>OX393552.1:31914141-32039881 GCA_947650365.1 Chamaelirium japonicum
CCAATACTCCTAGTCGAATGATATGCACCCTCCATCGAGCATAAAAACGATGAAATCATGAGAAAAGGTGGTATTTTCTTGATATTTATTTCCCTTGTTGGAGTGGTCCATGTTCGATTCCGGGCATGGACATCGTGGAGCGAACTTTTCTTCAAGGCCATTGTGCCTTGTTTGCATATGCAAATCCTAGCAGTTGATGTCATATCACGGGATTATGGAATTAATAAATAGCAGTTGCTGCCTTCCCCTTTTTCAATCTCTGGACCTCCTTGATCCCATGCTCTAGCGCTTGTGACCACTTGGCCGGTCCAAAAAGAAAATTTTGAATTCATGTAGCTCCATCAATTGCGCCGTATTAGATGATGGATAAATCTCACAAAAGTAGCCCTGGTTAGGTTAGATCAAGTATAGGTCTTTACCTTATATTTGAATTTTAGGAACAAGGATGAGTCCAGTTTATTTTTTAGCCTCATCGTGTCGTTTTTGTAAAGAGGTTGATTGAGTAGTAGTTATATAAGTCGAGATAGTCACTATAATGGAAAAAAGGTGTGATTTTGTAACTTAAGTGGTCAAGGGTTCAAATAAATGCTACAACGCATTTTCTCCCGTTCTGTAGTGGTCGGTCTCCCTCTCGCCATAGAGGCTAGCCTTCCAACCAACGGGGTTGTTAAGAATCGAAGTATTTCTCTTGCTCTTGCGGCGAGTTTTGACCCTTGGTCTATCTTATGCCGGCACACTAACATGTGATGTAATGATCACTTGGTCCCTTTCTAGGAAAAAAAAAGAGCCAAATTCAATTAGATAAAAAATAAATATCTGATGTCCTTCTTATTTTTGTGGACTAGCTAGACGGTCAGAGGACAAGGTGCTAGACCATGGATTCAAAGATAGGGGTGTAAATCGGCCAAGCTCGGGTTGGGCCACCACAAGCTCATGCCCAGTCTGAACTTGTTAGCGTGTGCCCAAAACCGATCCGGGCCCAAATTGAAATTTTGGGCTCGAACCCGGTCCAAACTATTTTTACGAAGCCCATGTCCAAATCCAGCCCAAATTAAGTCCGTATTACTAGCAAAAGGGGGGAATATAGCATAGATTATAGCATTTTATTTCCTCTTGGTCATGCAAAAGGGGGGAATATAGCATAGATTATGATAGACATTAGAAGAATAAATTTGAAGTGATGATCATAGAGTCTGAGACATAATAGATATAAAAAATAAGAATAAAATTATTCGGGTTTTGGTTCGGGCCTTGGGCTGTGTTAGTGTTGCCCATACCCAACTCATAACACAATCGAGCTTGAATGTTCGAGCCCAGTCTGGCCTAGGGGTGGCAATGGGTCGGGTCGGGTTCGGGTCGTGTCTAGTTTCAGGTTGTGTCCAAAACCCCTAGACCCAGACCCGACCCAATTAACTAATCGTGTCTAGATTCTAAACCCGTACCCAACCCGTTTATAAACGGGTAGACCCGTTAAACCAGTTTACCACACTGGTTTATTCAGTTGACCTGATCCGACGCAACCCCGACATTACCCGATAGACCCGCTGATACTATATATTATATATATTATAGTATCGGATTGCGGGTAGACCCGATCCGACCCAGTGAATTTTAAACGGGTCTTCCCGGGTCTACCGTGTCCAGACCCTAAACCCGGACCCGACCCGTTTATTAAACGGGTCTATCGTGTCAACCCGTTTACGACCCGAATCCGTTTAGCCTTGATCCAGACCCGCTAACTTCGTGTCGGCTCTGTTGTGTCGGGTCCGAAATTGCCAGCCTTAGTCTGGCCAAAAGCTTAAGCTAACTCGGTCCAAATCAGACAGGCCAAAATCCCAAGCTAACTCCGCCCAAACTAGACCCATAATTCACGTTCGGTCAACCTTATCGTTGATCAATCTACACATATTGGCAACCAAAAGTGATATGAGAACAAGTTCATTAGTGAGAACTCCACTAGTACGAGAACTATATGCATGGCTTCTATTGGAATGCTGATTTAAAAGGGTTTCATCATTTCGATAAAACTATTTCTATTTTCTAGGAAACTAATCATAATGATACAACTTATTTTATAATGGTAAAAAAAATATTTTTTATTTTTTACAAAAATGATGCTTGTTGTATTAATGTTTGATCAATCTTATAACCCCGATTTGGATGTTCTTCTCATAGAGAGATAATAGGCTCATTGTTGAGAATCTAACACAATCTCATAGGTGTCCAAAGAAATTTTGTTTTTAGATTACCCTCCGATCGTGAGGGAGGGGTTTGACCTTAACCCCAACCTGTTTATTAATTAAAAAAATATAAGTAATGATTAAAAGTTATTCTCACAACCATAACAAACCCCAAGACTAAACAAGATCAGCACCAAAAAACCGTAGCCAAGAAAAAAAGGCTCATGAGTCTTAAGACTTTGAAGCTCTCGACTTTTTCAAAACCCATTAATGACCAAGTAGAGACTTTGTACCCTCCACCTCATTCGGCATCAAGAAGCCGGGAGTAGATGCAATATTGAGGATGGTGTTGTCCTCCAACATATTAAGTGGGAGAGCCATCTCTTCATCCTTGAGAGTTAGCATTTGTCTCTGAAGATTTTGAAGAACATGATCCGATTCATTGAAAGTTTGAGCCTTGCAAAAAACATCTTTAACAATCATTATACACACGAACATACTCATTTTACCTATAAATTGTGATTTTTTTTTACAAGTTATATAGATAAAACTTTTAATTATACCTCCATGTTGACTAAAAATGGACTAATTCTTCTTTTTTTCTTTTTTCACGGGAGGGACCTTACGGTTAGAGCATCTGAAAATTTTGATGTAGGATTGGGCTAAAAGCTCAGTTTGATGGGGAGCGTTCTAGTCCTATACCAAATATGAAAAAAACTATTTGATGATGAACACTCCAATTGTAACATCCGCCCCACACACACGTATTGTCCACTTTGTCCTTGCCCGCATGAGGACTTCCCAGGAGGTCACTCATCCTAGTACTACTCTCACTCGAACACACTTAACTACAGAGTTCTTACGAGATTTGTAGCGGTGCATGGTTTTAAAATGTGTCTTTTATGTTTGAGAGGAAAAATTATGTATAGTAGCTCAGGATCTCCGTCTCTCTAGGTTATGTGGGGGCCATGGGGCTAACTTGTGACCTTGGACACCTCACCGTATTCATCTTGATATCACAACCTCAACAATCTTGGCTATTGGTTATTGGATTTTGGTGAGGTTAGACTCCTCTTATCATGAGGAGAACCGGTTCTCATACCATTTTATAACATCCGCCTTAAACACACAAAACATTGTCCGCTTTGCCCGTGCCTGCACGAGGACTTCCCAGTAGGTCGTCCATCCTATTATGTACTACTTTAGTATGAGAATGCTTAACTACATAGTTCTTACGGGATATGTAGCGGCCCATGATTTTAAAACGCGTCTTCTATGTTTGACAAGAAAAATTATATAAGTAGCTCATGATCTCTTTCTCACTAAGTGATGTGGGGCTAACTTGTGATCTTGGACACCTCACCTAATCTTATCCTTCTTGGCACCATAGCCTCTGGAGTCTTAGCTATTGGATCATGGTCGTCACACCAATACTACACCAAATCTGATAGTTAAAATCTTTAAAGAGAAGCTCCAATATAACCTTTGGAGATGAAGGATACTAGCCATTGGGATTTGATGGGTGGCTTTTAACCCCTGTCAATCTGATGGAGAAATTTGATGCAACCCTAATTTGATGAAAATTTAGTGTAGGGCTGGAGCAATTTTTTTTACTCTCCAGCAACCAAATTCAAATATGACGGGTCATTTGGTATATGATTAGAGATGCTCTCAGTACACTACATACTCGTGTTTAGAGCACAAGATCGACAAAGGTTCAAATCAACCTAAAGAATAATTTTGTTATAAATACTAATTTATTATGACAAATTCCACATCTTTCTTTTCTTATATAATTTTTTTCCCCAAAATCTCAATATCCCCTCTTATCATTTTGAATCCCCTTACCACTACTTGCACTTGGTCCCTAACTCACTAATACCAGATTTAAAAATTAGGGAGTTAAAAGTTTTTAATAGGTTTCGTGGCATAACCTCTCCACCGTGCATTATGTGTGAAATGCATACGCAAGTGCTTGGGTGGAAGCTTTCTAGAAAGAGCCTCTTTATATATATATCTGTAACAGTAAATTACACATAGGCCCCTTGTAGTTTGACCTATTATCACCCCGCATGTAGATTATTTCCTTGCACATACACCCCCTCGGGAGGGAGTGAAAGTGATGATTTTCATACTATAGGGGAGCATTTGTGGGGGGTTGAACATGAGGAGGTGAAAGTGATAATCGATCAAACTGCAAGGGGTCTTTGTATAATTTATCCTATTTGAAAAGACATTAGGACGGTTCCAGGGCCATCGTGGCAGCCTGGGAGCTGTCTCGACTTGTTGCGATTCATAAGTCGAGCCCAGCTGCCACCATGGGGACTGCTCCCTGCTCGCTACGTTAGGATGGCTTCATAGTCATCCTGATATAAGAATGGCTGGGAAGCACTTTCCATTCGAAAATTTCTACTCAGACAAACAATTCTAAATAATTTTGGGGTTATGTGTCTAAGGTCATTGACAATATATTAGAGTGGTCAACAGGGCATACAACATCTGTCTTTTGCATAATGTCCCTTGACAGCAGATCAGTTCGATGAAAACCCCTTCCGAAACACGAAAATATCCTCACCAAACCCCAAAATGTCCAAGCCTATACTCTCCTCTAATTTTTTTTTTAGAACGAGCACAATCAGACGACAGAGGCAGGCACGAGCAGCACCTCGAGTCACAGCTACTCGCGCCGCCGTCCTGACGGCGGCGAGCAGCGAGACGAGGATTAGGATTCGATTTAAAATTCCTAGGCCTATGGTTCATCCCATGGTCCATAGATCTTAGGTTTTAGGGTTATGATTATGATTTCTAGATCTATGGTTTATCCCATGGCTGTAGATCTTAGGTTTTAAGGTTAAGTTTAGGTCTAGGGTTTGGATTTAGGATTCGGTTAAGCTAAGGAAGGATTGGCATGAAATGAAAATGTGAAGTGCTGTGAGGGGTAGTTATGTCCACAGGGATGTCCATCCTTTAGGCTAAAACCAATCTCTTGTCAGGGACGGTTCACGAAGTCCTCCAATAATTTTTTGTACATACTGATGTGGCACCTGATCACAACCATTCGTTGCACCCAACCCCAATAGATGAACCCCACTCAGCTCAACAGGTAGGCAAGGGACGGCTATGATGAGTGTAGGAAAAGCTTATAAAACCAATTGGCCCATTAAAGTTGCTCTTTATATTTTGGAGTCAAATATAGCAAAATTAGGAGAGAGAGAGAGAGAGAGAGAGAGAGAGAGAGAGAGAGAGAGAGAGAGAGAGAGAGAGAGAGTACATTCAAAGGCTTAGTGGGCATCCACAAGAGAGAGAGAGAGAGAGAGAGAGAGAGAGAGAGTGCATTCAAAGGCATCCACAAGACAGCACCCTTATCCATCAACAGGGATATTTGCGTTGACCCGCTCATCTGAACACAAAGCAAAGCTCTGGCAATTATGAGCTCAGCTCTCATTTGTCAATGCTTTTCTCGAAGGGAAAGGGTCGAGTCTCATCCACGTTCACATATCCATTTGAATCTTTGCGTATTTTGTTTGGAAAGCCTCCGAAGTTTCTAGAACTAGAAATGAATCTTTCTTTCTTCTTTTCTATGGAGCTGACTCTTACCTCGGAGGATGTGAGATCACTATGAGATTAACAAGAGAATTTTCTTTTTTTATAATATATTTGTCTTGGTTAGAGTGACATCTGTAAGTGCCATTATATAGAAAGACCATGGTTCGAAGCCTTGCAACCACAGGAGGGATCTTTTTTCTTGTCAAAGCCCGAGTCTTACTTCTGCCCATATGTGAACTACTTTATTATTGACAAAATGTTTTAAAAAACGGAACACAAAATATTAAAATTATAATTAATAGAACAAAACTTTCTAAATTATGAAAAACGGAACATTACGTTATCTTAGAAGGCGTAAATCTTTTACGTCATCCTAAATGGCGTAAAAAGTAGCCAATCCAGCTGAATGCCTGAAATGCCATTTATATACTCCATCTCAGATGGCATAGAATAGCGTAGAATCTCACATTTTTTGACTGTTGTCGTTGACCACCTTCTCATTTAGAGTTAACAACTAATTAATAACGGATTTTTTTTTTTACTGTTGTTTCCCGATCTTTCTTACGGAGAAGAATAACGATTATATTTTATAACTCTAAATCTTTACGTCATCACATATGACGAAATCCAAAGGTATTTTGGGTATTTTAAAGAAGAATTCCAATTTCATACCATTTGTACGCTATCTAATATGGCGTAATGTTCCGTTTTTCACAATTTTGAAAGTTTTGTCCTGTTTATTATAATATTAATGTTTTTTATTCCATTTTAATTTTTTTTTGAATTATTTATACACCTCACGATGTAAGACGGGTTCAGGATTCGATCCTGCGATCACCCTGGAGGGAAACGATGGGGCTAAGCATTGTGATACAACAGTAGTTGCACAACAAAAGCTTCTTTATGATATTGTGGAAGCTTCTTCTTTTTCTTCTGAAAAAAAAAAGAGGGAAGCTTCTTCTTTTACGTTCATCAAATATAAGCCTTCGATTATATTTTTGTACACCGCCTTCAGCTTGCCCTCCGATGCCGCTAAATGAGAGTTCACAATAACGTACCTAAGCACAATCCATGCATGCATGCATCCAAACACAAATCCATGAGTGAAAAAATTCCCACCGATTTGTGAGTAAGTCTCCTAATGAAACTGTTAGTCTACTAGAGCGGAGGCAGTATTTTTTTTTTTTGAGAAATCCCTTTTAGTGGATGAGTGGGGGTTCGGTCTAGGCCCCTACCAATTTATTAAAGTAAGTAGAATGTACAAATTATGCCCAAGAGGCATCATACACCCAAAAGAAAACCCCAACCAACACGAGCTAACTCAAATAGCCCAAAAACTCTAATAAGAAAAACAAAGGACTCCTGGGTCCCAAAACTTCGAAACTCTCAACCTTTCTAACTCGTGGATTTGAGAAACTTCGAACCCACCCCCTTACTAACTGAGAAATCGATAGATGACACTATATAGAGAGTGCTGTCATCCTCCAGCATATTAAGAGGACGGTTCTGCCCCTCCTCATCAAGGTTAGGCAACTAATCGTGAAGATGAATCAGATTTTTCTCAACCCAATTGTTGAGAAACCCTGACTGAAGTTAAACATCTTGGAAGGGTCAGAACACCTGTATAGGGGTGGGAAGGTCAATTATGCGTGCTTGATTCATGAGCTCTAGATCAATTTGGCTCGAAGCGACGCCCTAGTTTCAATCGACTCTAATCCCAGATATACCAGGCGAGGGCTATGTTCGAGGGGCAAGGGGAGGAGGTAGATCGACTTGATGGCCTTGGCGAAGCTGAAGGGGGTCTTCTCCTTGGATCTCCGATCCACCAAGTCGCCCTCAAGAGGAGATCACCCAAGGCTTTCTCATCGCCTTGATGTTGCTCCTCAAGCATCCCATCCTTTGCTGCATTTTCAAGTCCACTCCCAGATGAAGCAAAATACTCAATGCTATCTGTCAGAGCGAAAACAATAGCAATTGAAAAGAATGTGTGATAAAAAAATTTAGCCTAACAGTTCCTATAAAAAAAATAAATAAAATAGAAATAATATTAAAATAATAAATAAAATAGAAACAATATTAAAATAATAAATAAAATAGAAACAATATTAGCTTAATGGTTTCTTTAAAAAAAAGCAACATTAGAAAGAAAGTTTTAATTGATTTAAATAATTACATGTTTAAACAAATAGTATTAAAAGCTACAAACAATAAAGATAACATGGCACGATGGTCGACAAGCTGAATAGAGACAAAATGGAACAAGCTGACTAGACAAAAACACATTTTGACTAGACAAAAACGAACGGAATAGATCTGATCATTCCCATTAATAACAAGATGAGTACAATTCATGTAGCTACCTTTTAAACCCATTAATTAAATCAAATCTCATTAATTTTGCACCCAGCTACCAAGATGAGAGACAGAGAGAGAGTCTTCCGTAATCAAAAGAGAGAATTCACGGATAAATCTACATACAGTCAGTGCAGGTGAGAGTTATGATTGGCTGTTTGATGGTTGTGATCAAGGTAGAGATAGGATGGTTGTGATGATTTTCAGATGGATAAGAAATGGAAGATAAGGAAGATCATAAGAGATTTAGAGAGAGATTCAAGAAGAGAAAGTGATCGGATGGCTGATATAGAAAAGAGAGAAATCAAAAGGGAATACAATGGAGAAAAAAGGGGAAACATGCATGGGTTACTCGGGTACAACTGGAGTTTAGAGAAAGAGGGATTTGGATGGCTAGATGTGAAAGTGGTAGGTCAGGCTGTTTCGTGAGAGGGGATCATGCATGCGATTTAGAGATAGATATTGCATGGACATTTAAGAAATGAATAATGGAATACCGCATGAAAAATAGGAGATAAAAATTGTAATAGTTGTGCAAGGATTTTTAGTGCTATTATGGAAATAAATAAAAGGGAAGGAAGTGATATATCATAATTAAAAAGAGAGAGGGGGTGGATGTTATGCATGCATGCAACCTTCTTTGGAATATTTTGTATGGACATTTAAGAGAGTGGATAATGGAATACATCATGAAAAATAAGAGATAAAAACTGAAATAGTTGTGCATGGATTTGGAGTGCTATTATAGAAATAAATAAAGGGGAAGGAAGTGATAGATTAGAATTATAGAGAGTTGATGTTATGCATGCATGCAACCTTATTCATAATATTTATTATTCATGGGGAAAGGACAAAAGAAAGAGAAATAAAAGAAAAAGAAGAATAAATAAAAGAAGAAAAGGGAAGGAAAAAAAATCAGATTAAGGTTGGGGTGTAAAGAGAAATCTGGTGGTGTGTAGAATAAAAAGAGAAAAGAACAGTGAAAGACAAAAAGTTAAAAGAGACAGAGAGAAAAAAGAAAGAAGAGAGAAAGAGAGAGAGTTTAAAGCTTAACTGATGTACTAAGAGAAAAAGGGGCCAATTGTTATGTTAGGGAATGCTAGCACATGTTTGATTTAAATCAGACAATTTGATTCTACTTAAAAGATACGTGGAAAATCGGCTCTGTCCGATCGAAATATGATAGCCAAGGAAAAATATAGAAAGAAAGAGCTCAAGTCGGACAGAGGGAGAGAGAGAGAGAGAGAGAGGGGGGGGGGGAGCTGTTGGCCTAGGGAATCGGGCATAAAGAGAGGTCCATATTTAAATATCAGTCTCTATTAAAGGGGGACGTGGTGGCCGCCAGAGAAGTTTGTTGTGTGTGGTGAGGTGGGGTGGGGGGGGTTTGAGGGAGGTCATGGCCGCCGAAGGCTGTGGGGGGAGGTGCCGATAGGCATGAATTTCAAACTAGGTATGATGCCTTCGAAGTGGCCGCGGCGGCTGCCGAAGGCAGCTGTCCGAGTGCCGACAGGCACGGGGCATGCACTACTGTAGTCGTGGGATAGGTACGTCTAGCCCATTCCTAAGATCCAGGCTGGCACATGAAGATCATGCAGGTCCAACTTAAGCCCACCTCCCTAGCTACGTCTCCGGGAGGAAACTGGGAGTTTGTGGCTATACCAATGGTGTTTTTTGGCGTATACGTGCAGACACACATTTACGATCGCTTGCAACAATAAAAGAACGTGGCTCACTATGGAGCGTGAGCGTATGTGTTTATTACTACAAATACTTCGAACTACATATTTGGTATACTTTATACTAATTTTCACAGAGAGACAATTGCAGTAATAGCCCCGACGACAAGCTTTAGAGAGAGAACCGGTTGCAGGCAGCGGAGAGGTGGCGGCACCAACAGGTTATAGAGGCTGCATAATTGTTTGGAGAAGCGATACGATTGCAGGCTACCAGAGTGGTGGCTTCGACGACATGATTCATAGAGCATAGAGGCACGATGGAAGGCGTTATGTCTTTTTTTTTTTTTTTTTGAGAAATCCCTCTTAGAAGTGAGGGGGGGTTCAGCCTAGACCCCAACCTGTTTATTAGACTAGAAGGGGATATAATTACAGCTCAAGGAGTGCTAATACAAAGGTTCAACAGAAAAGCCTTCGCTCCCTCCGAAGCATAGGATGCCCAAAGATGTACCAGCGATTTCGTCAATCCGCCGGCAGAGAGCACCCCCTCGAAGGTTCTCCAATTCCTCTCCAGCCATAAGGACCACGAGATCCCTATGACAAGCATATCCCAACCCTGTCTGTCTGGACCCCTGAAGCGCTTGCGACGCCATCGTCCCCACAACCCAGTGACGGAATCCGAAATCGGTCTGACACCCAGGCGGGTAGTGAAGTGGGTCCACACAGTCCTCGAGTAGTCGTACCCCATCAATAGGTGGTCAGCACCCTCCTCTTCCCTGCCGCACAGGCCGCAAGTCGAGTTAGAAACCCCCGGATGGTTCCTTCGCATAAGGTTGACCTTCGTTAGGATTCTGTTCCGAAATGCGAGAAGCATAAAGATCTTCGTCTTGGCGGGGCATTTAGCCTGCCAGATCGCCTTCACCGGAGGGCAAGGGATCCCCCCCAAAGTTTAGAAAGGAGTAGCAGCTCCGGACAAAGTAGACCCCCGAGCTGGTCCACCGCCATCCTGCCTGGTCTGGCAAGTCCGAGAGGGAAATCCCTTTCAGGAGCTCCAACATATGGTCCAACTCCTGAAGGTGTTCTGAAGGACCGGGCCTCGAGAATCTCGGTCTCCAGTCTGTGATCCCCCCCACGTACCCAAGCCTGGGAACGTACCGAAGCCTGTCTTATCGGAGCCAGGACATAGAGGTTGAAGAACAACGTCCTCAACGGTAGTTCACATAGCCATTAGGTCTTCCCGAATCTTCAAACCGCTCCCCACGACTAACCTGGAATCACAACGATAGATCTGAGAGACCTTAGAGATGCCCTTCTAGAAAGGCGAGATCGGCCCTGAGACTCTCGATCTGGAATGAAGGGGGGAGAATCTTCTGAAGTATCTCGCCGTGATCACATTTCTCCAGATGTCTCCGGCACCCGATTGCAGCCTCCACCACCATTTTCCCAGCATCGCCTGGTTGAAATCACGCAGATTCAAGACTCCCAATCCTCCTTGTTCCTTGGACTTGCAGACACTACCCCAAGCCAGAAGGGGGATAAGATCCTGCATCGCCAGAGGCCTCTCTCCAGAAGAAGCTGCGGCGAAGTCGGTCAATCCGACTGATAATCCAAGCCGGAAAGTGGTAGAAGGAGAGATAGTAGGAAGGGATGGCCGACAGGACGGAATTAACCAGTGTTAGATGCCCCCCAATCGAGAGCAAGTTCCTCTTCCACCTGGCCAGCCGTTTCCTCCAACCTCTGGATCAGTTCTAGCCATCCATCATGTGGCAGGCGCCTGTTTGAGATCGGTAGCCCCAAGTAGCGGAAAGGTAGCGTACCAATTCCGCAGCCGAGGATGGACGACAGATCACGAGGGAGGTCCTGCATCCCCCCCAAATAGTAGATGGCGTTATGTCTGTGGTAGCATTTTGAAGAGAGATGTACTGATGCATTCTTTAATCAGATGGAGGGGATTTGTTTTTACACTTTGTTTTTGTTTTGGGATTCGTTCATTTTTACACTTCGAGATTCTCTTTCATTTTTTAGATTGTTATATAATTATGGCTATGTAATATTGCGACTCTCAAAATATTGACACCTCTCTCAAAATATTATCGACATTCACAAATTATTGTTGTCACCGTCAAAATATTATCACCAATTACAAAATACTATCACTACTCTCAAAATGTTTAACATGTTACCCTCGAAATATTGTCACCTCCCTCAAAATATTATCGTTGCTTCTCATTAAATATTATTCACCCTGAAATTATTGTCACCTCCTTAATAATATTGTCACCCGCTCTCGAAATGTTCTATTGCCACCCTCGAAATATTATCACCGCCCTCAAAATATTACCACCGTCCTCAAAATTTTTTTTGTCATCCTTGAAATCTTTTGCGTGCATCTAATGTGGATGCATTTTCACCCTCGAAAGTATAGTCACCTCCATCGAAAAATTATATCGCTCATGAAATATTATTGCCCACCATCGAAATATTGTCACCTAGTCTCTCAAAATTTTATCGTCACCCTCAAATTATTGTTATCTCCCTCAAAATATTGTCACCACGTACCCTCGAAATAGTTTTTGTCATTCTCAAAATCTTTTTTGTGCCCTTGGGCATGAGCTTTTCACTATGGAGCAATAAATAAGGATGTTATCTAATTATCTGATACTGTATGTGTCATAAGCAATGGCACTTTCAGGAAGTCATTATAATGGATTTATCTTTCCTATTGGTTTCGATAATTCAAACCTTGATTAGAATTTGATGGGTGAGTCTTTGTTCAATATGCCCCCCCCCCCCCCCCCCCCCCCCCCCCCACAACCGCACACAAACACAAACACACACACACACACACACAGATGTTTTTATTTCTTTTGGTGAGGTTTCAAAAGTAGAGCTTAATTGTGGTGCCACGGAAGCAAAAGCACACAATCGTTGGACTAATCACAAAAACATATACATAATTTCACGAATAACAACCAATCGTTTGGAGGCATAGAATTATTCAAGTACATGATGTATCCAACAATGATTTAGTATAATCCACCAACATGTTAATTCAAGAAGTGTGCCATAATTTCAAAATCCAAAAGAATATCACAAGGTCCCACTCTTATAGTTGAGAATATTGGTTTTCATTTACTTTCAGCGTATAAGGCAAAGTTGATCCAATTCTCTTATATCACTTGAAAGATATCATGAAATAATCTCATCTGTTTCCAATTTATTCGCTGTGAAAATTATTCATAATCCAGATTCCATTGCTATTAGTAGCTAGGAATGTCAATCTGTCCATTTCGAGAGGGGTACCCTACATAGGCCAATCCTCCACAGCCCTGCTCCAAGGGTTAGGCCCTAGTTTTCATAAGCTCTCCATAATCAGTGTCAGATTGATAAACCTACAACCCCCGCCTTACCATATCCTCAATGCATGTATATGATAATATATAATTTTTATAATACTTATTAACTGGCTAAACCAATGTAAGTGGGGGTAACTAGTCGTTAGTCGATCATTTATTGTTGCCCTAAGTAAGTTTTCAAGTCTGAATATATAATTTATTTTTTTTCCGATAATGCCCTTCGATCGTGGGGGAGGGGTTTGGCCTTGACCCAAATCTACCTATTACATTTATTCAAACCATTATATAGTACTTATAATAGTTTTATGTTATATTGTCGGTCTCAAGCCCAAATAAAGGAGGTGCCTAAAACCTAAAGCAGTGGCACATGAGTAGTTTAGAAAAAAAAAAGATTTAATCATTGTCTTAATGACATAAAAGCCTAAAAAAAAATTATTGTTAATCCTTACTTTAATGACACATCGACATGACGACCCTCGTCTTTGAAGGGCCCAGGTTAATTAACGCCCATTGTTTTGGTCCCGAAGGACCAGAACCATACTAGGACCTTCTTCTCCCAATGTTCTCAGAAACGAATCGGACATCAATTGAAAAATGTCCCTGATCCAGTCCAAACCGGCCCAAATCGACAGTTCGACCAATTGAGCCAGACTAATTATAGGACAAATAATAAGTACTTGTACCGAATTAAGGAGTATTCATCCATCCGCTAAGAGACATAACTTCTCATATTATTATTGTAAAAATTTTAAAAACGATTTTATCATATAACCGATCGCTTCACACTTTGAACCGAATTATCTCCCGGTTCAGATACAAACATGTTCAACACCAAATCTGGTCTGATTTAAAAAAAAAAAAAACCGGTTTCAGAATAAAGGACCGGACCCGATTTGACCGCAATCATGCACTTGTCCTGCCCATTGGCGGGCCTAGCATGAACGATGTCTGAAATCAGAGCGCTAATCTTTTTCCTCTTTATTGCCACCTTTATCCCTCCTTTCACCGCCCGATTCGTTGTTGAGGTCTGAACACGACGACATTAAAATCCAGAGACCGAATCCCGCCGAGGCGGCCGTAGGCCCGCAGATACCCACTGCACCAACGGCGTTTCCGGCGATACCCACGATGCCATCCCCTCCTCCTTGCCAAAAAAAAACCCTAACCCTAACCCTTATCCTAACCCTAACCCAAAGAAAGAAAAAACACTATAATTACACATTTAACACCGAATCCCAACAGTATCTCACGTCATCTATATAAACCCCCCCCCTACTTCCTCTCCATTCCCCATCCATCTCTCTCTCTCTCTCTCTCTCTCTCTCTCTCTCTTTCTCTGTCTCTCTCTCTCTACAACAATGGCAAACATCTCAAAGAAATTCACCCTCTTGGCAGTAGCCCTCCTCCTCTTCGTCTCCCTCACTCAAGCTGCCCGGACTGAGCCGGTAGACCCGAGCAAAGCCCATATCCAGGTAACCCAATCCTCCAAATAACCCCCCCCTTGATGTGGACTGGTTTGTAATTTTCTTTTAGGAGTAGGGTGAGATTTGTGACTTTGTCTGTGTCCTCTGTGTTTATGCCAATAGGGGTGGCGCCGACGAGGCGGTCGCCGGCAAGCTCGACGAAGGATGTGAGGGGCTCGGCGAGGAGGAGTGCTTGGCGAAGAAGACTCTCAATGCCCACACTGACTATATCTACACCCAGGGGAAGGGGAACTGATGATGAGGCTGGTTTTCGGACCCTCTATTATCTATGTGGGATTATTCGTTTGATGATGCTCTCTCTCTCTCTCTCTCTCTCTCTCTCTCTCTCTCTCTCTCTCTCTCTCTCTCTCTCTCTCTCTCTCTCTCTCTCTCTCTCTCTCTCTCTATATATATATATATATATATATATATATATATATATATATATATATATATATATATATATATATATATATATCCTCTTTGAATGATGACGTAATAATATAGATAATAAGTGGAATTTATTCGGGTGGGTGTTTTTGTGATCTTTGTGCATGGATATATCCTAAGTGGGTTGTCTTTGTTTATATGAGCACTAATTGGTAATCAATGGAATGGTTATAATTAATTTGTTTGGATCTTTTCTTCTTTCTTTATGGTGTGTTTGGGAGCATGAAAAGATGGGGATTCCGCCATGAGAGATTATAAATATATGAGAGCAGAGATTCCTCCTAAGAATTTTGATACTTTTTTTTTTCATGAGGAATCTCCATTTTTTCCTCATGCTTGGGAGTCGATAAATAATGATGTCGGGGGGGGGGGGTGGTATGACAGCCACTCAATACCATTAAGGTCATCTATCCTGAAGTGAAACCCCTATCCCCGTCCACCTTTTGGTTAGGGTCTCGGCGATCTCCCCTGGCCTCCTAGGTCGCCACCGGTAGGTGGCACCGGGGGGGCCGGGAAATCGGCGATTCCTCCCCTGGGGGTTTGGATTTGGGTTTCTCCCTTCACTTCCCCTTGTAGATAGGGTGTTTTGTTGATCATGCGATGGTGGATCTAGTGGATGGTGGATCCGGGTCGATGACTTTAGATCCCCCCCCCCCCCCTCTCTCTCTCTCTCTCTCTCTTCTTTTGCGTTGTTTTGGTGGTTGCCCCTTGCAGCTCCGGCCATGGCATGGTGGTGTTTTTCCCCCTTCCGGCAATGTGTGACAGCTCGGTCGGATCATTGCAGCGGCTTTTCAATAGGTCCTGTGGACCTCGCCCCTGCTCGTCTTTCGGCGATTACTGACCGCGACATGGGTGGCGACTCCGGCTCCGACTCGGCATGGGTTGGAGGTTCCAGGGGGCTCGTCGGTGTGTACTTCCCGACGTCCGAGGGTGCGTGGTCCCCTATCCTAGCCCCTGTATGGTGGTTTTTTTGTGGTTTACTTTTTCTTTTTTCTTAGTGGTGGCTATGTGGTGGTCCGTCGGAGTGGCGGTGTGGGTTTCAAGCCAAAGTGGCGGTGTATGGGTTGCCAGAAGGGCGGTTGCATTTGTTGTGGCCTAAGGCCTTTCTCTTCGCCTGTGTGGCATTCCTCTGTTTTTTCCCACCAAGTGGCAGGTTACACTATGTTGCGCCAGCATGTGGCGCCTCCTGGTGGTCCGATGACTTTCCTTTTCAAAGTACCAAAAAAACATTGATGTCATGGGAATTTTCTGCTGGAATAACATTTATTGTTTTGTAATACCTTATGTTACTGGGGGAAGCAAATATATCCTTCTTCCCGCGGGATTTTTAGGCTCCCAAAACAAGGATTAATGTTGACTCCAGGGGATTTTCGAAAGTGGGAATCACTCCTTTCCAGGCTCCCAAACACCATTATTATTAGAGATAACAAGGAATCTATATTGTTGTTGGTCCATTGACTTCAACAAAAATGAAATATGATTTTTTTCAATTATACCTATTTATAAAACCTCAAACCTGGCCCCACCAGGTACGCCCTTGGTGCGAAGTGAGTTACTGAAAAAAGGTTAAATTACTTTACCTTTAGGTTTTACTTAAGTATGAGGACCTCATTTGATATTTACACTTGCCTCCCCTCTGCTAGGCCATTGTAAAACCAGAATTGCAAGAAAGATCTGTGTCATTTAGGGTAACCTCGGTGGAGTCGTGTAATTTATGTTATTTACCCAAAAAAAATAACATGCAATGTGTGGACAGCCCATATGAGGTGTGACCATAATCTTTCTCACCCTTCTTTGCATCAATGTTGAAAATATAATATTTTTATATTTAAGATTTATGGAAGGTACTAAATTATAAATAATTATATAAAAATATATGTTTTTCCAGAAGCAATAATATGTATGTATTTCAACGAGCGGTTCTGTAAGATTTTGGACAATCATCTATCCACATGACAAGGAACTTATTGACATCTTATATCATGTTATAAAAATATATGGTGAAAACGGCCACGTAGAAAGAAAAAAAAGTTTATATTAGTCAAACAATTTATAATACATTTTTGAAACTTAGCCCCGACTACCAGGCAAAAGGACGATTACGATTTGGTGCCAGATTAGTACGACAAAAAAAGTATAAAAAGTTTTTGGTTGAATAGTATTTCTATATAAAAAATGAACATAATGATGCCAGCAAGGCTTTCTTATTCATGGTAACTACATATAAATAGAATCTAAGATATTATCAAATTTTATGTATAATTTTTCTCTATAGTTTTTTTTTGTGAATTTTTTGAAGAAGTAGTAAACAGAATCATTAAAAAATTGATTTATTTTATCGAAATATAATTAAGTTGGGGTTCGCAAAGAGAATTGGACACTACTGCCTGGATCAACAGTGAATTTCACGGGTGTACGCTCTTGGCCTAGTGGTACTTCCTCTCTCCCATGTTGGTGAGGTTCCCTCTTCAACTCTCGGTACAGACACCGTGGAGCGAACTTTCCCTCAAGGCCTTTGTGTCTTGTTTGCACATGCAAATTCTGATCGTTGATGTTATGTTCACAGGCTTACGAAATTAATAAATAGCAGCTTCTGCCTCCCCCCGTTCCGATCTCCGGTTGTTGGTCCTGCAAGAAAAAAGTCCTAAATGTAAATTGGATCTAACTTATGAACTGAAGCTAAATTTTGTATCATCTTTTATGTAAAATACTTCATTATGAAAGAATTTCCTTTATTTGTATATCAACAATTCTTCATTGACTCACTGAATGTTGCAAAATAAATCTTTTTCTTGAATCATTAATCCTAATTTCATTAGGACCAGTTGACTATTATCTTTGATGCTCTATTCTAGAAGCATTTGTGGCGTGTTACATCTTCTATTCCCTCCCCCCCCCCCCCCCCCCCCCCCCTCATTTATTCCTTATAGGGACTAGTGGGCCCTAGTGGCTTGTTCATGGCTCCATTGGACAATACAAGCCGTCTGATGGTTTGGACCATCTGTTGTCGGAGATCCTAAAAAAATTGGTTTGCATCAATCTTTGTCATTCTGTCTCCAACTGATAGATTTGTTGGCAAAGCATATAAATGTAACACATGGCCTTGGTCAAGGGTTCGAATAAATGCCCCCAAACCTGGGTCGTAAGGGGAGAGGTTGCTAGGGCTGAACACCCACCAGCCCCCCTCTTGTGCGAGTTTACCAGGGGAGGAGGCATCGACCAAGAGACTCTGATATCATTTGTAGATACCCTCTCATCCCAAAACCTATAGTGGAGGTCCACCAGAGGATATATAAGTACACCATCGCCCAACCCGTAGACGATATGTGACTAAACCCAACTCAACTAAATATTTCCTCCCTCTTTGTAGTGGCGGGCCTTCCTCTCTTCGCCTGTGGGGTTATTAAAAATCAGAGCATTTCTCTCACTACTATTATGAGTTTCAATCCTAGGTCTAAATTGTGTGGGGGCACTAACATGTGTTGAATCGACCACTATGGTGTCCCATAAAAAAAAAGATATTTCTTATTAATTCTAATAAAAACGGGTCATGTTTGAACAGATCAGCACATACGACGCTCTTTTCTTTTTGCATGCAATTGACTTGCGTTTTTTCCCTGTACTAGACCTTTCCTCATGCATTAAAGATCTTGAGAGCATACAAATGGAAGCATGACATAAGAGATCAAAGTAACCCATGAAATTTGGTGAGTAAGTGTGGCCTTGAATACAAAAACATTATAAAATCTTAAATCATCTATACTTCTATACAATAATCGATCTATATTGTATACTAAAACGGAGTCTTGCTAAGATTTTTGCTATTATCCAAAAGACACAAGTATCACATTCATTTGATGCAGCGTTGAATCACATCATCATGCATTGCACGCAAATATAGCACCTCTCATGCTTGCAACGTAGCCGGATGTAATTTACAATCGGATCGGAACCCATCTGCATTGAACGAGATGAGGGAAGGACGTTAGGTGACGACACCAAGTACGATTCGTCATGTTGTGCTGGGGATTAGGCCCACCTTCGATGAATGTGTAATGGGCGGTCCTCTGAGCATCGCCCCTTGGTTGATTTTTAATTTATCAATTGAATAAAATGGTACTCTTCGTCTCTCACTTCCGATTATATCAAAGTTGTTTCCAGACATCTTTTCTTTCACTTCCACTACTCTAAATGACTAGTTATCTTGATATCATGTAATTTTGAGATTTTGGGGTAATTAGTGATCAGTCCCTATAACAAGTTATGTTTAAGGTTAATGATGACTAACTATTAGTATTAATTTTCTCTTAACTTTTTCCTACCGTGCATGGAAGAATACTTTTACACACAACCATGACATGTGCTTCTCATCTATACCTATTTTACATTTAATTTGATTGCTCTTTTCCTTGTCAAGGGACTATATGTGAAATGAGATATGTTCGTGTCCTTATTGCAAGTACATCGAAACTTGTAATAGGAACTGATCATTGAGTTCCTTATTTTTTTTCCCTTCGGAAGGACACAATATTGAGATGACAAAAGCAGCGCTAGTCGTATGCTTCTTCTATGAAAATAAAATTGTTATTTAAATGGTCTTTGCCAGCAGATTTTTTGCTGCGATTTAGGTCACATTCCAGTGGCAAAGCATCTGCCCCCCATGTGGTAGGTCATGTAGTTGGATCCTGAGGGCTCTCTCTTGTCTTCGTGGTTCGTTTATCTTTCGATTTTGTGGCAGAATTATCTTGTCGCAAGTTTATTTGTGTTCCTGTGTGGCATGAAATTTATTATTCGAACCTTCATCTTTCTTGACTTCTACGCACTAACTAGTAAGAAACCCGGGCAATGCCCAGATGAGCTTGATGCACAGCCATTTGGCACAGATGATATCACAACTGTTCGAAGAAGTATGAAATCTAAAGTGAGTGTGATTCACTTATTAGAGGGAGAGAGAGATAGAGAGAGAGAGAGAGAGGGAGAGAGATTAACATCAAATGATAATTAAATGACATTGAATGAGTGTTTTATTATCTTTATGGTAGGTTTTTAATAGGATTTAAAACTGAGCCGTGTTCACACATGGAAGAATGATTATGGTTCTTTAAAAGACGTCCATGTGTCACAACACGGAAGAGAGGCTTCCGTTTTAGTATATACTATAGATAGGTTATGTACTCAGGGACGGATCCAGGAATCGAACCGGGGAGGCTATATATACAATAAAAGAATTCGTAAAGAAAGGGGTGAAATCTAATCTCAATTTCTATTAACTCAAAACATATAAATAGATATTTATATTCAATATATTCAATCCAAAAAATATGATTAAAAAACAACATAATATGTTCGTTTGCATACATATTGACTTACAAAAAAAATATTATTATCTTATTTGAGCTGTGGTCGATGTTCCTTCATAACATAAAACACATTTATGATAGAATCAATATCAAAATCCTGGGCAATATCTTTTTTAATGTAACTTGCTAGAAATTCATCCTTCATCCTGTTGCACAGTTTAGTTTTGACAATTTTTATAATAAAAAATGCACATTTCTGTTGTAACCATTGAAACATATAAAATTAATACAAGTTGAATCAATCTATTAATAATAGGATAAATATTGTTGACTTTCTTGTTTTCACCATCACTTGGCATAACTCTGAAAATGTTGACAACTTTTGAAACTGGGAATTGTAAGAAATATCAATCTCGTTGTTTTGCAATTGAGATTTCAAATGCAATTTTTCTTGCCTATGAAATAATTGGGATAAAATTTATTTGCAAGCTTGTAATTATCTTCAATTTTGAATGATCTATAATCATCCATCAGATCTAAAGCTGAGATAAGAACAAACAACTCCATTACATCTTCTTTAAACTTGTTGCTCAATTCTTGCAATTGAGAATCACAAATAACTGTAAAAAATATCAACCCGGAAATGATGCTCAATGGTAATGTGGTCTCTTTAATGACAAGCACGACCTCGGTATGCTGTGTATGGAGCACTCATATCCGGAGAGATGAAAAGATCTACTACGTTTGTATCTTGGAATATGATTGCTCTTTTATTTTGAGGTTTTAGATTTCGATAAATGACGACTGAATGATCGATAAATATTGATTTTTTGACCCACCATCATAGAAAGGGGAGGGATTTCATTTTTTGGTTGAAAACCTTAAGCCCATATTTTTGGGGCGGATAGCAAACAATCATTTTTAACGATTTCATTTTAGGATAGATCCCGACAGCCTTTTCCTCTAACCACAGGTCCAAATTTCAGCATATTAATTGATACATCTCTTATAGTTAATAAAAGACTAGAATAGCCATAGTAAGTTGCCGAATTTATCAAACTACCATTGTCTATATAGCTTCACCCGATTCCTACAAAACGTATAGTTTTAAGATATAGTGTGGGACCACTATAACTGCTACAGTGAGTTATTGTAGCAGATACAGTTAAATAACTATAGCAACTATGGTGATTTCGTCGTGGTTATTAAAAAACATGTTGTTAGAGTAAAATCACTATAACAAAAGTACTCAATTTTGTAGCGACAATACTCACAATGTAGTAGCTATAGTGAAATCATTGTAGCAGCTATAGTGATTTCACCATGACTGCTAAAAACACATTGCTACAGTGAAAATCAAGGTAGCAAATTAAGTACTTAATTTGATAACAATAGTACTTATTCAATTGAGTATCATTTGCATATATTTGAATATCTTTGCTACAGTGAAATCAATGTGGCAGCTATAACAATTACACCGTGGCTACTAAAAACACGTCGCTACAGTGAAATCACTATAGCAACAATACTCAATTTTATAACAATAGTATTCAATTCAATTGAGTATTATTTGTATATATAATTGAGTATCTTTGCTACAGTGAAATCACTGCTGCAGCTATAGTGATTTCACAATGACTGCTAAAACATATATTGCTACAGCGAAATCATTGTAGCAATAGTACTCAATTCAATTGAGTATCATTGATATAGTGATTTCACTGTAGGAAAGCTGTTTTTAGTAGCCACGAAGAAATCACTATAGTTGCTAAAGTGATTTCACTGTAACTGCTTCAATGAAATCACTGTAGGAACCTGTGCCAATATTTTGTCATAAAAAAATCGACAAATTAGATATAGGTCCTTAACTATTTTTCAATATTAGCCGTAGGATACCATAATTTGCTATATTAGCTAACGTCTCTACAAGTATACATTTGTCTTCAGAAAGAGTATATATTCATCTTCAGAAAGAGTACATTCGTTTTAGAAAAGAGTATACATTCATCTTCAATAAGAGTATATATTCGCCGAGAGAAACTTGAGCTATATTTCAAAATTAACGTGTCCTGCAACTAAAAGTCATCTCTCAAAAAGGACTTATGTCAAACTTCCTTTAAAAAAAACCACGTGTCACTGTATCATATATTGTTATTTTATGAGTTATCTCATGTGTATTTTGGGTATTTTAGAAAAACAACTCATTCAAAATAGTTGGCAAAAGTTCTCTTTATGTGCACAAACCACGGGAGAGGATCACCTTTAAAAATAATTTTGGCTCCATGGACTTGTCCTTAATCGTAATTATTTGTTATCCTGTGCCTTCTCATGATGCTATAGATGTATACTTAAATTTTCCTATTTTTTTTAGGGTTTGGGTATTATACCTGCAAATCCATTGATTGAAGCAAAAGCTTTAATTTTTGTCCTCTTGTGGTGGTTGGACATCGTAGAATCGAAGGTGAAATCCAAATGAAATCTGACGAGACCATCAAAAAGCTCATAGAAGAACTTGGTCGAGGGCCATAGACAGTCTGAGAGCATCAGCTACATCGGCGAACGACGATCGATCGGTGAGTGGCGACAATCGATCGGTGTGCAGTGGCCGGAAGTGGGGCAGGTTCCTCCCTTCATTGATCTGTTCTATTTATGCAAAGGTGAAGATTGAGTTGGCCCAGATGGGGGGTTTTATATTGGTAAAGTTTATACATTCCCCTCAAACCAGTAAACATATCTCAATTCCCATCGAACTTGAATACACCCATTTTCTTGGATTATACCCCGTTCCCATTCCGAAAATACCCTTACCCTATCCATCCCCCTCCTTGAATGCACCCTGGTTAAACCTACCATTCCTCTTGAATATACCCTAGGTCCCCAATACTTAAATTGGTTACTCCCTTGAATACAACCTCATCTTTCTTGAACATATCATGATTATAGGTAGTTGAGATATGTATAAAATTTTCCTTATGTTACGAAGAGAGAGGGAAAGAGAATAGGTTTGGAGAGAAAAACTCCTATTATCTCTTCAATCTCATTGTTGTTACATAAGACTACCTCTTTTTATATAGAGAGAGAATGCACACCATTACATTACCACAACCGAGGTGGGACTAATAGAATACTAACACACTACATCTGATACCCCCCGTCAAACTGATGTAAGGTATAAACCGACATCAGTTTGCTTAATAAAAGAAAGGAGAAAGAAAAAAAAATACATCAAATAACCCCTTTTTTTTATGCTGTAAAGTAAAGATAGTGCCAGGGCGACCTGTAACATCCGCCCCAAACACACAAGATATTGTCCGCTTTGCCCGTGCCCGCACGAGAACTTCCCAGGGGGTCACCCATCTTGGTACTACTCTCGCCCGAGCACGCTTAACTACAGAGTTCTTACGAAATCCATAGCAGTGCACGGTTTTAAAAATACGTCTTCTATGTTTGGGAGGGGAAATTATATAAGTAGCTCATGATCTCCTTCTATCCAGGCGATGTGGGGCTAACTCGTGGCTTGTACACCTCACCTCATACATCTTGGCATCCCCACCTCAGGAGTCTTGGCTTTTGGCTATTGGCTTATTGGATCTTGGTCGTCACAATCCACCCCCTTTAGGGCTACACGTCCTCGTATAGAGTTAGACCCCCCCATCCCTGAGGAGGACCGGCTTTGATACTATTTTGTCACATCCGCCCCAAACACACAAGATTTTGTCCGCTTTACCCGTTCCAGCACGAGAACTTCCCAAGGGGTCACCCATCCTGGTACTACTCTCGCCCGAGCACACTTAACTACGGAGTTCTTACGAAATCCGTAGCGGTGCACGATTTTAAAACGCGTCTTCTATGTTTGGGTGGAGAAATTATATAAGTAGCTCATGATCTCCTTTTTTCTAGGCGATGTGGGGCTAACTTGTGACCTTGTACACCTCACCTCATTCATCTTGGCATCCCCACCTCAGGAGTCTTGGCTCTTGGCTATTGGCCTATTGGATCTTGGTCGTCACACGATCTGCAAGCAAGTCGTTCTAGAAACCCAATTAACCTGCAAGAAGGACAACCAGGGGAACCCGGCTAACCTGTAAGCAGGTCAACCGAGGGAACTGGTAATGATCACTAAGGATTGGAGCGGAGAAAGTCGACGGTGATAGAAGCCAACAATAAAGGAGGCCGAAAGGAAAGAGATCGGCTAAGAAAAAGGTGTGGATGCATGAGGCCTCATAGGAGGCAAGCACTCGACCGAAGTAAGCACTTGACACATCCTAGAAGATCTCAATCATCACAGACGAAGAAGAGAAAATAGAGGAAGGAGAGAATGTAGAGTCATAGCTCTGATAGGGTCACATGACCAAGGAAAGGAAGAAGATCCGAAGGACCGGCACAAGTATGACCGGTAAGAGAGAGAAGCTGAAAGCCGACACAAGAGTGACCGAAAAGAGAGAGAATCCGAAGACCGGCACAAGAGTGACCGAAAAGAGAGAAGGGATCCGAAAGCCGGCACAAGACAAGTGTGACCGGAGAAAGAGAGAGAGGATCCGAAAGCTGGCACAAGACAAGTGTAATCGGAAAGAGAGAGGATCCGAAGGCCGGCACAAAAGTGACTGAAAAGAGAGAGGGGATCCGAAAGCTGGCACAATACAAGTGTGACCGGAGAGAGAGAGAGGATCCGAAAGCAGGCACAAGACAAGTGTGACCGGAAAGAGAGAGGATCCAAGGGTCACATGACCAGAGAAAAAAAAGAGAGGATAAAGCCAACCCGCTAAGGAGAGAGACACCGGAGGGAAAGAATTAGCTCGATCGGTAAGAGACGATTAGATAGACCGGTAGAGCGCCGAGCACATGGCATGACCGGTAGAGTGCAAGGTGTAAGGGGGTAGGCCCGTAGGGTGCAAGGCGGACCGGTAGGGCGCAGAGTGCAAAAGTACCAAGGAAGCGCAAGGGCACAGGGCGCGAGGCGGGAGGTCACAGGACGCGAGGCGGGCTGGCAAAGCGCAAGGCATAGTGGGCTGACAGAGTGCTGGGCGTAGGGAGAGTGCAACAGATCAGAGCGCAAGGCGAAAAGGATCAAGCGTAGAGGCTGTTGCGAAGAGCCGGCCAGGTACGGAAGGGCCAACACTCCTAGTTGTAACGTGGGCAGGATTTGGGCGGTGCAAAGGGCTAGGTGAAAAGAGGGCCAGATCGAGTGCAAGGGCCATGCCGGGTCGGATCGGGTATAGGGCCATGCCGAGTCGGATCGGGTGTAGTGCACGACGCAAGTACGGGCTCGAACTCAAAAGGGGATCACCGGGTCAGATCTAGTGTAGAGCCGTCCGATGCAAATTGGATGACTGTGATCAGTTATAGAGAGAGAGAGAGAGAGAAAGAGAGAAAGGAAAGAAGAGAGATATTCGGATGAGACGGGAGAGAAAAGAAGGATAAAGAGAGAAAGGAGGGGGATCGGACGGTTGATATTGGGTGAGGGGAATAAAAGAGGTAACAGCCAAGGGGTGATCGCACAAAAAATAGGAAGAAAGAGAGAGTCGGATACGAGAGAGAGAAAGAAGGAGAGAAAGAAGGGCTCCGGTGGAGATGGCGTGGGATCGGGCTCCGGTGGCGAGCGCAGGGCCGACGTAGGATCGGGCTCCGATGGCGGACTAGCGGTAGCCGGATCTGGAGCAGGTGGCCGGATCTCGCAGGGAGATAAGAGCGACAGCGATGGCGAGCGGCAACGGAGAAGAACGTCGGCCGGATGCAAGGAGGAGGCCGAGGAGATCTGGTGGCATGCCAGATGCTAGGAGGAGGCCGAGCACGGGCTACGGAGACACCAATGAAGGAGGAGAAGGCCGACGCGACGATGGGCGTGATCTTGGCGGCACAGGTTCGGCGGTCGCGACGGCGAGCGATAGCGGATCGGATGGCTCGGTAGCGCACGGGACATCGGATCGGACGGCTCGGCAGCGCACGGCGACGATGCAAACTCCGACAAGCGCAAGGCACAGGACTTCAGGAGGTAGATGACGGCGACACAGGTCCGGCGGCCGCGACGGTGGATCGGATGGCTCAACAACAATGTCAGCAGCAACGCGAGGGGAGTTGGCGCGCAGGAGGTAGTTGGCCGGTGAGCAAGACGGAGGTGGCACGAGCTCGACGGCGGGCTGCTACTGCAGGGAGGAGGCGGCGTGGTGATGGAGAGCGGCAGGGCTCACCGGGCTTGCACAGGGGAAAGGGAAAAAAAAAAGTTTTACTATGCCCGGCTTTCCCGAGGACGCCGGTGGCGACCGAAAAGGCCATGGCTAGAGAGGGATCTTCGAAACCCTAACCCGGCTCTGATACCATGTTACGAAGAGAGAGGGAGAGAGAATAGGTTTGGAGAGAAAAACTCCTTGTATTATCTCTTCAATCTCATTGTTGTTACATAAGAATCTCTCTCTCTTTATATAGAGAGAGAACATACACCATTACATTACCACAACCGAGGTGGGACTAATAGAATACTAACACACTACATCTAATACCTTATATTTTTAATTTTTTTATATAACATACCATATTATAATACAATACATGTTAAGTCAAATCTGATCCAATAAGTAGGTTCAGATCCGATCCATATTAAATTATTAATGGTTCTGACCCAACCCAAATTTAGTTGTGGAGATTTTAAGAAAATATAAATCAATTAGTAATTATAATTAAGAAAAAAAAATTAAATTATAATAAAAATCTTTGCATATAAGAATATAAGTATGTAATTATAACAATTTTTTTAAAAAACTTATGTAAATACCTCATTTGTAATTAGGGTTGGTAATGGGTTGGGTTGGGTTGGGTTGGGTTGAGACATAGGTGTAAGGGCAAAACACCCAACCCGAACTCGACCCGTTTAATAAACGGGTCAAAAATTAAACCCAAACCCGACCCACCTAATAAACGGGTTGACTTGACCCGTTTACTAAACGGGTCGGGTTGGGTCAACATAACCCATGTAAACTTGTCGAGTTGGGTCAAGACATATCGGATTGGGCCGGGTTTGATCGGGTTGGCTCGGGTCGGGTTGACACGACCCATTTGATAAACAGATCAAGTCGGGTCAATCGGGTTATAAGTACAAACCCGAACCCGACCCATTAAATAAACGGGTCAATCGGGTCGACCCTTTTATAACCCGAACCAGTTTAGGCCAAACCCAAACCCGTTAACTTCGGGTCGGGTCAAGGATTGCAAACCCCTATTTGTAATGTACTGACCGTGAGGTCCCTTGAAGAAACCAGAACACCCGGTTGTCAAAAGGCGCCAAAAGTGAGCTTTCCCGCCAAGGTTAGGAGCCCGTAAGAGAGAGAGAGAGAGAGAGAGAGAGAGAGAGAGAGAGAGAGAGCCGAAGAGAGAGAGAGAGAGAGAGAGAGAGAGAGAGAGAGAGACGATCGATGAATAACCTAAGGTTTTGGCTGCTGAAGACGGAGCCGAGGGAGTGGTCGTGGGAGGACCAGCGAGCCAACGGCGGGATCTCTCGGTGGGACGGCGTGAGGAACCGGCAAGCCCAGAACAACATGAAGTCCATGGAGATCGGGGACCGATGCTTCTTCTACCACTCCGGGCCGTCCGAGCGCCGAATCGTCGGCGTCGTCGAGGTCATCAAGCAGTGGTACGCCACGGGCACCACCGAGGGCGGAGGTGACGGGGCGGTGGACGTCCGATCGCTGGGGGAGATGGGGCGGCCCGTCGATCTGAAGGACATCAAGGCGGAGCCGGAGATGAAGGGCTTCGTGCTCCTCAAGCAGCCCAGGCTGTCCGTTGTCCCAGTCCCCCAGGGCGTATGGGAGCGGCTCGTCGAGTTGGGCGGAGGGTTCGAAGAGGCGGCGGCGGCGGTGGAAGAGGAGGCGGATTGAAGGAAGACGGCGGCGATCTGGAACTAAAAGGTATGCCCCTTATCTCATCAGACGGTCGGGGATCTTAGTGAAATGGTTGTTATTGAATCAATGTCCACCGTCCATGAGATTTAACTTGATCCTGGCCGTCGATCAAAGGGCTTTTGCTATAAATGGGAGCTCCTCCGCCAGGGGCTCGGCAGCCGGCAGTCGGCACCGGAGGAGATGTTCCACCGAAGAAGGTTTCTGTCGGTGCCCATGGTGCTGGGCGCGGTCGTGTGAGTTCCCGTCACCGCTCACTTCCCTTTGGCCTTCTTTTCTCCGCTGTAAATTAGGGTTTTTTGTATATTTGGGATAATCTAGGGTTTATGGTTTCGATCATTAGAGTAAGAATTGACGATTACCTCATCTAGGGTTTATGGTTTCGATCCTAACACCACTTCATTGTTTTGAATCTGGGAAACCCTAGAATATTTGGTCCCCGTCCGAAAACACTCAGAATTACTGCTTTTATAAAATCGAGGCTCATTAGGGATAAGATTGCTCGATCTCGATAGCTTGGGCATAAATGGACTATTTGGATATTTTTATTTTTTTTATTGAGATTAAATGTTGAAATGGTTTGGGGCATGGAGATCCTTCGTGCCATCTGTTGTTTGTTAATTTGGTTTCCTTAGGGAAAATGATAAAAAAAGATTTGTTGTCTTAATTGTTAAGGGTATAGATTACTTGTTAACTATATAGGTGTAATTTTATACACATGAAGGCATGGGATCAAATGTCAGACAAATTTACTTCGAAATAACCAAAATGTATTTTTTTTAATTATTAGGTTCCGACATAGAAATCATCTGAAATTTTCGTAGTACCTAATTTCTGTTCGACATCATGAAATGTTGACCGAAATGACCAACATTTGACCGGAATTTTACATGTCTTTTTTTTTCCCCGGACAGTTACATTGAAATTTTTTACCTTTTTAAGTAAAAGATTCCATCCGTTTCGGTTAAAATTCCATAATTGTTCTCCATTTCTTATTTTCTGTATTAAAAGACCAATATTTTCTTGTTCTTTTGATTAAAATCGACCAAAATTTGACTGAAATCCGGCAAAATTCTATGGAAATTTTTCCATAAAAAATACAAAAATTTCACCTACATGTAATCAGAATCCAACAATTTTTTATTTTTTTTTATCAATCGAAATCAACATCGAAATCGACATCTAAAACCTTGCATGAAGATTGATGAAGGGTGATGGTCTAGCTATGATTAATAAGATATAACGAAGATAAGCTAGTTGTAAGGGTAGGATTGCATTTGGTTAGAAGAATTGTTTTGTTGAATGTGGTGATGTCTTTTCACCCTTCATATTTTACGTGTTTGCAACTTAAATGGGTTATCAATACCGTTAGTAAGGAACAAAGACACATGGACGAAGAGAAGAAAGGAATGAGTTGGCCTAGAATTTGCAGAAGATGGGTGAAAATGGATGTTTTAAATAAAAAAAAACTGAACTTTGATCTCTAATGTAAAGTATCTAGAGGTATGACTTTTAGGAGAAGAAGCAAATTGAATGTATTATATCAAGGAGGTTGATTGATGTTCCTATAACCATGAAGCAAACTTCTTCCTACTCTAAAATAACAAATGGACCTGACTTATAGTGCGAAGGGGGTTGGGGGTGTGGGGAGCCCTCGACACCAGGGAAACGTAAGGCGAAGATTAAAGTGAAATCAGAGGAAGAAAGGTGAAAACATGAAGCAATAAAGAGGAAAATTTGGGGCGATGAAGCTATTTATGAAAATAATTTCAATTTTGAAAAGAAATGGCCAAAGAAAGAGGAATCAGCAGTCAATGACTCAACCGTCCACGATCCCACGACAAAATTATCGGGGGTTAAGCGAGTCAATTACAAGCACACACATGGCATGCTTTAACATTCGATGACACAAGCAAATGGGAATATTGGAGTAGCATCATTACTCAGAATGAATATCGGTAACTCTTGGAATTCCAAACGCTTTTGTTATTTAAACTGCCAATATATCTCACACCTTGAATTTATTCTTGGATGACTAAGATACCCCCCTCCTCTAAGAGACTCCTATTGTGGGAGCATAAAAGCAGATGGACACGTGACATCATCGTATGTAAAGACTTGAATCGAAACAAGGGAAAAGAAATACGAAGTATTAGTAAGCTTGTCATCAATATTGTGAAGATTGGGCAACATGATAACCTAATAAGCACTGACATTGGTACGGGGACACAAGTACGACACGACACGGGTTAGCCGACACGACAAATCCTAAAAAAGGACACGGGTACGGGGGGACACGGCAAAATAAATTACTATTTTTAAATTTATATTTTATGTGTGTTTACAATTCATATATATTTTAATAACCGAAAAAACCTTATAGAAAACAACTAAAATAAAAATTTAATGCATACTGAATCGCTATCATTAGTTACATCCAGCCCGATCGGTGAATCGTAGACAGATCTAAATGGTATGGAAAATAACGGTTGTGTTTCAATTTTGACTTCAACCTATCTGAAACCTAAGAGGATAAGATAAGTTAAAGCCAAACCTGAATCGTAACCGTCAATCATAACCATCCTGACAAGTAAATCACACTTAGGTTCAAATGGCATGCAAAAGAACGGCTGCGATTCGGTTTTGGCTTCAACCTATCTGATTCTCTGAGGTTATAATCTCAGAGAATCAGATAGGTTGAAGCCAAAACTGAATCACCACAACTTGTAACCCGATCCTATATTGAACAATTCGTCAACCTGCAGTGTCCCGAGTGTTCGAGGAGTGTCCGACCGTGGCTTACTCCCGGAAGCACGTAGGACACAGCACATGCGTGTCCGGCGAGTGTCCGACGAGTGTTGGTGTTCGACACGGGTACAGGAGGCCTGGGGAAGTGTCCATGCTTCCTAGATGATAACTGATGCATGAAATAATCCCCAGATAACTGATGGTCTACTAATGGAACTACTGATAATTCTTTTTAGTGCACAGTATGCAGTTAAAAGCGTGCCTAGGCGCATTTGGGCCACCTCGCCTGGGCATGATAGGCGCATGGGCTAGGCACAGACTGCCTAGGCGTGCTTTTGTGGGCGCTTTGTGCACCTTCGCTTAACCGCGAGGCGCGCCTAGGCGCATTTAGATGTAAATGGTTCTGATTTATAAATAACATTAATTATTTTATGTACTTATATTATGTTTTGTTTGCAATTTCAGTTACATTCGAAAAAGCGATTGTCTTTTACAGAAAAATCGAATGATCTTGTCTTCATTCAATATAACAAGATGTTGGAGCGCAGATTTAAAGAAAGGATGACAAGTGGAAATAATATTATTAAGGGTCCCATCATTTTGAGAGATGTGGATGTAAATGATGATTGGATTATTCCAACTGAAGAACTTGCATAATTTGTTCGTGAAGGAGCTGATCTTTGCTTGGCAACAAGTCGGATAAGCAATGTGGGTTAATGATGCAGTAGGGCTAAGTACATGGAGAAAAAAGCAAAGACCTGACATACATCCTATATTCTCTTTTTAATGATGATGAAGACAGTGAAGAGGAAGAAGAATTTGCTGCTAATGTTGAGGAGCTTCCTAGGGAGGAGAAAGACGGAGGACTTAATGATATAAATGTTTAGGTCAGAGATGATGATGATGATGTTGGAGTGATGTGATTGACTTTATTACTTATTAAACTCATCACTTTATCAATTATCATGAATTTAGAAGTGTTTGTCTTTAAAAATACGAGTCACTTGATGAGTTGACTAGTTGAGTTGTTTAAACCCCCTTAAAAACCACATAAAACCCACAGTGTGTCAAAATCCCTAAAAAAGCAGGAAAATCCCCTAAGCACGCCTAGGTCCGCTTAGGCGATCCCTAGGTGTTAGGCTTACCTGGAGCGCCTAGGTGCGCTTAGCGCCTTTGATTGCATAGAGTGCACATGAGAAGATGATAGAAAGCAACTTTATCTAATTTAAGGAGGCTCGATGGCCCCTTTCCTATTCCCCCCTCCCCTGGATAGGGTTTTGGTCATATGCACCTTGGTCTCCTCAGTCGCCGTTGGTGGCATTGGGGAAGTCGGGCTTTCGATGGATCTTCCTCCCCAAGGTTGGATTTCATCCTCCCATCCCTTCCCCATGTAAATAGTGGGAGATCTAGGGTTTTTGAGGTGTGTCATGGCGGGCAGTGGCTTCGTCGGTGGTGGAGTTCGGCTCATGCATGGGTTGCACGACTCTTCTTGCTCAGGTTGACGGCTCCTCGCATGGATCGAGGCGGCGGCTCCCTGCTGGAGCAGCATGTGTGGTGGATATGGACCCCGACTTGCTCGTAGTGGAGGTTCCGCCGATGGGTCTCATGGTCCCCTCCTGTACTTGGTGTAGTGGCTCCAGCCTAGCTCGTGGCGACGGAGGATGGCTCGGTGTCGGTGCGGGAGGACTGGCTGCAATTCATCTTTGCTCGTCACGAAGCTGCTGATCGTCCTTCGGCGAGCTTGTGGTGGATCCTTTTGGTTTGATTTCTTTTTGTTTATTTTCTTTATTTTTGGTTTTTGGGGGCTTTATGCCCTTTGTCTTTCGTCGGAGTGGTGAGGTTTGTTGTGGTGGTGATGTTGTGTCCCCACCGGTGTGGCAGTGTGTGTGCCACTGGTATGGCGGTCTTGGTGTTTGTTTCGGGACCTTGTGTCCATTCTCTTCTGTCGGAGTAACATTGTGATGGTTGCTTTTGCCAGGCCCCCTTTCATGAACCAAAAAAAAGAAAGAGAAGATATGTTATAAAGTAAACATATAACCTTTAATAACTGATTGAGATGGCATAAGGAGCTGGTTAAAGATTGTAACATGGTTCTACTGCCTTTGCCGTAATCCTAAAGAGTGAAGACTCGAAAAGAATGGAAAAGGCTGATAATTCATTTGAGCCAGCTAGGGAAAACAATTTAAATCCACGACAATCGAAAGTTTTGTGAAAGCTTGATAACTCCTCAAAGAAGAAGAATGAGGTAATTGATCCATCTTCCAGCGTACTTATGTTTTGTTAGCCTCTAAGTCTCTAACCACTTAAGGGCAAGTGGGAGAGAAGTACCGATGAACATTCGCTGATAGGTGTGTGGTCGCAGAAAAAGATGCGGGTCGTCTTTATTGCGAACACACGAGATTACAAGAGTGGCCGGGACCCGGGGGCTCGGGTGTGGCGAGTGTTGATCAGGAGATTTGTGGGAGAGATCCTCTGGAGGGTCCCTTTGATCCGCGTCTCCACGTGATATTCGTGCGAGAGCTCTGAAGGGGTTGCACAGGACAGAGATCTTTACAGGGTGAGGGTTTTTGAGAGGCTAAGGAGTATCCGCCGTTTCTTTGGTCCCTTCCGTGCTTCGCGCTTCCTCGGCTAGGGGGTTTTCGGCTTCGTTCCTCGGTCTTCGTGTCGTCCTCGCTCCTTGCTTGACCTCGGCGTCGTTGATCGTCGGTTCGCAGCGTCGATCGTGCTTTTGGCGTCGGCTTTGGCTTCAACTTTCGGCTTGGGCTTGGCTTTGGCGTAGCTCTGGCTTAGGCTTTGCTTTGGCGCTTGCGCTTGGACGTAGACGGGGGGAGACTTGCGGTGCTTTCGTTCTTCCGGACTTCGCGTCGTATCGGCTAGAACGTACGGTGCTTTTGCTCATGACCTGGTGTGGGCATCGAAATTAGCCCACGGGTCGAACCCGATTTGTACACAAAAAAATAGGCCCGCACCCAACGGCCTTCGGGTCGAACCCGACTCGCTCATGCAACTTAGGCCCGCACACAACGGCCCGCATGCGAAACTCGGCCCGCACACAACGGCCCGTATGCGAAACTCGGCCCGCACACAACGGCCCGCATGCGAAACTCGGCCCGCACACAACGGCCCGTATGCGAAACCTGGCCCGCACACAACGGCCCGCATGCGAAACTCGGCCCGCACACAACGGCCCGTATGCGAAACTCGGCCCGCGCACAACGGCCCGCGTGCGAACTCGGCCCACGTGCGAACTCAATTTGCGCGCCATGGCCCGACCCAAAGCAAACGGGTCCCACCGGACCCGCAACTCGGACACAAAGAGGGGGGCCCACCGGCCTCCCTTCTTGAAAACCGTGCCCCCCTCCTCATGGAGAGGTGGGGCCGGCCATAAAGGAAAAGAAAAAGAAAAAGAAAAAAAGAAAAAGAAAAGAAAAAGAAAAGAAAAGGAAAAGAAAAGAAAAAGTCAAAACCGCCTTGATGCGGGGGGAGGTGGCGTGGACGTCTACACAACCGTAGATCCGCGACGATCCCTCGATCCAACGGACAAGATGACGTTGTGTCGCCATCCGATCCAAAAGTGCAACAAAAATAACAACTCGATCTTTAAAGATCGAGTCACATCTAGCCCATAACCACTCCAACTAAAAAGGAGGAAATCGGGTTTGTTTCCCCAAATAAGGGAACAATATCTCGATGGTTATGAGAGGAGATATTGGAGGAAACAAAAAGATTTCAGCAATATCTCCCCCAACCGCCCCCCTTTGCCTATAAATAGAAGGGGTCGGGGAAGGCATCAAGGGTCGAAAGCTGAAGAGGAAAAGGCTCTGCAAAGACGAGCTCCAACGCTTGAAGACCGAAGGCTTCACGAGGCACGGCAAGCATATCCTACGGGAGTCCTTGACCCTTCAAGTCCTCATCAACGTGAAGACCTTGCACTCGAAGATCAAAGCTTCGACTCCTCGCACGAAGAAGAAAGCTTGGAGAAGAAGACCCGGAGTCGTCGTCATCCCGACTTCTCCAACGATCTTCATCAACTCCGAAGAAGCCATAAGCAAAGGCCGGAGAAGAAGATCGAAGCCGACAACACCCGTCGTCTTCAACAAAGGCGTCGACTCCTCGCACGAAGAAGAAAGCTTGGAGAAGAAGGCCTGAAGCCGGTGCTACCCTTGCCGTCTTCGTCAACAAAAGCCGACGCTACAACAGTCGTGCGGAGATCGGTGCTACCCCCACCGTCTTCACCAACAAAAGCCGACGCTACAACCGTCGTGCGGAGATCGGTGCTACCCCCACCGTCTTCACCAACAAAGCCGACGCTACAACCGTCGTGCGGAGATCGGTGCTACCCCCGCCGTCTTCATCAACAAAGCCGACGCTACAACCGTCGCACGGAGATCGGTGCTACCACCGCCGTCTTCATCAACAAAAGCCGACGCTACAACCGTCGCATAGAGATCGGTGCTACACCCGCCATCTCCAAAAGAAGCCTTCAACTCCAATCAAGCCAAACACGCCCGGAGAAGAAGTCAACGTCACAACCGTTGCCGGGTCCGAAAAGTTGAAGACGAAAGAGCGCTACGAAGAAGCTCCAACGCTTGAAGACCGAATGCTTCACGAGGCACGGCAAGCATATCCTACGGGAGTCCTTGGCCCTTCAAGTCCTCATCAACGTGAAGACCTTGCACTCGGAGATCAAAGCTTCGACTCCTCGCACGAATAAGAAAGCGTGGAGAAGAAGACCCGGAGCCGTCATCACCCGATTGCTTCAACGATCTTCATCAGCTCCGAAGACGCCATAAGCAAAGGCCGGAGAAGAAGATCGAAGCCGACAACACCCGTCGTCTTCAATCAAGGCATCGATTCCTCGCACGAAGAAGAAAGCCGGGAGAAGAAGGCCTGAAGTCGGTGCTACCCCTGCCGCCTTCGTCAACCAAAAGCCGACGCTACAACCGTCGTGCTAAAGCCGGTGCCACACCCGCCGTCTTCATCAACAAAAGCCGACGCTACAACCGTCGCACGAAGATCGGTGCTATACCCGCCGTCTTCATCAACGAAAGTCGACGCTACAACCGTCGCACGAGCATCGGTGCTACCCCCGCCGAAAAGCCAAAACCGACGCCACAACCGTCGAGGAAGCCGAAAGAATAAAGAAGCCTTGAAGAAGTAACGCCAGTCGTTCGAGAAGAAGATCGAGTCGAAGCTAAAGTCAAAGCCGACGCAAGAAGTCAAAGCAAACGCACCGGTAAAGCCCGCGCTAAAGCAACGCACGTGCCAAAGCCAAGCAACTACGACGGTCACGAGCAAAGCACCGCACGTTCTAGCCGATACGACGCGAAGTCCGGAAGAACTAAAGCATCGCAAGCCTCTACCTGTCTACGTTCAAGCGCAAGCGCCAAAGCAAAGCAAAAGCCAGAGCCACGCCAAAGCTACGCCAAAGCCGAAAGCTAAAGCCAAAGCTGACGCCAAAAACACGATCGACGCCGCGAACCGACGATCAAGGACGTCGAGGTCAAGCAAGGACCGAGGAAGACACGAAGACCGAGGAACGAAGCCCAAGGCCTCCCTAGCCGAGAAAGCGCGAAGCACGGACGGGACAAAATCAACGGCGGAAACTCCTTAGCCTCTCAAAAACCCTCACCCTGTAAAGACCTCTGTCCTGGGCAACCCCTTCAGAGCTCTCGCACGAATACCACGTGGAGACGCGGATCAAAGGGACCCTCCAGAGGATCTCTCCCACAATCTCCTGATCAAAGAAAATTTGTAATCTCGTGTGATCCGCAATAAAGACGACCCGAATCTTTTTCCGCGACCACAGATTTCTGGCACGCCCGGTGGGACCTCCTCTCCTTTCATCCGTACGTTTGAAGGAGTTGCTTCAAGTTCGCCATGGCCGGAACGAATGATGATACGTTTGCTCCAACAAGCCTCTCACCTATCGCCGAGTCTCCACTACTCCAACACGGTGATCCAGAAAACCCGGAGGATGTCATTCCCCTGGTAGTACGCGTCTACACTCGGCGTACTCAAACTCTTGCGAACTTCTTCACGCCAGAAACTGCTACTGAAGATGCCCGCCAAATCACCAATGAGGCCTTGGTGCATGAAGAAACAAGCCTCAATCCTGGAACATCTGTCCAGAAGTTTGGGGAGGACCAGCCCCAACCCCGAACCCGTTCGGGTTCTCCAGCGGACTTTGCACCTCCCTTGCCGGGGGCAAACATCCGTCATCAAGCAGAAACAATTCAGCGTAACTACGTCTCCGACGATGATGGTGAGGGTGCGGGCATGCAACATCGGGACGTCCTGCGACATCATCCTCCGTCCGCTCTCCAGCTCCAAGTCATGCAAATTGGTGAACACATGGCTCAGCTCACCCGACTAATGGAAGAGAAGGATCGTCACATCAACACCTTGCTTCAAAGGCTGAGTGCCAGAGATGTCGCAACATTCGGTCAACCTCCTGCTTCTCCAGTAGCTGCTCCAGCCCCGTCTCCAACTCCTGCTCTTGCAGAAGTTGGCCCGGCAACACTAGCAACTACTCCTGCACTTTCCTCGGCTCCCGTGCCGGTCTCGGTGGCCGCGCAACCTTCAGTGGCAGCAATGATGAATGCCCAGCAAATACAAGCCTTGGTGGCCGACATGATGCGTTCCCACGGCGGTAGCCTACCTCCGATTACGGCAGCATATTCGAAGCCTTACACTACAAGGATCCAGCAGCTGCGCTTCCCTACCGGGTTCCAGCCGCCAAAGTTTCAGCACTTCGACGGGAAGGGGAATCCAAGGCAACACATTGCCCACTTCGTCGAGACTTGCAACAACGCCGGCACATACGGCGATGAGATAGTGAAGCAGTTTGTTCGCACCCTCAAAGGTAATGCTTTTGACTGGTATGTTGACCTTCCTCCAGGATCCATTGACAGCTGGGATCAGATGGAAAGAGAATTCCTCAACCGCTTCTACAGCACTCGGCGCATCGTTAGCATGACCGAGCTTACTGCCGTCAAGCAAAGGAAGGACGAATCAGTAATCGACTACATCGATCGATGGAGGAATCTCGCCCTGAATTCACGAGACCGTTTGTCGGAAGACTCGGCTATCGAGATGTGCACCCAAGGCATGCACTGGGGCTTACTCTACATCCTCAAGGGGATCAAGCCTCGGTCCTTCGAAGAACTTGCAACTCGAGCCCATGACATGGAGCTCAGCTTAGCAAATCGCGGGGACTCGAAGACCAAAGACTTCCTGAAGGTGGAAAAGAAAGACAAACCGCCGGCACCCAAATCAAAGCAAGTTAACGTCGCCGACATCGCCTCGGCCTCCAAGCCACTCAAAATCAGCGGTAAGTCGGATCAAGAAAAGGGAGCTGCCATACCACCGCCTCCACCCCAAAGACAGTCGAAGATGACTCTAGAAGAACTCGAGGCCAAAGAGTATCCATTTCCAGACTCGGAAGTCTCCTCCATGTTCGATCAACTGCTACAAGAAAAGATGATCGAGCTTCCTCCTTCAAAAAGGCCCGAACAGATGCATCGGGTCAACGATCCGCTCTTCTGCAAATACCACCGGCTGGTCAGCCATCCTATTGAGAAGTGTTTCGTCTTCAAAGAGAAGATCATGGCACTCGCAAAGCAAGGAAAAATCGAGATCGACTCCAGCGACGTTGCAACGGCAAACATGACATCCATCACCTTCGGTTCGTTTCAACCGGTACTCGTTGCTACCCACCAGAGAAGGCCCAAGTTGCGCATCAATCGCCAAAGACCAATTGCGAAGTTAGCTCCACAACGGAAGATCTCAAGACGACAGCAGTACGCTCCTAAGCTCGCTGAGAAAGAAACGTCACTGCCCTGGGGGCAACCGTCGCCTACATCGACGTCTCTCTCAAACAAAGTTATGTCCCAACGGAATCTCCAGACAAGGTACGAGCAAGGAGACCCGGAGGTCGGTCTGTTAGGCCAGCCTTCAGGTAAATTCGACTACTACGTCATCTACTCCAGACCTTCGCCTGTCTCAATAGAAGAAATCAAGCCCACCGGCTGGGAGTCAGAAGGCGAACCACCAAGGTCCCCAGAGGAGCAGGTCTCCCCGACCCATGAAGGACCTACCACTCCCACTCCAGAGCTTCACCTTGGTAACGAAGAATCCACTGATGAAGATGCATGGGTCGTGTTGCCTCGCAGACGAAGGCCATGGATGCCAAGAAGTCGCAAGTTCGATCGGGTAACAAGAAAGCTTCCGGAACGAAGAACTTACAAAAAGAAAAGCAAAGCTCCAGGAAGGAGGGGATTCAAAGTACCGCCAGCAGATCCTGATGATCTCCTCCTGCAAAACCCCCCGGAACCGGCAACGTTGCAAGAGTTCTTCCCCGATTACTTCCTCCCAGCTGATCAGCTGCACGAAGCCTCCTGTTGCATGGTTGAGATTCACGTGGCGCCGGAAGAAGAAAATAGGATCAAGCCTTCCAAAGAAAGCAACACCATCAACGATGAGGATGATTCCGACAAAGAAAGCACTGCCGCTTACGATGAGGCAATTCTACACTTGCCACTCATAGAAGCACTACACCTTCCAGAGAAAGCTCGCCTAGCAATGGCCGAGGCTTTGACAGACCCAGACAGCTACAAAAGAACGAGGAAAAACGCCGAGAAGGACGAAACTATTGTCTCATGTAACGCAGCAATAACCTTCTCAGACGAAGATCTACAGCTCGGAACACGACTGCACAATCGACCTGTCTATGTCTCGATACATCAACGAGAAGCCGGTAAACCGAATCCTGTTGGATTGCGGCTCCGCCGTCAACATCATGCCTATCCAAACAATGCGTCAGCTCGGCATCACCACCGACCAGCTCTCACAAAGCCAGCTGGTCATTCAAGGGTTCAACCAAGGAGGACAGTCCACCATAGGGATCATTCGTCTAAAACTCTCTATCAGTCAGCTTGACACGATGGTTCTTTTTCACGTCATTGACTGTCAAACATCATATCATCTTTTGCTGGGAAGACCGTGGCTGCACGAAAACGGTGTCGTAGTGTCTACCTGGCACCAATGCCTCAAGTACTACGAGGAAGGTCTGGAAAAGTGCATTATTGCAGACAACAAGCCATTCAATGAGGCTGAAGCGCACCCGCCGATGCCAAATTTTACCAAGCAAAGGACCTTGTTGCAGAAGTCCTTCCAGCTAAAACTCCTCGAACTCAGAAAGCTAAAAGTATGGAGCAGGATGAAGCTCCGCCAACTCCAAAACCGGTACCACCATCTAAGGCGATACACGAAGTCAAAGAAGTGCTAGCGCCGAGACGAAGAATGCGCATCAGCTCCAAGCCAAGATCCATGAAGCACACTCCATTACCTGCCCAAGCTACGACAGTCTTACGCCTCACACCTCAGTGGCTTCGCAAAGATGAACCACCACCTTTTGCCTCGCCAAAAGGGATGGTTCAGCCGCTATCGGAAGCTAATGTCATCACTCTGCAAGAGATGACACTGCCACTACCCAGCCTGGGGCAAGCTTCAAGTTCACCAAAACCCATCAATCCCTTCGAATCCAGCCAACTCACATTCAAGCCAAAAGGAAGCTGGGGGCAAAATGCCGCCAAGCTACTGTTCAAAGCTGGTTACGACGAAGGCAGTGCTGCACATATGAGTACGCTCCTGCCAGCTCCAATACCACACGGGATGACTAAGACTCAAGCCCATTTACTCCAGGGTGGCGAGCAGATCCCACCAAATCGGCGAGGCATCGGCTCTCGTCAAACCCCGGTGGTCATCAAGATAACAGGAGAGAAGACCTTCACCTCTAACTACATTGAGGTGAAGTTGGTGAATGAAGCGGAAGAGGGATCGTCAGCCTCCGATGTACGCTCCACCACTGTCATTCATCCCGCTACAAAGGGCGCCAAAAGAAGGCGATATCGAGCTCGGCATTGGACCATACCTTAAAAACAAAAGAAGAGCGTCAAAAACCAGGCAAGCGAAAACCCCATATCAGTATTCAAAAGACTTGGGCCAATCAGACAAGCAAAGCGAAGGTCAGTATTCGACCGTCTGGGAAAGCCACCCACTGAGGTGAGAAAAATCATTCCCACCCACCCACCCAAATCATTCTTTCAAACTGCAAAAGTCCCCGACATCCTTCTGGTGTCTCTTAATCATATCACAATTGCGGACACTTCGGTCGATAAAACTTCTACTTCGGACGACGAGTTGCCACAAGCCCCGTCCGTCCTCGAAGAAGGGGGGCAACCGCCTCTCGTGCAAACACTCCCTCTTCCAAACAAAGCTACATCCCAGCATGTGCTCAAAGCAAGAGACGAGCAAAGAGACCCTGAAGTCAGCCTGCTAGGCCAGCCATCAGGTAAGTTCGACTTCTACGTCTTTTACTCCAAGCCTCCTTCAATCCCAATAAAAGAAATCAAGCTAACCGGCTGGGGATCAGAAGATGAGTCAGTAGAGCCTCCAAAAGAGCAAGTCTTTCCGATCAAAGAAGAGTCGTCGGTCACGGCACCAATTCTTCACCCTGGCGAGGAAGATCTTCTTGATAAAAACACATGGGCTATGACGCCTCGAAGGAGAAGGCCACGACAGTTAAGCTACAGGATAACATGTCTGGCCAACCACGAGCAAGGTCGGACGACAAGAAAACTTCCCAAAAGAAAAACCTTCAAGGAAAAGAGTGAAGCTCCAGAAAGAAAAACGTCCAAAGTACCTCCAACAAGTCCGAAAAATCTTCTCCAGCAAACTTGCCCAGAGCTGGCGACACTCCAGGAGTTTTTCCCCAGCCGCTTCCTTGAAGTTGATCAAAACCTCAAGGTCTCCGGTTGCATGAGGAAAGTTCACCAAGTGCTCCAGGAAGACGATAAAGAAGGCAGCTCCAATATCGAAAGCATGGAGAGAAGCATCACCGCAAACGGCAAGCCGTGTTACGAGACCAAAGCATACCTTGCTGATGTCGAGTGCCACCATGCCAAAGACCCTATTGTAGAAATTCCTCCAGCAAAAGCTCCACGAGCCCAAGAAGTCAAAGCAGTTGCGAGGGACAAAACCTCTCCACTTGCAAAACTAGCGACATCCTCCAGCCAGACGATGCACAAAGTCAAAGGAGCGTCAGCATCAAGACGAAAAATCCACATCAACTCCAAATCAAGCTCAATGCCATACGTTCCGTTGCCTGCTCAAGCTGCGACAGTCTTGTGGCTCGCACCTCAATGGCTTCGTAAGCCAGGACGATCACCTTCCACTCCAGCAAAGGAACTATCGTCACCATTCTCCGAGGCCAACTTCATCACTTTGCAAGAGGTGACACTGCTGTTACATGGTCTGTTGCATACCTCGAGCTCAACCGAGTCTTCCGAGTACACCAGCTCCGAGCAACTCGCAATTAAGCTAGGAAACACTCGGGGGCAAAACTCCACCGAGTTGATATTCAAATCCAGCCACAACAAAGAAAGCACAGTGCATATGAGTTCACTACCCTCAGTTGCAATACCGCATCGCCTGATAAAGACTCAAGCCCGCCTCTTCAAAAGCGGCGAACAAATCCTTCCAAATCGCCGAGGCATCGGCTCCAGTCAAACTCCAGCAATCATCAAAACTCCAGTCAAGAAGATCTTCACTTCTAACTACATTGAAGCGAAGAAGGCGGATGACAACTGCGAACCAGCAGCGACTCTGCCTACCAGCGGCAAGTTCCTCAAGAGGTACTTTGCCTAGCGCAAGGTTACCCCCCTTGCCAAAAAAAAAAAAAAAAAAAAAAAAAAAAAAAAAAGAGGAACTACGTGTGACTTGATCCCTCTCAGTAGGGTACGTAGGCAGCCTGTAAAGGTTCAGTCCAAACAAAAAAAAAAAAAAAAAAAAAAACCAAACCACCATTCCAGAAAATGAGCCCAGAAAAGATGCAAGTTCCACTCCGGGGATCGAGAAGCCGTCAGCCTCCGTTAAGCCACCAGCTCCCGGTGCTGCCACAGCTCATCTCCCGAGGCACCCACGCAGTGCAACTCCGAAAGGCAAGAAACCACCAGCTCTCGGCGATTCGTAAGTTCCTTCCGCTGCTTTGCAAGCTCCGTTACAAAAGTCTTCTCGGTTGCTCGAGCTTTCTCGAAATGGAACTCCAGCTTCTGAAGTAACGCATGAGTAGCAAGTCGAAGCCCTAGAGGCGCCGAAGCGGTCCGCCTCCCGCAGCTTACACGCGTTGCAACTCCAGTGGTAGAGAAGCCGTCAGCTTCCGACGCGTTGCCAGCTCTGCATGCTGCCTCGCAAGATTCACTCCAGAAGCCTTCTCGATCACCCTACCAGTTCAACGCGTTGCCAGCTTTGCACGCTGCTTTGCAAGGAGGAACTCCAGCTTCCGAAGCGACACGCGAGTAATCTCCACCTTCTTCTGCACCCGAAGAAAGTCTGCAGTAGCAAACGTGTGAAGCCCCTCCAGTCGACGTTCCTCTTCCTCAGCCTTTGCCAACGCCAAGGAAACGTCCTCTAGTGAAGCCCGTTGCAAGCAATGAGCCTAGCTGTCCGCCGAAAGGGTGCACATATGCTCCTCAAACAAGGAGCCATCCACCAGGAAACCCACCAGTTACTTAAAGCGTCAAGACCCTCCTCCTGGAAGGGTGCAAGTATCGCCTGGATAAACTTCCAGCACAACTCTCCAAAAAAAAAAAAAAAAAAAAAGCTTAGAAAGAAGGCTCTGCGATCTACACTTTCGCTGGCAAGCCTCTAAGTGCTGAGATAAGGTGTGATCCTGTCCTGAAGACCCAAGCACGGGAACCGCCTCCTGAACTATCGCCATGACGGCTGTCAAAGACGCCACAGGAACTGACAAAGAAGCTGCGGCCAAAACATCCGTTGGAACTAACTCCTGAATGACAACTTCGGATTCGATCGAACGATCTGCCATGAAGATCCCTCATCGGTGAGAATGAGCTCGTCCAACTTCGACACACGCTTCCTGCTTCGAAGTACGACAGTAGAAGACTAGCGCAAAAGGGGAACAAAGATGCGTACTCCCGTGGGAGACCGCATCGACGATCCATCCAGAAGTCGGAAAGCTCTCGTAACGGTGGTAGAAGACTTGCGCAAAAAGGAAACGAAGATGCGTACTCCCGTGGGAGACCGCATCGACGATCCATCCAAACGACGGAAAGCTCTCATAACGGTGGACCCTGAAGAAAGAAATGGAGAAAAGCACAAATCAGTCACGCATACAGGCACAAACAAATCAAGTCATGGCAAAAAAAAAAAAAAAAAAAAAAAAAAAAAAAAGGGGCCCCAATCCAAGGACTGCATCTTTCGCGACCTCCACGAAACCAAAAAGATTGTTGGAGCTGTCACCAAGGTCAAGATCGGAAAACAGAAGACCAAATCAGGCTGCTCCTTGTCGACGCTAGTAGCTCGCCTTCCTCCTCGTCAAACTCCAGAACGTCCATCTCAATGCCCTCCGAGCCGGCATCACCACCAGAAAAAGTTCTCTCCATAGTCCAAAGGAACATCCAGCTCACCTCGATCAGCTTGCTCGTGTGCAACCTTGCCAGTCGCTATGCTCACGCGATAGACCTTAACGATCCCATCGGCCTTCGGAAAGCACTCGAAGGGACGAGTCCTGAAAAAGTCAAATCAAGATGCACAATCAATTCCAGAAGAAAAGACGGATCAAGCCCAGAAGTCAAAAAAAAGGCGGGGAGGGATTGCTGCAGCCCCTCTTTGCAGAAAGAAAAAACCGAGAGGGGGGCCACAGCAAAAAGCGGCAGCCCGCCCCCCTCTCTCCGGTTAAAACCAGTCTTCCCGGGGGGGGGGGGGGGGGTTGCTGGCCTCCGACCCGCGTGTGCCCGACCCGCATCCCGAGCCAGCCACCGCAGCCCGGGCTTAGCCTCGACCACCTGTACTCCGGCCGGCCACCGCGTCGCCCAGCGCTCGGCCGCCACCTGTCGTGCCTCGCCGGAGCCACCAGCGTCGCAGCCACTTGCTGCGCCTCCCTGGAGTCATCTGCACCCACAACCGCGCCAAACGCCGCGCCTTTCCAGACCTGCCTGCTCCGTGTCCACGTCACCTGGCGCTCGGCCACCGCCCACACCCTACATGCCGCACCGCCGCCGTCGCTGGGAACCAACCAAAAGGGGGATTTTTCCCGTGCAAATCACTCCCGCAGTCCCCTCTCATCTATTAAAGACCGCAACCGCCAAACGGGGCTAACACCTCTGCCCTCGTCAAGGCCCGCAGTCCCTAAAAGTGGGACCAAAAAAAAAAAAAAAAAAAAAAAAAAAAAAGGGGGGGGGGCCTCTAGCTCCCCTCTCTCGCTGAAGCGACTGCTGCTCTGGACCGTGCGACCAAAACCTGCGCCCGGCCAACCTCCTGTGACGCGCCCGGCATACCAGCCCGGCCTCCGCGTCGCGCTGCCCTCGCCGCCCGCCGTCACGCCGCACCGCTCCTACACTGGCCACCGCCCCGGCCCGACCGCCGCCCCCGGCCGAGCCCGCCTCCGGCCCGCGCCCCCGCCTCCAGCCCGCGCGCCGGCCGCCACCGCAGCCCCCGGCCGCGCCCGTGCCCGTCGCGCCCACGACCGCCGCCCCCGGCCGAGCCCGCCTCCGGCCCGCGCCCCCGCCTCCAGCCCGCGCGCCGGCCGCCACCGCAGCCCCCGGCCGCGCCCGTGCCCGCCGCTCCACGCCCCGTGCCCGTCGCTCCACACCCTGTGCCTGCCGCTCCGCGCGCCGCCTGGCCTTCGCGCCTCGCGCTGCTTCACACCCCCGGCCGAGCACGCCTCCGGCCCGCGCCCCCGCCTCCAGCCCGCGCGCCGGCCGCCACCGCAGCCCCCGGCCGCGCCCGTGCCCGTCGCGCCCACGCCCGTCGCTTGGCCTCCACACCCTGGCCGCCGCCACCGCTCTTCACGCCGGCCACCGTCGACATGCCACCCCACGTCGGCCCGCTACTCCGCGCCCTACGCCGCTGTCGTGCCCCGCACCGACCCGCCGTTCCACGCCCCGTGCCCGCCGCTCCGCGCACCGCCTGGCCTCCGCGCTGCTTCACGGCCCGTGCCGACCCACAGTAGCCCGAGCCCATGCAATCAGTGGAGAAGAAGAAGAAAGCAAAAAAAAAAAAAAAATTAAAAAAAAAAGGGGGGGGGGCCCACTGCATGCGACGCGACCCCATTGCACACAGGGGGTTGCGACATCCCCCACCTCTGCTCGTCAAACAAAAAGAAAAAAAAAAAAAAACGGAAACATAAGAAAAAAAAAAAGAAAGAAAAAAAAAAAAACAAACGAAACAGAGAAACGGATGGAAAAAGAAAGAGAGAGAAAAAGAAAGAGAAAAAGAGAAAGAGAAACCAGAGAAGGAAATCAGGGAAAGAAAGAAAGAAAAAAAAAAAAAAAAAAAAAGAAAAGAGGGAAAAGAAAAGAAAAGAAAGAAAGAAGAAGAAGAAGAAGGAAGAGAAAGGAAAAAGAGGGAGGAGGAAGATCCATCTCGCCTGTGGTACCCCATCTTTCGCAGTTCGGCGATCTCCTCGCCTTCTCGAACTCCACGGGGTGACCATCTTCATCCTCCGCGTCATCATCACGAAGCAAGAAATCCTAGATGAGGAAACCCTAGCAAAAGTCTTCGCCTCCAAGCCGTCGGGAATCGTTGATAATGAAGAGAAACAAAAAAACAGGGGTCCTTTTAAAGACCTAATCCCACACGAATACGCGACTCAAGTCCAACCGCTACGCGTTTTCCGCGGGCGCACTCGAACTTGAGGGGGCACTTGTGGGCATCGAAATTAGCCCACGGGTCGAACCCGATTTGTACACAAAAAAATAGGCCCGCACCCAACGGCCTTCGGGTCGAACCCGACTCGCTCATGCAACTTAGGCCCGCACACAACGGCCCGCATGCGAAACTCGGCCCGCACACAACGGCCCGTATGCGAAACTCGGCCCGCACACAACGGCCCGCATGCGAAACTCGGCCCGCACACAACGGCCCGTATGCGAAACCTGGCCCGCACACAACGGCCCGCATGCGAAACTCGGCCCGCACACAACGGCCCGTATGCGAAACTCGGCCCGCGCACAACGGCCCGCGTGCGAACTCGGCCCACGTGCGAACTCAATTTGCGCGCCATGGCCCGACCCAAAGCAAACGGGTCCCACCGGACCCGCAACTCGGACACAAAGAGGGGGGCCCACCGGCCTCCCTTCTTGAAAACCGTGCCCCCCTCCTCATGGAGAGGTGGGGCCGGCCATAAAGGAAAAGAAAAAGAAAAAGAAAAAAAGAAAAAGAAAAGAAAAAGAAAAGAAAAGGAAAAGAAAAGAAAAAGTCAAAACCGCCTTGATGCGGGGGGAGGTGGCGTGGACGTCTACACAACCGTAGATCCGCGACGATCCCTCGATCCAACGGACAAGATGACGTTGTGTCGCCATCCGATCCAAAAGTGCAACAAAAATAACAACTCGATCTTTAAAGATCGAGTCACATCTAGCCCATAACCACTCCAACTAAAAAGGAGGAAATCGGGTTTGTTTCCCCAAATAAGGGAACAATATCTCGATGGTTATGAGAGGAGATATTGGAGGAAACAAAAAGATTTCAGCAATATCTCCCCCAACCGCCCCCCTTTGCCTATAAATAGAAGGGGTCGGGGAAGGCATCAAGGGTCGAAAGCTGAAGAGGAAAAGGCTCTGCAAAGACGAGCTCCAACGCTTGAAGACCGAAGGCTTCACGAGGCACGGCAAGCATATCCTACGGGAGTCCTTGACCCTTCAAGTCCTCATCAACGTGAAGACCTTGCACTCGAAGATCAAAGCTTCGACTCCTCGCACGAAGAAGAAAGCTTGGAGAAGAAGACCCGGAGTCGTCGTCATCCCGACTTCTCCAACGATCTTCATCAACTCCGAAGAAGCCATAAGCAAAGGCCGGAGAAGAAGATCGAAGCCGACAACACCCGTCGTCTTCAACAAAGGCGTCGACTCCTCGCACGAAGAAGAAAGCTTGGAGAAGAAGGCCTGAAGCCGGTGCTACCCTTGCCGTCTTCGTCAACAAAAGCCGACGCTACAACAGTCGTGCGGAGATCGGTGCTACCCCCACCGTCTTCACCAACAAAAGCCGACGCTACAACCGTCGTGCGGAGATCGGTGCTACCCCCACCGTCTTCACCAACAAAGCCGACGCTACAACCGTCGTGCGGAGATCGGTGCTACCCCCGCCGTCTTCATCAACAAAGCCGACGCTACAACCGTCGCACGGAGATCGGTGCTACCACCGCCGTCTTCATCAACAAAAGCCGACGCTACAACCGTCGCATAGAGATCGGTGCTACACCCGCCATCTCCAAAAGAAGCCTTCAACTCCAATCAAGCCAAACACGCCCGGAGAAGAAGTCAACGTCACAACCGTTGCCGGGTCCGAAAAGTTGAAGACGAAAGAGCGCTACGAAGAAGCTCCAACGCTTGAAGACCGAATGCTTCACGAGGCACGGCAAGCATATCCTACGGGAGTCCTTGGCCCTTCAAGTCCTCATCAACGTGAAGACCTTGCACTCGGAGATCAAAGCTTCGACTCCTCGCACGAATAAGAAAGCGTGGAGAAGAAGACCCGGAGCCGTCATCACCCGATTGCTTCAACGATCTTCATCAGCTCCGAAGACGCCATAAGCAAAGGCCGGAGAAGAAGATCGAAGCCGACAACACCCGTCGTCTTCAATCAAGGCATCGATTCCTCGCACGAAGAAGAAAGCCGGGAGAAGAAGGCCTGAAGTCGGTGCTACCCCTGCCGCCTTCGTCAACCAAAAGCCGACGCTACAACCGTCGTGCTAAAGCCGGTGCCACACCCGCCGTCTTCATCAACAAAAGCCGACGCTACAACCGTCGCACGAAGATCGGTGCTATACCCGCCGTCTTCATCAACGAAAGTCGACGCTACAACCGTCGCACGAGCATCGGTGCTACCCCCGCCGAAAAGCCAAAACCGACGCCACAACCGTCGAGGAAGCCGAAAGAATAAAGAAGCCTTGAAGAAGTAACGCCAGTCGTTCGAGAAGAAGATCGAGTCGAAGCTAAAGTCAAAGCCGACGCAAGAAGTCAAAGCAAACGCACCGGTAAAGCCCGCGCTAAAGCAACGCACGTGCCAAAGCCAAGCAACTACGACGGTCACGAGCAAAGCACCGCACGTTCTAGCCGATACGACGCGAAGTCCGGAAGAACTAAAGCATCGCAAGCCTCTACCTGTCTACGTTCAAGCGCAAGCGCCAAAGCAAAGCAAAAGCCAGAGCCACGCCAAAGCTACGCCAAAGCCGAAAGCTAAAGCCAAAGCTGACGCCAAAAACACGATCGACGCCGCGAACCGACGATCAAGGACGTCGAGGTCAAGCAAGGACCGAGGAAGACACGAAGACCGAGGAACGAAGCCCAAGGCCTCCCTAGCCGAGAAAGCGCGAAGCACGGACGGGACAAAATCAACGGCGGAAACTCCTTAGCCTCTCAAAAACCCTCACCCTGTAAAGACCTCTGTCCTGGGCAACCCCTTCAGAGCTCTCGCACGAATACCACGTGGAGACGCGGATCAAAGGGACCCTCCAGAGGATCTCTCCCACAATCTCCTGATCAAAGAAAATTTGTAATCTCGTGTGATCCGCAATAAAGACGACCCGAATCTTTTTCCGCGACCACACCTGGCATAGTCGCTTGGCTTTGGCACTTGTGTTGCTTTGGCGCGGGCTTTACCGAGGCTTTTGCTTTGGCTTCTTGCGTGGGCCTTTTGCTTCGGCGTCAATTTGATCTTCTCCTCGAACGATGGTGACAACGTCTTCAATGCTTCTGGCTTCTTCGACGGTTCAGGTGTCGGCTAGACTTTGCTTCTTCTCCGGGCTTCTTTGGCGTGATCGGAGTCGAAGGGTACCTTTGAAGACGACGGGGTAGCACCGATCTCCGTGCGACGGTTGTAGCGTCGGCTTTGCTTTGAAGACGACGGGTGTAGCGACGCCTCAGGGAGTCCTCTGCAGGCTTTCTTCTTCGTGGATGGAGCGGGCGTTTGTCGAAGGCGACGGGGTGATGACGCTTCGTTCCTCTTTTCCGAGCTTTGGAGTTTGATCGGAGTTGAAGGTTTGTTGGAGCCGACGGGGTAGTGCCGCTCCGAGCTTCTTCTCCGGCCTTTGCTTCTGGCGCTTCGGAGTTGAAGGGTCTTCTTCTCCGAGCTTTCTTCTTCGTGCACGGAGTCGAAGGCTTGATCTTCTTGTGCAAGGGTCTTCACGTTGATGAGGGCTTCCAGTGGACTAAGCCGGTCCCAAAGGGATAGGCTTGCCCGTGCCTCGTGAAGCCTTGGGTCGATGAAGAAGCGTCTCCCTCTTCTGCAGAGCTCCCTCGCTTTGTCTTCAGCTTGCGATCTCTTCGACCTGGCGACGGTTGTGGCGTCGGCTTCCCCTCCGGGCTTTTTCGGCGTAATCAGAGTTGAAGGCTTTGTTGAAGATGACGGGTGTAGCGCCGCTTCGTTCTTCTTCTCCGGGCTTTTGAGCTTGATCGGAGTCGAAGGCTTGTTGGAGACGACGGGTGTAGCGCCGCTTCGGGTATCATTCTCCAAGCTTTCTTTTTCGTGAATGGAGCGGATGCTTGTTGAAGACGACGAGGTGATGCCGCTTCGTTCTTCTTCTCCGGGCTTTTGGGCTTGATCGGAGTCGAAGGGTTCTTCTCCTAGCTTTCTTCTTCGTGCACGGAGTCGAAGGCTTGATCTTCTTGTGCAAGGGTCTTCACGTTGATGAGGGCTTTCAATGGACTAAGCCGGTCCTGAAGGGATAGGCTTGCCCGTGCCTCGTGAAGCCTTGGGTCGATGAAGAGCGCGTCTCCTCTTCTGCAGAGCTTCTTCGCCTTGCCATCCGACCTCTTGAGCCTTCCCCCTCCCCCTCTATTTATAGGTGAAGGGGGGAGGGGAGAGATATGGGAAGTTTATTTGAATCCCTTTAATATCTCTCCCTTAACTACCCAAGATTTATGCTTCAATTAAAGAGAGGAATAAACCTTTATTTGCTTTCCTTTTCTGGCGGGGTAATTATGGCTCAATCATTTTTGGATTTACTTTGAATCTTGCACATAAAGTCGATGACGACCCGGCTTTGTTTCTTGTCCGTCGGACCGAGGGATCGGCGCAGATCCATACTTACGTAGACGTCATACGCAACCTCCCCCCTCGCATGGCGGTGCATTGTTTCCTTTTTTCTTCTTTTATTTCCTTTCCTTTCCTTTCTTTTCTTTCTTTCCTTTCCTTTCCTTTCTTTTCTTTTCTTTTCTTTTCTTTTCTTTCCTTTTCTTTTCTTTCCTTTCCTTTCTTTCCTTTCTTTTCTTTCTTTCTTTCTTTTCTTTTCTTTTCTTGCATGGCCGGCCACCCCATGAGGGGTTCGGTCTCTAGTAGGGGGCCGGGTGGGCCCCACTTGAGGATGGGCCCACCCGGCCCCTTGTTGGGTGCGAGTCGGGTCCAAGTGCGTGTTGGGTTCGATTCCGAGTCAGTGCATGCAAGTCGGGTCCGGGTCGGAGAGTGTGTCGGGTTTGCCTCCGCATAGGTGCATGCAAGTCGGGTCCGGGCCCAAGTGTATGTCGGGTTTGCCTCCGCATAGGTGCATGCGAGTCGGGTCCGGGTTAGACACAATTTGTGTGTCTACAAGGTGAAAGCTTCATTCTCTTGCAAGCCATATGTATCCAAAGGCAGGATGCTGACATGGCAAAGGGTACTCATTATACAACTGTAATAACCATTGTAATGATTATCTTTCATCAAACTCCGAAATTATCAGATCTGATAACCGCTTTGACTAGGAAAAGCTATAAATAGAAGATGAAGCTTCAGTTCAGGGGATCTTCTATCTGAACTCTTTTTTGAAGAGAGAGAGAGAGAGAGAGAGAGAGAAAGAGAGAGAGAGAGAGAGAGAGAGAGCATGTATAGAGTAGATCCGTGAGGGATCCAACTTCTTGTTACTCCTGACTGAATAGTAAATTGCCCTTTACCTGCTTGTGGTTTTTCTCTCTTGAATTAGAGAGTTTTCCACTTAAAATCGTGTGTTCATTATGTGATCTTGTTTCTCTATGGGCTGTTATATCTTGTAGTCTAGTTTCAATCATGATTTCTATGATGAGATACACTGGATCCAGTGTTGTCAAGGCGACGAGGCGCACTTGAGGCGCAAGGGGTTGCTAGAGCCTGAGGCGCAAGGCGCAAATAAGGCGCACACCTTAGTGTGTAAGGCGCAAAAATATATAATTGCTTTAAAAATTAATAATAATTATCAAAAAATTCTAAAATTCATAAAAAAGATATATTTTATGAAAAAAAAGAAATATGACCATTATTCAACTAAATCAATGCAAGCCACAAGGTATACATTAACTCATAAGTCATAACTAGTGTGGTCATCAAATGAACAATTTATTATAGGCAACATGCCAACATCATATTCATAAAATGAAGGGATACATTACTCATAAGTGATAATTGATAAGTGAGAACTCATAACCAATGAGTAATAAAATCATCCATGAACCATGATAAGTTAACATTGTCTTAATTCTTAAACAGTTAAACCATTTATATAGATCAAGAAGTACAAGTACTAAAAAATAGAGGACACGCTCGAAAAAAAAAACAAAGGACATAAATCAGAAAACCACCCAATCACTCATCATCATAATCAAATAAACCCTCCACATCATCTTGACTGGCATGGCCATCCGCATCTCCAAAAGGCGCTTCTTCTTCAACAAACCGATTAAAAAAAAACTGAAAAAAAACCGAAAAAAAAACCAAACGCAGTAAGGCGCGAGCCTTGTCCGCCTTGCGCCTGGTTCATGAGGCGCTGAAAAGCGCGCCTGAGCCACGCCTTGCTGTGCTCGCCTCACCAGGAAGCGCCTGAGGTGCATATGGCTGAATCGCCTTGAGGCGCGCGCCTTACTGCGCCTTGACAACTATGACTGGATCAGTATAATCTCAGCCGTAGCCCATTTTTGTACCCACCCTAGCATTCTGGTTTTTCATGAGTGTATGACGCACATCGAGATTGGATGGCACTTCACGCATCACCATTACCTTCTTTCTCTCTCATGAGTCCTCTGCAGAGCACCTTGCAGATTTGTTCACGAAGACTCGTAATACATGGCGCTTTCGCATCTATTGGGCAAACTCTCAGTTGATGATCCACCTTGAGTTTGGGGGGGGTGTTAGTGGCTGTATATATGCACTTTTTTCTTTCCTTTTTAGTGGCATTTGTTCAATATGTTGTTGACCACACTGATCTCTTGTGTATATATCCTTGCCTAATGCCCAAATGATTTGATTCACTTTCTCCTAAAGTTCCAGCCAACACAAACCTTTACAAAACTCCTATTGCAATTTCCATGTTATATTGCAATTTTCGTCCAGGTTGTTATGTCTTCCCTTTGCTTTTGTGATCTTTAAAGTTTTTGACACATAAAGGAACTCTTCTTCTAATTGGGTTTCAAACAAAAGCCATGTTAAATCCAAAGTCTCTTTGTCTAGAATTCAGGTTGTCAGATTATGGCGATGTCCTGGTCATGTCAACCAAAAATACTGCAATTTTAAAGAGTGTCTATGTTGTCAATCCAATTGTCAGATTGCTCAGTGATGTCCCGAACATTTATCGAAAGTCTCAGACAACAAATCTTGCTCTTACACCATGATAACTCGGGGGCAGATGATGACATGTAAAACATCTCTCATTAGGGTATTGATACAAATATGCAAAAGTACGCATGACGTGTGTTCACCTACTTAGTGAAAATATCGCACAATACATATAGAAACGAGAGGATTATATGGGTGTACAAAAATGCATATACATGTACACCTAATATTCGCAGTTTTGATCAAAATTTTAAACAATGACCCTGATTCCGAACCTTGCTAATCTTGTGAACCATTGGCGATTCGCATAGACATGGTACTAGATTTCATTGAGTGATGGTTGCCTTGTAACCACTGTCAAAAGCCTTCATTCTGACCACAAACTCTGTGGCTAGGTTTCGAAGATGTCCAAATTTTCCTTTGGTGAAAACTTGATTTCTATTTAAACCATTCCATGGAAACGTTTCAGTATTCTGAATCTACTGGTCATCCAAATTCATCCTAGTTTTTGCTCAGATCAGGGCTCTGTTACCATTCTAATTCTGCGTAGATTCAAAAATTATAAATCATAGCTAGAATAGCTACAGAAATCCTCTCTCAAGTTGAATTATACGATATTATATTATCTGCCGCATTTACATGATATACTCAGTTGATGTAGCTTTTCATGCAGCTGTACATGACATAAATTATAAAAATCAGATTAACCCTCCATTTTGGTTTTCATTTGACACCATGACCTGGACTTTTTAAGGATATTCTTTGTCTTTTGAATACAGATTAGGAATGTTTGCAAATTCCTCCCCAACTAATCGACTAGTTACCCAAACCTCCCTCACTTTTTAGTAATTGCAGAAACCTCCCTCACATGCACAGGTGATGCCGCTTGATCGGATTGAATATCCGGCACCAAATACCGCTCCCAGACAGGGGGGGGGGGGGGGGGGGGGGGGGGGGGTTGCCACGTGGCTCCAAAAGCCTCAGCTTTATAGGTATTTGTAGATGTAGTAATGCAAGAGTGTACATGCAGTACTGCGCCTGTAACCCTGAGAGAGGTTTTATTACTGAAAGTGAGGGAGGTTTAGGTAAACTAACCTATTAGTTGGGGAGGAATTAGCAAATATTGCAAGAGATTACCATGGTTCTCTAACTGATTCATAAATGCATGCAGGATTGGAGTGGTTTCTGGGAGGGCAATATTTGGACCCCCACTGGAGGAGTACTGGACAAAGAAGCTTCAGCAGGAGGAAGAAGCAAAGGCAGGTGATGATGCAGATATCACCAGTTAGCAGCAGCAGCAGAACTTGAGCCATTCTCCCATGTTTTGCCTTCTATATATGGGAAGTGGTGTGGAGCTGAGGTTTTGTAACTTGCATCTTCAATATCTTTCACCTGTAGAACTATAAATGGATTGTTGGATTGCATAGAAGGTAGGTTTTCTGAGCTTCTTTCTCATAGGCTGATACTTGTCCTTGCACAAAGTAATGTTTTTTTTGTTTTGGTAAATTACGCTTTACCCCCCTGAAGTTTTACACAAAAACACTTTACCCCTCTATAGTTAATAAACTACATTTTACTCCCTTCAATTCAGTTTTTATTAGATAGAAATTACCAAAAGAGGAAATATTTTGCCGAAATATTTTTTTTTACCTTTTAAGGGGTTTAGTGGTTTTGGGCTAAGCATCAGGGGGTAAAGCGTAAAGCTGAGTTTCACACTGATGAGAAAAAAAAAACTTTGGGCTTGTGGTTGGCAAGCTTCGAACTGTGGTCTCTTTGGGGCAATAGCACTTATAGGCACCGTTCTAACCATGACAAGCATGGCCTTCTTCATCATCGGCTGATCACGATCAATCCTTTGGGGACACGAGTATAGCGGAGCGATGAACCTTTCGAGATCACTAACGAATTACAGTTGCAATTGTTGGGACATCTCATCACAAACTTCACTCCTAGGGAGATAAACAACTTATACCCTTTCCTTTCAAATCTGCATTCCTATTTTAAGTAAAACTCAAGAAATGAATTGTCTAGCGTCAATGATCACTATGACAATAATTTCATGAAAAATCTTTGAATGAGTGATTTCCTTAACACAAATATTTTTTTTTTTAGGAACTATGGGGTGTTCTATTCTTGGCACCCCAGCCAGCAAAACAGGTCTATTATTACAATTATTCAAATGTTCATTCTTTTTATAAGAGAGAGAGAGAGAGAGAGAGAGAGAGAGAGAGAGAGAGAGAGAGAGAGAGAGAGAGAGAGAGAGAGAGAGAGAGAGAGAGAGCTCTCTCTTCACATGAGAGAACTTGCAGGAAATGAAACATTGAAACCAGGAGAGATGATCATGCAATAAGATACACCCCAGAGAGACGCCGCCTTCTGATAGATATGGACCTGATCCCTGACAATAATCCCCAGACGCAAATCAGTCCTTAAGGGGGGTGTTTGTATTCCAAAAATATGAATTCTAAAAAGGAGACATTTTGCAAAGCAGAAATGCTATTCAGCCATCCTGATGTGGCATCGATCACAGCCGTCCGTTGAACCCAGCACCAAATGGTCCTCAGGCAAAGGGACGGTTTAATATTAGGGGGTGTTTTAATATGGACAAAAAGGGCCTAAGAGAAACAAGGAAAAACAGAGCATTAGGGCATGGTTTAAAATTTCACCAAAATATACTGTACTGCTCGAAATACCAACAAGCCCTAAGGGAAGATCATGATGCTCTTAGCAGGACAACTGTAGTATCATTCAGAGGTTGGATCAGCTTGGCAAATCCCTTGCACACCATGACTAAAGCTACAACTACGGCTGTATCCCAGCGGTTAACCTGTTGTTTCCCTCTTGGGGGGTCGTAGGATCAAATCCAGGGTTTGTCTTACGCCGTGTGGTGTGTAAATAATATGGTGCTCTTGTAAGCAAGAACATGGCTCGGTCTTTGCTGATGAAAAAAATATTTACGCTCTTGTGGTCGGCAGGCATCGAACCATGGTCTCCTGGTGCAATGGCACTTAGAGGTGCCGCTGCAACAGTACATGCATGTCCTCTTCCGAAAAATAATTGGAAACTAATAACGGCTCGCACAACATACCTAGTAACTAATAATCGGTTCATTAAACTGATTGCATACATAAAAAAAAAAGGAAATGTCTCCAACTGATAGCACGGTTGGTAAGACACATACCACCAGTGACCTTGGTCAAGGGTTCGAATAAGTGTTACATCATATTTCCTCCCGCTTTGCTGTGACGGGCCTTCCCCTCGTCTTACTGGCAAGCCATATGGGGTGATCTCAAGGATCTTATTTCCCAACCTAATGGCCCATAAATCTTCCAAATCAATAGAACCATCTCTTCTTTAAAGTCAGAAAACATATGTACCTTGGCCTCTTACAGAGTTTTTTTTTTTGGTATTCAGAGAAGGGGGACGTCACAACAAGACCTCCATGGAGGCGCCACAGCCTGACGCTAGCATAAACACCGACACATCGGTAGTGAAGAAGACGCCACAATCTGGCGAAAGATCAAGAACAAAAAAACCCTCACATTGGCAGAGGGAACCAAAACCCATACCCCTCTGTACTCCAGTAGAAACACGCCACATCCGGCGAAATCATTGCCGCACCCCGACAGAAACATCCCACACAGCAAAACCTGCACACACAACCAAAAAAACAACAAACTCCCGCCAGATCCGCCAGCCCGGCTAACAAAACGAAGTTGCTCGCCGTGACCCCGCGTTCGAGATGCTGTCGCCGCCGCACCGCCGGTAGCCACTCACCGTCCAAAGGTGGCGCTCTGTAAAACCACCGGCGGAGATCCTCACACAGGGGCCAGATATGACCAACCTCTGCACCTGGCGAGAGAAGACGACCTCGACGCCGCGCGAGGACCGGCATCTGAGCTTGGGGAAGCGTCGCTCAGCTCCGACGCTCCGATTACAAAACGCCGGTTGGAGGAGATCTCCCTATCTACAAGGGGGAGGAAGGGGAGACAAATTCACCCCCGGAGAAGCTAGATCCACAAAGATCCCAGCCTCCCCAGTGCCTCCGGCGGCATCCGAGGAGGCTAGGGGCCTCATCGAAACCCTGGGTCGACGCGAAGGGAAAGGGGTCAACGTGAAGGGAAAGGGGTGATCGTACAGAGTTGATCGACGACTTTGCAGCTCGTATCCTATGCTTCTCCACCGGCTTGCACCAGCAACACCTCTAACAGCATGTTTGGTTCGTTGCAATTAGCACCGTGCGGTGGTGGAGCAATGTGTGCAGTTGGAACACGCAGCTTTTTGCTGCTTGTAAAAGCTGCGCGTTCCAACTGCACGATTTGCATAGGTGGTTGTTGGAACTGCATCTGTTTTTGAAAAACTAAACAGCCGGTGGGTTATAGCTGCAGCAAACCAAACAGGCTGTAAGTTGTCGTCGCTTCACTTAAGCAGAAGAAAAAGTCATGCAATTCTTACAGGGGCTTCGCGAGTACGAAGCTCCAATCCATACCCGAATTGTCTTGTCTAAGTCATTACCCTTTGTTCTTAAGGCTATCCTTATCCTACAAGAAGAGAACAGAAGGACTCCATCGATCATCCGATAATCGCCGCCTCTTGTTGATAACCCAAGATCCACACTAGCATACTCTTGGCTCATCTTGCACAAGGTAGCTCTTCCAGGCTTCCAGCATGGACAACTTGGCTCAACTAATACTGCTACTACCAGTACTTTTTTCTTATATCCCAACCTAATGGCCGCATAAATCACCCAATTGTCGCAAGGTCTCTATAATCGCACAGCGCTTCTCGTACTTTTTCTGCTTCACAACTCACCTTGGATGTATGACATTGGCGGTTAGGACTTATAACCTCCAGAAGTGAAGGACTAGGACTCCTAAAAAATCACACAACCCTTATAACTTGGGTTTTGAGATCAGACACCTAAATAAATTAAAACAAACCTAATAAAAATAAAAGGACACATTTTAGGTAAATCTGTTGCTCGGAATCTGTCGACGCTCATAGAAATCATATCCAATTAGTTCTTAGATGTAAAGTCTTCATCCGACAAAGTTGCCGGTAGGTAGTCATCTCCGGGAAGATCTAACCGTGGAAAAATACGAAGTGGACCATCCAATGGTGAAAATGAAAACTCCTTATCTGTGCTCTAGGTGTAGTTAGATCCCCATCAAAGGTTGTCAACGACATTTTGAGGTATGAGAAAAACTTCATAGATAGATATATAGGTAATAGGAGTCCACAATAAGATATATATGCATAATTCATGATACACAAGGCCGTTTTAAATGTTGCTTTCGGTAGGTATAAAAAGAAATTTTTAGATATCCGTCAAATGTCGATGAAAATTTTGTATTTTTTAAGGAAAGACTTTGGTGGAGATTTGTTGAATCTCAATTAAATTGCGGTCAATTTCGGTTTAGAGATGGTCAAATATCAATAATACGTTATGGAAAATACGAAAAGAAGAAAAAAGATAGCTTTTCCGTGGAAAAAGATACAATCTTTTGCTAAAAAGATGAAAATTTCAAGTTAAAATTGTCTAGAAAAAAGACAGAATGTCAAATTTAGGTCAAATGTCGATCATTCGAGCTTACATTTCGTGATGCCAAACCGAAATTTGGTACTATGGAAATTTTGTACGTTTTCTATGTCAGAACAAAAAAATGACATTTCGGCCATTTCGTAAGAACTTTGTCGACATTTGATTCCATGGTGATACATGATAACAATCAAAGAGCGATGGAAATAAACAAATCGGATGTCTACGCGACACAATATAAATAAGTGAAGACTGCTAAACACTTTGAATTTCTTTTGATAGCAAAGAATATCTACATGCATACAATGAAGGATGGGGTGCTTTCCATTGGTCTTATTCACATATATATGGCATAAACACACATCATCTTACATTCTATATGGTTCCATCTTGTGTACCTCACTTCTTTTCTCCCGCCGAAAATCTGATTCGCAACCAAAATTCAAGATTTGCTTCCTCGATCATCAGGTATAAGGATTTCTCGCAAATTCCCCTCGGATTCGAACCCCGAACGGACGATCTCGGAACGTGGTCACGCGGGCATCAACGCCCTTGCCCCGGATAAAACATACATACACAAGGCAATGCAGATCGTGACGATAACCATCGACTTGGCCGTGGCGTACCTCACCACTACCAAACCCCTCTCGACCACCTCCTCTCGAACCACATTGATGCTTCTCGTTGCGCCATCGTACAGCTGCGACACCAAGAAATCAAGAAACGACCTCACGGTTTCGAAGGTCACCCTTCCCGCCACATCGATAACAAGCGTCCTGTTGCTCGGGACGGCCAATGTGGAAGAAACCCGATCGGCCCACCCCCCGCTCTCCTTAGATTTCGGATTATGCAAGCTCGCCCGCTCGCTCCCTACCGCGGATTCCTCCCCATGATCAATGCTCTCGACTCCCTTCGAGGAGGAGTCGGAATTCGGAACACTCAGCACCTGATGAGAAGTCCTGACCAGGGCTCCAATGGCGGCATCGCAGACGGTGACCAGCGTGTCCCTCACCTTCGACTCGTGCTTGGGGTTGGTGAGGCCGGCGAAGAACTCGTCGTAGGTGTTGATGTCCATCGTCTTGTCGAGGTACACCGCGACGGCCGTGCTGACAAACAGCTGGATGCAGCCGCCGATGAGCTCCCTGAGCTTGTCGCCGCAGATCAGGTCGACCCACCCCGGCTCCGATTCCGGACGCAAGCTGCCGGAATCGCCCCCCGAGTAGAAGGCCATCACCAGGTTCCTCGCGAAGCTGCCGACGACGACGGAGGCAAAACCGGATCCGGCGGAGGAGAAGAGCTTATCGAGAACCCGATCTGAGAAGCTGGAACCAGGTTGTACTCCGGAGTCGGCGGAGTCGGCTTCTGCCCCCGACCGGGCTCCTCGCAGGATTCCGATCGTCAGCGCTTCCGAAACCCTAGAAATGGAGGCGGAGAACTCGCCCGACCTCGCGATCTTGGAGATCTGCTTCAGGCTGGTGGGCAGCTCGTTGGAGTCGGAGCGGAGGAAGCGGCTCAGGTCGGATGAGACGAGGCTGGCGGTCTCGGCGGAGGAGGCGGCGGCCTCGGAGATGGAGATCAGGGTCCCAAAGAGCCGGGAGAGCTGCCTGCGCTTTCTGGAGACGGAGGGGAGGTGGTAGACCTTGTAGGCGCCGTAGGCGGAGAATCCGACAGCGGCGAGGAGGGGGATCCATCTCCGCCGCCTCGGATAGATATCGAGCGCCGCCGCCATGGGGGGTTCGGAGGGCCAGCGGGCCCTAGATTGGGCTTTTATGGTGCGGATCGGTGACTAGGGTTCCGGTCATGGGCCGGAAACCTAACGTGACGTCCGACGACGTTGGGGAGTTAACGGAGGCCTGCGTGCGATAGATGGACTCCAATCCACTCAACCGCCAACAGGATAGGATTTCTTTCATTTTCATTTTTTTTTGGGTTATTTTGACTTTGCCCCCCAAATTTTGCTTGAATTATACTTTACCCCCCATTATTTCATTAATTAGGCTTTACCCCCCAAAAATAACTGTTCCGTCAGCTCATCCCCCAAGACTTTATTTTTTCTCCGTCAGCTCACCCTTTATCTTAGATGGTGAGCTGACGGAACAGTTAGTTTTGGGGGGTAAAGTCTAATTAATGAAAATATGGAGGGTAAAGTCTAATTCAATGCAAAATTTGGGGGGCAGAGTCAAAATAACTCATTTATTTTTCTAATGCAGGAAATTGTGATCGAGGGACATTTTCGGTCACGAAAATAGTTTGTTTTGGTCCGGAAATGACGGAAAACGAAGCGGACCCGGCCCGCCAGCCGGCCGAGAAAGAGACGGGGACAAGTTTGAAAGGGTTTTTTTTTAATTTTTTTAGGAGAGAGAACATACATGTCTGGTTAGAGTGGCGCCTCTAAGTGCCATTGCACCAGAAAGACCGTCGAAGCTTGTCAATCATCGTCAAAAGGCCGAGTCTTGTTTTTGTCCAGGATCATCACATTATTCATACAATACACAACATAGGACAAACCCGGATTTTGATCCCGTGACTGCCAGAGAGGAAAACAACTAGTTAACCGCTGAGATACAACTATGATCGTGAGGAGTTTGAGAGTAAGAAAATTTTGGTTTTTTTTGGAAGGAAAAGTAAGGAGATCTTGGTAAGTGAAAAAAAAGACAAAACCAACTGACACGCGTAGATACAGATACAAAAAAAGTAAGGACGCTGGGGAGTTAATGGAGATATTGATTTATCTGAAAAATCTCACTATGTGTCATGTTCTTTTCTCTAATGTCGTGGCTAAATCAATTTCCAAGATTATCTTTTTTTTCTTGGTGTCCCACCAAAATTGGACGGATTTAGGAGAGTCCAAGACCCTTGGAACTCAGAGTTCTAAGTGTGTAAAGACCCATCACAAAATATAAATAATCTGGAAAAAGAAAACATATCCGGATCCGAGATTGCTTTAGTTCGGGCAAAGTCCGACCCATTGCCAGCCCTAATTGACCCAAAAGCAACGAGGTGATGAAAAAAATGAGTTGTGGGGAGATAATTTTGTTAGTTCTCGAAAAAAATCATTCGCTCGTTGTCTGTGTTGCCCGCCGAAGGCCGCCCCTGTGGCAAGAAGAGGGGAGAACGTTAGAGTCCCATGGCAAGAACGAAGTAGGTCAGCTGGAGGAGCACCCTGGATGAGAGAGAATAACTCGTCCAGAGGTAAGAACTCGTCTGGTGTAGATAGTAGCTCGCCCAAATGAAATCATGAGGACATCATCAGGTAACTCGCCCAAAGGAGGCAGTAAAGGTCTGTTTGGAAGTCCATAATCCCTTAAAAAAGACGAAGAGCTTGTTTGAATACAACTGGATCCCAAAAAGTGTTTCTACAGAGAGCCCAAAATATACTTCAGAGAGCCAATTTTCTAGAGCCCAAAAATCGAGGCTCCAGACTCTGAACCTTTTTTTGGGATTTTGGGATTCCAGGCTCCTAGAATCCTAGAATCAGAATCCTATCCAAACAGAACCTAATTCTCCAGGAGGAGGTAGCAGCTCACCCGGGTGACATCATGATGACACCACCAGGTAGCTCACCCTGAAGCGGTTGTAGCTCACCTGGATGAGATAGTACCTCCGCAATCCCAATACTCGGAAACTATGAGATCAGACAGCATTTTTATCGACACCACGGGGCATAGCGGAGGATCAACACAATTCAACTGACAGATCCATAATATTAAAGGCAATTTTCTACAAACCACAGGAATCGTCGACGGCAGAATTCGTGCAATATAATAAAAAACAATGCAAACCACATGTACATTTAATAGGCAGAGAAGCTTCGATCGCATACCACAGATTCTGCGTGTGATACCAACCCATCATACCGCGTCGATATCAACATCCAACCAGTCGTTCGATCCCCTCGTCCGTGGGCGAGAGGAGTTGGGGCCTTTCGCCTCGCCTTCGGAGCTTTTCTTTAGCTGAACCCAGCCACTCTCATCCTTTGTTGGAGAATCGATCGCGATCGTCGTTTTGGAGCTCGTACTCACACCTCCATCGTCATCGTCTTCTTCCAGATCACTGAATGATACATCTTCCTCATTTCCTAGCGGAACGGCAGTACCTCTCGGGGCACCTGTCTCGCCAGTCTCCTCCTCTTCCAACCATTCATCGACATCCTCCTCGACAGTCTCGGATGCATTGGGGACAATGCCGGGGAAATCCTTGCTCTTGGCATGGGCCAGTGGCTCTTCTTCGATGACGGACTTCTCAACAATCGTAATCTCAGTAGTCTGGAGTGGGTGCTTTTCAGTCTCGGTCGAAGGAACATATGCGGTGGGTTCCCCTGGTGTGAGTATCTTGGATGGTGTGGTTTCTTTGGGAACTGATGGGGATTTGACATTCTCTTCGGCTGGAACTGTAGTTGTCACCTCTTTCCCGGATCCCCCAGAATTTCGCCTTGTCCGATTCTGCAGGTCCTGCAACAACATCGCCCTAGCTTGCACAATCTGCACAGGAAACAGGATGTTGAAGTGTATTACTGAAATCCCCGTAGTAGCAAAGTTGACACGGCGTGCAAGGATGCACACAAGAAACAAAATGTTGAAGCATATTAGTAGCGCCGATGAAGTACTAAGGTTGGCATGGTTTATGATGACGAGCTTCCATCCTTTAACATGAATTTCATAGATGGGCAGGCGTTGTATTAGCTTAAGAATGCTACTTAGGCCTGCTTAAGGTGTCATTTCCATCTTTAAATAAATGTAAAGTTAGGTCCGTTTGGATTGAAGTATTGCAAATACCAACAATGAGTAAGGTACTTAATTACCGACGTATTCTTATACTTCAGTCTCCGTATATGTTAGTATCCAAATATATAAAGTTAGGCATAATTAGATTGAAGTATCGCAAATACAAATGAGTAAAGTACTTGATCACTGACGTATTCATATACTTTAATATTACTATTCATCTGTACCTAATTACTACGTTTGGTTTGGAGTAAATTTTGGTAAGTAATAAGTTTAATAAAATAAAATTCTTCAAATTTAAAAAATAAAAACATACTATGATTGTCCATTATTTTTTTTTTTTGCTTAATCGTTGTCTTCTCCATTGTGTTTAATCATAATAATTGAAATCTCGATACTATGATTGTCCATTAATATTGATTTCCCGATGAATGCTTATTTTCGATATGAGTGTATTTTTCACTAATCAAAGATATACAATCATAGTAGATTAGTAGTATACCCTTCAATTTTTGTTCAACTCCAAGAGTTGTTATATATACAATTATAACTATTTAAAAAATGTCGCCTAGGCGAAGCCTTGCCAAAGCAAATGTCTGGTCGCTGAGGCATCGCCGAGCCATATTGAGGACTCTGAGATCAGCAAAACAATGTTCAGATAACTTAATAATTGGTGATTCACATACTTCTTATCAACCAAGTCAATGCCTACATAATGTGCTTGATTTATCCTCAAAACAATCTAATATAAATATTTATTACTGCAATAAGAGCCTAACTAGTTGCATTATGGTTTCTTCACCAAGGAGGGATTTTCCCCCGTTAAAAAGAATCATTCAAGTGGAATATGTTATATGCGATCATGTCTCTCCTCTCACAGCTGCTGATAAATAACAAAAAGACTAGCGATTAAATGTTTTTTTGACAAAAACCTACTAGAAGTAGGTTTTGCAATTGACATGCTTTACATTGTATGCAGCGTTTGTAATTTATTTGTTTTTAATACACATGAATACTTGGTGTTCATCTTGTGTTAATCTTGAAAACACGATATAGAAGTTGATATATAGGTAGTAATGTAAAGTCACCTACTTGGATCCAAAGCTTGAATTGTTCATATTATTTAGTGGGAAATAGGCATATCCAGGGCAATAAAGGGGAATCATCTTAGCCTGCACCTGAAAAAATGGGTTCATCTAGAAATTGCACTATTGTGGATTGTACTGAGTCTACTGACTATGCATCCGTTGTAAGTGACCACTAAACCATTTAAAGTACATGTATGATATTGCATTTTACGACACATACCTAACCCACTCTATGGTCTATATAATCAGGAAACTTAAGATATGATGATTTAGCATATTGGATTATATATAGTGAAATAGATTGATAAAAATTTCGCACCGCAGACAGTGTTCTAAAAAGCGGTCTAGGCGGCCGCCTAGGCGCTAGGCGGCCCCCCACCGCCTCGCCTAGGCCCTAGGCGCTCCAGAAAAGCGGCCAAGCTCCCAGGCGGAGCTAGGCGGCCACCTAGGCGGTCTAGGCGGGCTGAGGCTGGCCAGGCGGACCAGGCGGGCCAGGCGGGTTGAGGCTGGACAGGCGGACCAGGCGGGCTGAGGCTGGCCAGGCGGACCATGTTTGCTTTTGTTCTTATTAATCACTCAATCTTGAATTATGGTTATATACTTCTTTAAAATAATGGTTTGGGACAATCTTGAACTTATATTAATTTTTAAACATATATATATATATATATATATATATATTATATATAATATCAAAATAATAATTAAAATAATTAAAAAAAAGGTAAAATGCCTAGGCGCCGCCTAGGCCCCGCCTAGGCGCTAGGCGGCCCCCCACCGCCCGACTAGCGCCTAGCACTTTTTAGAACCTTGACCGTAGACAAGAACCAAAGCTATAACTCATTTGATCTGTTCAAATAGGTTAGGTTAAGCCCATTTGGCCCATAATTCAAAACTAATAATTTGAATGCGTCTTATATAGTTCCTTGAATTAGTCAAACATTTGGTTTAAATATTTAAAGATGCCTATTTGTCATTTATAAAATAATCCATGATAGTGTAGACCATGGGAGAATTTCTGTCTGTATTAGGGGTGGCAATGGGTCGGGTCGTGTCGGGTTCGTGTCGTGTCTAGTCGGGTTCGTGTCCAAAATCCCCAGACCCGGACCCGACCCGTTTAACTAATCATGTCTAGATCCTTAACCCGTACCCGACCTGCTAATAAACGGGTAGACCCGATAAGACCCGGTAAGACCCGTTTATCACTCGGGACTATTCAGTTGACCCGATCCGACCCAATCCGACTCGACCCGACCAGACCCGCTAGTATTATATATTATAGTATTGGATTGCGGGTAGACCTGACCTGACACGACCCGTTGAATATTAAACGGGTCTTCCCGGGTCTATCATGTCTAGACCCTAAACCCGGACCTGACCCGTTTATTAAACGGGTCTATCGTGTCGACCCGTTTACGACCCGAACCCGTTTAGCCCTGACCCAGACCCGCTAACTTCGTGTCGGGTCGTGTCTGGTCTGCCGTGTTGGGTCCGAAATTGCCAACCCTAGTCTGTATGTTCTTATAGGATTCATAAATTAATCTTCAGTGTTGTGTTTCACCTAGTGCATATGCATGTAAAACCAAGCATTGTACAATAAGCTTGCTATTCTGTTTTGATCCAGGAAGTACAGTGATTTAACTTGGTATCAATCCCTACGTGATTCTTGAAGAAAGAATGGCCAAGAATCGCAAAAATGAAAGCCTTTGAAAAATCCTACTCAAATCTATAAGAGGAAGAAGGTAAAGTGGAGCGAAGGAGCAACAACTGTCTATGTTGTCGCCCACAAGGGGTTGGCTATAAGTTCAATTCCTTGGGTTGTCCAAAATCTCTAGGACTCCTAACTATAGTACATACTTAGCTGGACATGATGGCGTTCCAATTTTAATGTAACTAGGGTTTCTATGAGGCCATGAAGGTTAGTTTGAGTGAAATAGAGAGTCTAGAGTTGCTTCTTACATCAATTACAACTTTTGAACCTCCTTTCTTGATCAAATTTTAGAGTTAATTTAAGAGTTCTATTCTTGTATTGAAGTATTTGAAAGAGTCCTAGCTTAGTAGTATATCAGGTTAGGCAAGCCTCAGATCAATTAGGATTAACTTTGGGGTTGGTTTGAGATTTTATCCATACATTCGTGGGGGTGGCTATAAGTTCAATGCCTTTGGTTGTCCAAATTCTCTAGGGCTCCTAATTTTAGTGCATATTTAGCTGGATTTATATGAGGATATGAAAGTTTGAGAGAAATGGGGAGTCTAGAGTTGCTTCGTACTTCAATTAAAACTTCTGAAGCTCCTTTCTTGGTCAAATTTTAGCATTAATTTAGAGTTTTTATACTCATATTTAAGTATTTGAAAGAGTCCTAGCTAAGTAGTATATTACGCTAGGGAAGCATCAGATCAATTAGGATTAGCTTTGGGGTTGGTTTGAGATTTTATCCATACATATGTACAACTGGTGACTCATTTTCCATTTTTGGATGGAAAAAAATATAGTATTTTCTTTTCTTCGAAGAAAACCTTCATGTGACATCATGGAGAACCGATGGATAGATCACACAAAGGAAACCATCAATCTCGGAGATATCTCCTCTAGTTTATTTCTTTTTATATTATTTTATTGTTATAAGTCATTGGGTTGCCAATTATGAAATTCTATTGAAAGAAATATGCTTTATTACAACAGAAATTACTATTGATTTTGGGAATTCGGTAAGTTAGTACTGAATGAAGTTGAACTATCTGCACTTTAGTTATCCTGCATAGCTGGAATTCAGTTTAAATTACAAAATTTATTATTTTTGGAGAAATAAGCACATAAAAATTACCAAAGTGGTTGCTTTCTACATTATTGAACATGGGAAATCCGAACATAAGACTTGCTTATCAAGCATATTGGTCAACCTACAGCTGTTCATGCTGATTAATTAAATGCTTTACATATTACAATTCGTTTGGGTGAAACTGTAGCAAATTTGACTATCGACCATAAGATTGCAACAAACTTATAGCAGAGTCTGTGGTTGAAAATTGAATAGGCATGTTCCATGGCATCAATATCCATATAAAGTTGCATTAAATGAAGATGTGATTGTCCTTGTCACAAACCAATGTTTGATTATTTTTTAGTTTGTATATATGAGGATTCCAGTTGTGTGACATGATACCGGTGGATGACATTCATGTCTTGTTTGGGTGACAATGGTTGTATGAAAGATAGGTGGACTATCTTGAGAAAGCAACCACTTAAGATTTCATATTCAAGGCCAAAAGTTGAGTTGAAGCATATGAAGTTTGAAGAGGGATCGAAGAAGGTTGCACCATATGAAAATCCTAATGTTCCTAATCTACGTGGCCAGCCAAGACCAAAGCAAATTAAAAGGTGTCATTGAAGTGTAATCTTCACAAAACAATTGAGGAGTCCTTGAAGACATAAAAAGAAGTGAACATCCCACATGTCAAGCAAACCAAGCCAAATGTTAAATGCGGTGGATGTCATCCAAAAGCCTGACGATAGTAGTCAGCACTTAGTGTTGGTGCTTTTAGTGATGGTCCAACGATGAAGTTTGCATGGATAAAAAGATTGTCGAAGATACATTAGTGACTAAGGTTCTTCTGGATATCTATATAACATGGCACGTCGGTTTTGTGCTGACTAAACAAAACAGAAGCTAACTAGGACAAACTGACTGGATAAAAATGAACCGAATAGATCGAACCATTCGTTCAAAAATCAACGCACGATCTCTATTTCTCTGTCAACCAACTCCTTCCCCTTGGTTTCAAATCCCAACCCATTTAAACTGCATTAAACCCCTAAAATCCTAGCCCATTTAAACTACACTAAACCTGATCGTTCATCCCGTGATCGTTGTTCGAATCAATGGCTATAAACCCGCCTGCTGAAATTTTGGCCGCCCTAAACCATCGGGTCGATCTCGAGGAATCCGTTCGAATTTAGACAGTTGTGATTGATCGATTATAGGGAGAGGGGGAGTTTGTCGCAACAAAGGGGCCCGCTACGTGCCAATCAGTACAGGCGAGGAAATGGGCATTCCTATGAATGCCGATGTTGTCGTCGAAAGTGTTTTGTTGTCGAAGGCGTTCAGGTGTATTGCCGCCCAAAGTGGCATGCTGTAGTGTCGACAGATGTGTTGCCACCGAAGGCGGCCCGCTGCAGTGCTGACAGGCACGAGCATACATTAGTGTCACTAACAGTGCAGTCAAGGCGTTAAGGCGATACCTATGCGATTTGGTCTGCCTAGGCGAGGTGGTGCCTAGGCGATAAAAATTAAATATATTAAATAAATATAAGTTATATATATACATAAGTAATTTGTGATTTTATTCATAATAAAATTTAATTTCTAGAGATAGATATGGTCGAAATAATACTATTTGATAATGGGTATGATCCAGAGCATATGGTAAACTACAAAACCATTATTATTGCATCAAATACGAATCACGCGTCAACCACAATGATTATATGTTGCAAATATTAATCACATATCAGCAAGAGCAACATAACCCTATCATAGCCATAAATTTAAACAAATAACATAAGCATAAATATAACCATATTAGATAATCTATTGTTTTTGGAACATTTCACAACCATGTATCCAAAAAAAAAAAAAACAATAAAAATTAATCATCTAAATCACCTAATCATCTACATCATTGCCACTCTTATATGAATAATCCTTATATGTCTTTCGACGTTTTCCTCTTCAAACCTTGAGAACATAGACACAATTTTTTTTTCCCATTAATGGTGCATGGTGTTGGCCATCGATAAAGCAACATGGACCTATAAAATCAAATGGAATTTAAGAAAACTTAATTTGAACCGACTATTTAAAAAAAAAACATTGCAAAACTAGGGTCCTAGGCCGCCTAGGCGTCCAGGCTGTGGCCTAGGCGGCCGCCTAGACTCCACCGCCCACCTAGCCATGGCCTAGGCGGTCGGGGGTCCAAAACGCCTAGGCGATGGCCTAGGCAACGCCATGACTACACTGGTCACTAATATATCATGGTTGCCACAAAGCAAAATCAAGAATGCAAATTTTATCTTCTACTACCAGGGCTTTATGAGGATATAAATCCAAGGCTTAGTGAGGATATAAATCCTAGTTTGAGTGAATTGGGAAGCTAGAGTAGTTTCTAACTTCCACCGTAAATTTTGGACTTATTTCTTAGTCAATTCTTAAAATGTTCTCAGCGTAGTGGATAATTGTTTAGAATAGTCTCAGTTTAGTAGTATATTAGGTTAGAAAATAATTAGATTGAGTTTGGGGTTGGTTTCCATATATACACATGTGGCGGAGACGGATTTACCTTACTTTCATGAATTAAATTGGAGAATTTTATTTCTTTTCCCTTCTTCAAAGAAAGGCTTGTTCAACCTTGGAGAATCGGTGATAGATTCCCTCGTATATATCAATTAATCACGATGATAACACCTTTTTTTTTTTCTTTATAGAAGTTCTATTGAAGAAATTTGCTTTATTACAGCAAAAATTACTGCTATTTATTTCTGTTGTTTCAACAAGTTAATGTTGTATGTAGTTGACTTTAATTATTTCAACGCTTGAACTATCTATTTGTAGGTACCCTATTTTTTTGGAGTTCAATTCAAAATTTATTCTTGGGGAGAATAAATGCAAATAATCAATGATGTTTGGTCTTTAATTGACTCATGATCAATATTGAATTCGTCCTCCGTCAAAATCATGGTTCATTGATGCAGATCCGTTCAGTTCATAATGACTAGGTATTATCATCCCATGGATGTGATCAGATCTAAGATAAAGTCAAAGGCCTACTTTATTTTGAGTCTTTAATCGATCTTCAATTCCTTTTATTTAGATTTAATTTTAGTTACTACAAGCTTCTCAGTTGTAATCCTTTTGAAAGAATAGTCAATCTTTGGCTATCATTGATCCATTCATAATGATGTAGTATGACTTGGATCATCAGCGGAAAGAAAATCACACCAAATTAAAACCGTGAAGAATTTTAAGATGGAGTAACCGCCATCAGATTCGCCTCTGAAACAGGTTTTTGCTCGAGAATCATGTGAAATATCATCCGAGAAAAATATGGCTGTTATACTAAGAAGCTGTCATGCAGTCCAAAATCAGAAGAATTACAGTTTTACCATTTTGTGCTAGACAGGTGTTTAGGTGGTTTTTATTTGTTTCCTTTTTTCAATACTTTTCGTCCAATACAATTTAGGTTTAGGTCTTCCTTGTAGCTCTCTATACAAAGAACATAATATAGTTTTAGCAGAATTGGATGGACTGAATTCAGTTGAGTTATTTTATATCTAAGCTGTGGTTTTGAGTATCTTCTTACCCCTCCTTAATCTTTCTCAATCCTCGAGAATCATACCCTTCTTTATGCTATTTGATATCAGACCTTTCATCCAAGGGTCGGTATTCGAGCTTTCATCAAAGGCTTTGTATCAGAAGATTCAGAACAAGTAGTCTCCTTCCTAAGCTCTTTGAGTTTTAGGCATCAAGTAGCCATCATCATCTTACTTGATCAAGTCAAGAAATCCATATATTAGTCTTAGGGTTTAGTTCAAACTTCAATAGATTATGTAACATTTATTTTATTGCGTACTTTCATGTGATTTCCTTTTACTTGTAGTTTGTCAAATAATGCACTCAAGAGTCATTGTGTCAAGTCTTAGGGTCGAGGACACAACTGCGCAGCGGAAGAGTATGATGCAAGGGTACTTCAATTGAAATAATGAAAAAAAATTCACCAAATTAAATCCGTGAAGAATTTAAGCTGGGGCTAATTCCATTAGATTAGTATCTTAAATCAGCTTTCCAACAGCTCAAGAACTGTGAACCAGAGATCGAACGAGAATGGTAGGAATGTTTCACTGAGCCATTGTCTTGCAATCAGAGTTTGCAAAAATATAGTTTTGTCATTCCACAATGGCCACTGATTTACAATGGTTTTTCTTTATTACTTTTGAATACAATTTGGTCTAGATTTCGGCTTTTTTTGTAGCTCTGTATATGACAAGCATGTTATAGGGTTTTAGGGCTGAGTTCACTGTATGTACTGACTCGAATTTATTTTATGTTGAAACTGCAGTTTTGAGTATCTTCTTCACCCCACTTCTCTATTTATTTCTCCATCTCCTATTCTTCTCCTTCATAGATAACTCTATCACTCTCTATGCCATTTGGTATCTTTTTTTTTCATGTAATTGTGCATTATTTAGTACCAGATCCCTCCTCAAGGGCTTGGGCATGTTACACGATCCTGTAGGAGTTGATTTTAATTAGTAACCACTTTAAATCACCCAAAGAGGCATGAAATTAGGTGTAAGGTGCACACCCAATACGAGCCACCCTACTCAAGCGTCTCCTTGGGGCGTGAGCACAGGCGAGCCTCGAATAAACATTTCATAAAAATTGGGGTACTGTTATTATCCGAAGATAAATGGTTTCTTATTAATAGAGAAAAATGGCACTAACGGAGAGGAATGGCTGTAAGGGTGGTATCACAATTCAAAAGAATTATCAAGAATCAATGTACAAAGGAGAGGCACACACATTGTAGAGAAACAAAACCACCATCAAGACAACCACAGCGAAGGGTCATCAACAAATAAGAACAAAAACATAATTTACTCAGACAAGACATTAACATATAGCAAGTAAAACATATGTAGCAACCAAAAGAGAAGTCGTACTAGTACACTGAATCAAAGGTTCAAAATATCGTGCATACTAGAGGCCATAGTTCATATATGGGAACTAGGTAACAAGGTGGAGTAACATAATTAAATTAAGGTGGTCTAGAAGGTTTGACAAGACTTGATCTGACAATAGACCCCGTTTTAGAAAGAAATGAATGATGAAGAAGAATACTAAGACCTTGCTGAAGTATGTGTGGTTTCGGGGTCTTACCTAAGCCGACAAACAAGAAATATATTGTAAGCTAATGGGTCTTAATTTTTGTAGTTAAGGATAAGAATATCGCAGTATGGATTTTTTCTTTTTTCTCTTTTCTCTCACCTTGTGTGTTGTTTGCATTGATCAGTATGATTTCCCTTTCCTTTTCCCCATATTGGCAATACATATAAATATGCAATATAACTATTCATTATCCCAAGCATAGCTCCCCCGCTACCCGTCAATTTGCGTAGGGAGACTTCTTTATTTAGAGTTGGGCTCGCTAAGGCCTTGAATGGATGGTACGGAACTAGATTGTCGCCTCGATCCTGCTGATGTTAACGTGTGCCTATAATTTCCTTAGAAGAATGTGGTTTCTATGATTTACTTATTCTACATTTATATTAAGCTACGCCAAGAACTTTGTGAATAGCTAACTGTGCCCATTTTGGCCTGATTTTTTTTTAAGGTAGCTCTCTGAGACCTTCTAAAGTAATGTACACACCAATAGGATTCATTTTAATGGAGTGCACAAATCCGGAGCAGGTGGAAGAGCAGATTCTGTGCAAGAATGGGAATGTTTTAAAAATTTAATATGAAGTGCCTAGGAATTGTATGAGAAATCAATAATAAATCAGCTTATTTTATGGTTGTGTTTCTTCTTTATGTAAATATAACTGTCATAAAAAGGAGAAAACCATGAATCCAAATCAAGACAACACAATAAAATAGTCAAACTAAGACTGGTCCTTGTAGCTAGCTGTATCTAATATCTATATCAGATGCTTGTTTAGAAAAGTTAAATGCTTGGACTGAAGAAGTGAGGTGGATTTGTTCATGATATTTCTATAAACAACAAGCAGCTTTTCCTATAGAAAATGTTATTTCATTGGCTAACTTTGAAACCCAGCTAAACAAACAAAAAATTGAGAGACTAGGCAAGTTACCTGCGGTGTTGACAGAATTTCAGCATCATGCTTATTGAGTCTAGGATGTAGAAGCACAAAATATATCTTCCAAAAGCAGTCTTCACTCATATGGCTTGGGCAAAGCTCAATCCTGAGAGCTGCTAATCTGGGTGCAAGGTGTTCAATCGCTAATGCATGCTCTTGTTGGGCTTTAGACATGTAAAACTCTAGAAGAAACATTAACCAAATGTAAGAAAAGTACAGGTCAAAGGCAAACATTAGCCAAAACATGCTTGCAGATAATGATTACTCTTTTCGCACCGACACTAGTTGGCTGACATTATGTATTCAAGAAACGTTCATCAAACGCTCCTAAATTATGATAAAAAGTTGCAACCCAAGCAATAGATCTTCATCATCAGTAGCAATTGATAAAACCATAATCAATATACAGTTAAAAATGAGTATCAAAATCTATGAAACACGGACACTTCGTAGAGGGCCCCGTGTCCGTGTCGGACACGTGTCGGACACGGACACGGCTCGGACACGGCCCGGACACGTGTCGGACACGGCTCCGAAGTGTCCTGGTTTTTTTTTGTCCAGGACACTGCCGGACACGGCTGGGACACGGCCAGGACACGGCTGGGACACGGCCAGGACACGACTGGGACACGACAGGGACGTTGTTTGCATGGGATCAGGGATGAGTTGGATGATTTGTTTGGGGCTTGGTGTAATAGACGATTGTGATTAAGATTGGCTTTAACTTATATACTCTAAGATTATAACATCATAGGATATAATTAATAGGGTTTTTCTTACAAATATTAAGATAATTTTTTAGCAATAATTCTAGAACTTTGTGGATTTTGTGAACTTTATTGGATAGTTGTCATTACCCTTATGACCTCTAGTGAGTATCCCATAGTGCCAAACCCGACCCCATAGTAAATAAACTTCATTTTGCCCTCTTCAATTCAATTTTGATTAGACTGAATCGTTGAAATTACCAAAAGAAAAAATTTAGTAGTTGTCAAATTGGGTATTGTGCTACCATTGAAATTTCTTAAACATAACCATTGAAATTTCTTAAACATAACCATAAAGTAATTTCCCATCTAATTGGAGCATGTTTTATAAATTATTCTTCTAAATTAAGCATCTTTATGTAGTATTCATGTATTATATATTATTTATATAAAATAATTAATATTAATTGCCGTGTCCTAACCGTGTCGTATCCTTCATTTTTGAAGAAATGTCGTGTCGCCGTGTCCGTGTCGTGTCGCCGAACCCGTGTCTGTGCTTCATAGATCAAAAAAAAAATTATATATATATATATATATATATATATATATATATATATATAGAGAGAGAGAGAGAGAGAGAGAGAGAGGGAGGGGTCAGAATCAATAGACCCATCATATTTTGAACCATTAGCCATCATCAAAATCGTTGGATAGTTTCAGAATTTTTTGTGAGGATTTTGAGAGGAACCTTAGATAGCACATCCATAAAAAATAAGCACATTCTAAAACCTCCAGGTGTATCAAATATGCTCAAGTTAACGGTTAAAATGGACGACCTATAAATATATGCACGGCCTGAAAACTTTGTGATAGAGGTTTAGAATGTGCTGATTTTTTGTGGATATGCTACTTAAGGATGTGTGTGTGTGATTCCTTCTATAAAAGGAACCCGGCGAATGCCTTAGATGGACGACATCAAAATCCATCAAATTTCTACACAGATAACTGCATAGGAAGAAATATGGTCGTGTCAACATATTCAATGTCGCTTGGATGTTAGATGAATTGACGAATTCCTTCCATGTAAGATGGGCCTGTTTTGAAAAAGAGAAAAGACATCGTTTGCTACAATATTGAGCATGAAGAGAAAGAAACATGTCCCTAGTAACACATGATGAAGAAGTCTTGACAGTGGAATGCATAAAAGACAACTTTGAGATAAATATCATACAGTCCTGATAAGGTTCTCACCCTACAACACTTGTGAGGCCATTTAATGGGAGTACTGCACTTAAGAATGAAAATTTTTGGACAACACTTTTTCTTTAAAGTTCAAATAGTTCAATATAAGTACAAGGGCAAAAATGCAATTTCCATTTCTTCAGTTTATTAAACAAAACCCTAATATTCACAAGCTATTGGTTCCTTACGAATCAGAGACAAGGCATTCATAACTCAATGTCAGATAATATAATTCATAATGCAATAAATAGATAATATAATTCATAATGCAATAAGTCAGATAATATAACACGTAGGACATTTTGATTTTCCTACTTTTATATTTCTTTTTTTCTTTTTAAGATGTCTTTTGGCCTTTTATCTCCTTGATAGAGGACCACATATTTTCACTTTCTTGTTTTTTGGTCCTCTTACTTCCTCTTATGGCCCATTTGTTTCAGCTTCACTTGCAGGAGGTGCAAAAACTTAGTTTGAATAAAATTTTGATGTAGAACTACATCTAAATCTAGTGTATTTTTCAAATTGTCTTTGTGTTTATATGGATTTTTAAGTTTGTACTAATGTATGCCCAATGGCTAAAGCTAGATCGTGTCAAACCAGGATGGATTGGGTACACTCAGCTCGGGTTGGTATGAAACTGTAATAGAATTGAATTATATAATGCCTCAAACTGCCATGAACCTAACCTTGGCTCCTACCAGGCCGAGTCAAATTAGAACCTGGGTGCCTCTTCAAAATAGTTGGAACCCACTCCAACTATATACTCGCTCAACCAAATAGCTACTTCACATTTTTTGTTGACTTGCGCAACCTATTGGTTGGTTTCCCTGAAGTAAACGAGCCCATAATAAACTCCTTTGATCGCTTAATAAAAATATCACGTATAATTCTTAAAAAATTATAAAACATAATTTTGGGTTTCTACATGTATGCCTCCTAAAACCAAAAACTTAATTTTGGGTGTTTTGCATATATGCCTCCCAAATCCTTCATATATATAAAATATCCAAAAATGTGATGTCATATATACGAAAGATCCGGGATGGAAGATTACACCATTTATATTTCCACCTGATCTCCTTCATTGGTTGTCGGAGAAGCTTCGCTAGAGTGAAACAACAAAGAACTTTAGTAGATCTGATCAGAAGAGGTAAAATTGTCGGAGTAGAATGAACTTCCAACAATGGAGATACCGCCGATAAAACCTAACTCCAATCCGGAGGTAGAAAAGAAGAAGGGGCCTCACTCAATTGAGGGGAGGCTCTGATACCATGATGACTCAAGAGGAGAGAGAGAGAGAGAGAGAGAGAGAGAGAGAGAGAGAGAGAGAGAGAGAGAGTGACAAAATCACTCAATGGGGGCAATGACCCTATATATGTCGTACATGAGATTGGGTTGGGGGGGACCCAAGGTGAACATACCCCAAGGAAAAGACCAACCTATACAATAAAGATAAGTATATACACTCTAACAATGATAAATGAGTTGTGTTCAATGATCTCTCACAAAAGTTCTTGCAAAAGGCTTAGGAAGAACTTCTATACCATATCACTAGGGGAACAAGAGTTGGAAAAAAATAAGAGATGCACCAATCACTTCGATATGATTCAAGGTATCAATGTGGTGCAGTAACCATGATGGTAGGTAGACAACGGCATATATAACTAAAGACAAGAAAGCAATGGATAGAGAGATATCATCAAAAAGGTAACAAAGCCATGACGGATCAACCGGAATACCCTCGGTAGGCCCCCACAGGGAATCATCAGTGATTTGGTTCTTGTCAAGGGTAGTCTAACTTGGTGAAGCTATTAGCTCCTGCTCTTGAAGATGCCTCCTAAAAATAGGGATCCACATTAAACCCTCACTATGATCAGTAGCAAATTTACTCTGTCATCCTAGCCACACATATAGTTATCTTACTCCACGACTATGGGAAACGTTTGCCTCATTCTAAAGCTGTTCCTTGCACACGAAATGGACATTACTAAAGCTGTACTATGTTAAACTTAAATGCCTCCAAGACAACCATTCCATGGCCATTGGGAGTTGTGCCACTATTTTCAAAAATGTCATTCACTCTCCCGAACTGGGAAATCGGCTCCTCTCGACTCGGTACTTTTTGCGAGTCTTTGGAGTTAGGTCTCGGATGCGTGGTGCTCGTGATTCAACAGTGCAGATCGAGCTCCTCCAGCAAGAGCACCGCGCATCCGAGGCCTGACTCCAAAGACTCAAAGAAAGTACCGACTCGAGAGGAGCCGATTTCCCCAAACTGCACCCTGCACCTACCGATCAATTACCTTTCATGGACGCAGCCACCCAAAGGCTTTTGGTACAAGTTCAGTGCATGTGCCCAAACCTACAGCTTTTCTAATGTGAAACATGAAGCATTCCTATAATCAACACTCCGAAATTCTTCGGATGATCTGACTTCATACATATTCATCTGAACTTATCATACCTTTACTGTCGAAAACCATCGTTAATGTTGTCCAATTAAAACCAGAAGTGAAAGAATTATTTACATTCAACAAACGATCATCATGGCTACATAATCCACACTATGGGAGCCCTTGTACACATCAAGCTAATTCTCCATGAAAAATAGTATCAGAAATCGAATTTGCGTGAAGTAATGAAGTGGTCAATGCTCTTCATCTCAAAATGGGGGGAAGAAAGCATACCATCAGAGTCTTCGTCGTCGGAGAACAATGGGAAATCCAGCCATGTCTCCGGATGCATGGATACATTCATAGCAAACGCCAGAACCTCATCAGTAACACCAACAGCAGCAGCGCCGAAATTCTCTCCAGACTCTTCGTTCTCCTCCTCTTCCTCGTCCTCATCCACCTCCTCGGATCCAAACGGGAGGAATGTGGAGGCGATCTTTGAGATTTCGTGGACCGTCTTGTTGCTGGAGAGCATGGAGATGCCGCTCCTGAACCTCCCGCCGATCTCCGCAAGATCGCTCCGGATCCCGGCGAGCCTCGGCGACTCAGCTTCGGCCGCGTCTCCCAAGCCACCCGAGGCCGGCGAATCGGGCCGGAGGACGCGTTCTGAGGAGGGGGAGTCCGGATGGGGAGGGGATGAAGGGTTTTGGGAGGCGGCGGCGGCGGCGGTGGGGGGAGGGGCGAGGAAGGAGGCGACGCCCCAGAACTGGCGGGTTAGGGTTTGAGTGAGCTCGGAAAGGTCCTCTTTGACGCCTCTCGTCGGAGTCACGGTCCCCATGGGCTGTCGCTCTTCTCCTTCTTCTTCCTCTGCTGCTGCTGCCGCCCTGTGGGATCGATCCTCTTCCCCCACCGCCGAGCTCTCATCGTCTTCGTCGTCGGTGACATGATCGGGCCTCAGCGAATTCACCAGCGTCCGCGCCAGCCACGACATTTTTGGCTGCTGCTTCGCCGGCGATCAAAAGTCCAGATGGTGGTGGTTGGATTTGTATCTGAAGGCCAAGGCCTCGGCCTTTATCTTTAGAGGATTTTCCCAAAGTGACCCCCTACTCCTCCAATTTGCTCAAACCGACGCCACTGGCTTTTCAACCAAAAATACCCTAGACATATCACTTATCTTCTTCCTTTGTGAAACTTACTAGTGCATGTCCATACCTGTTAGCACTCAGATGGCCGTCTTCGACGGCAAAAAAATTTCGATGGATACGTCAAAGTTCATTCAACGATGCCCATATTCGATCGTAGTGCCCATTTTCAATGATGCGCATACACCGTCGATCACCAAACCTTCTAGTATGCTAGGTCTAGCGGCAATCCAAGTGTCGTACAGTTCAAAAACTCGGATCTCGACTCGAAAGTCAACCGAGTCGAGTAAACAAATTTCACGTCTCCCGTTTTTCTTGTATCACTGACTATGGCTATGATTGATAAGTTCTACTGATCGCAACTCAAAAAAATAGGAACATTTTTTAATACATCTGGTAAAACAAATTCAATGCTTAATATCCATGTTAATTCTAGACAACACCATAGTTTGTGGCATCAAATTAAACAATTTACACACATCACATAAGCATCTGTATTTTGAATATAGGGCTAACGATGTATTACCCACCAATGCCTCTAAAATCAACACACGCCTAATCATGAGCACGTAGCAGACGCCTTTGATGCATTTATTTACATTACTTCATGTGCATGTCAGTACTACAACGGCCACCTTCGACAACAAAACACACAAATCATCTTGAACTGTTGAAAAAATCCAATGGTAGAGGCTCGCAACGGAAGCGATTTACCTGTTAAAAGACTGTTCATAGTGCGCGTTACACGATTAAAACTTTCGTAGAAACTAATCTACATATACATATATATGTGTGCACGTGAACCGAACACCCCAATGACAATCTAGCGATACAAATATCTAGCATGCATACAATGTTGGAATTGATGTGTTCTTAGCTTGTAAAAATCTCTTATTCAGAGAAATAATATAGATGTTGTATTTGAATAAGAATTGCATTAGTGGTACGTGATCATATCACGTGTTCTAGAATATAACAGCAAGCCATGGTTTATGTAGATCTGCTGAGAGGAAGGCTCAGTGAATTGGAAACATATAGCCTAAATTGTTCACAGCTATGATAGGGCTGGTTCCCCTTTTGTGATAAGTTATTAGAATAACAGAGCATAGAACCTTCACTATGGTCATTGCCAGGCACAATTACTGTAACCGAACAGAGCCAACATGGTGCACAGATCAGTGAGTAGACACTGGTGCATTAAGCCGTGTTTTTGCTTAGAGTAGTTGGTCCTAAACCCTGAGGAATCATGACCGGTGGGCTAACCAATTGCTTGGTGCTTTGATGCATCAACGTGTGAGGGATCCATTTATGTGCGACCCAATACCACAGTGCGTTGGGTTACCCGATTGACGTCGCATCGGCATGTCACTCCTACAGGCTATCCACAACCCTAATCGGTAGTGTATTCCATGGTCGAACTCACATCGCACTAAAATCAGGCCTGGTGGTTGTCAGTCGAGCTGACGACCGGATCCCCTAGCTTGGCCAAAGCAAAGGGAAGTGCGTTGAGGTTAGTTTACCTGAATGGAACCATGTCAAATGACCACTCAAGTCTGACAGTGTTCTCCACCGCTCGAGTCGTGTCATGGCACTGAGTGGAGGGATATCACACTACTGTAACTGAGCAGAGATCCGGGGTATGTGAGAGAACATAATAAGTCTAGGAGGATTGGAGGTCAACTTGCACCGCGCTCTGTTTAGCTTCGCAAGTTAACCGGGGCTCAGATGACAGACATAGACACCTGTAGGGTCTGTTGGTCGAGGCCTGGTTGCTAGCCATGAATCCTAGTCCCTGTAGGTTTCATCTTGTCCACATCCAAAATCGTGTCTACCATCTCTTCCCTTACTTGCACTACCTTAGTTAGGAAGACGATCATCCCACGGGTGCTTCGCACTAGATCTAACACCCCTCATAGGTGCAGACAATCCGAGCGTGCATCGCACGGGAGCTCGGTAGAGTTGCTTCGATAAATTTTACTAAGGGCACCCCTCGTTTTACTAAGGGCACCCCTAAGTATGGATAAATTACTTAGGGCACCCCTAGATAAAAGAACAACATTTCCATGTCAAGAGGATACTAGAAATCCTAGGGGTCCTACAGGTTCGAACGGTTTCGCAATCGGAGTCCGGTACACGAGTGTACGACCATTAGAAGCATGGGGTGCATTTTGGTCTTTTACCAAATGGCCCCTGCATGCCCTAATGGCCGGCCACACATGTTAGGGGTGCCCATATGCAGCCATGACCTGATATGGGGAGGATCTAAGCAGATCCTCCCCCAGATATGGGTTGTTGCATAGTTGGAACCGCCCCTCCTAAAATCTAGGGGGCGGTTTTTCGGGTGGTTGGATAGGATAAGGATAGCCATATCTAGGAGATTTTTAATCCCTGTGGCCGGCCACTTAAGAGGAGGATGAAAGGGAATTTTGTGCAAGGGAAGAAAATGGTGTTTTGCTGTAATTTATTTCGCGAAACAAGCACCTCTTGCTCCGAAAATCAGCACACCATTCCTCTCTCTTTCTCGTGTTCCTCGAGGCTTTTGCAAGCATCGGAAGAGCCTCGTTGGCGAGAGGAATTCAGAGATCTCTCAACGAGGACGCGGCTAGGAGGCGAGACTCGGTGAACCCAACGGTGGATCTACATCCGTACCCCTTCATCCGTACCTCGGCATCTGTCTCCACCAACAAAGAAGAAAATCCTTTGTAGTGAAAAAATCTGCACGAAGGTATAATCTCTCTATCGCTCGTTCTAAGTTTTAATGCATAGATCATATGATATATGTTGTATCATCTCATTAGAATAACGATTAGGGGTTCGTACTATTGCATCATGTGCAAATAATAAGATTATATAATCAGAATTTTTGTAGCACACACCCGGCAACGTGGTCCTACGACCGTTGCCCGACTTCTGCTGCGTAGACTTTGATCTAGGGAATTAATTTTTCCCAACAACTGGTATCAGAGCCAGCGTTCGGGTGTGTGGTACATGATGAGATTTTTATCAAATCCAATTATATGCACATGAAACGATAGTTCATCATCGGGTTCGCTTCGTATCATGCATGCATATATATATATATATATATATATATATATATATATATATATATATATATATATATATATATATATATATATATATATATATATAGGGTCAGGATCTGATGACCCAGCAAATTTTGACCCATTAATAACCCAGCACCCTTTGAGGCACTTAGAGGTTATAGAATGGGCTGATTTTTTGTAGGGATGTTGTCTATGGTATGTTGATCATCCTCACAAAAAATCAGCCCATTCTAAAACCTCTAGTTGTATCAAATGCGCACTTCAAATCAACGGTTTTTTACTGTCAATTTTAACCGTTGATTTGAAGAGCACCCTTTGATGCACCTAGAGGTTTTAGAATGGGCTGATTTTTTGTGAGGATGATCAACATATCATAGACAACATGTCTACAAAAAATCAACCCATTCTAAAACCTCTAGGTGCCTCAAAGGGTGCTGGGTTATTAATGGGTCAAAATATTGATGGGTCATCCGATCCTGACTCATATATATATATATATATATATATATATATATATATATATATATATATATATATATATATATATATATATATATATATATATATATATATATATATATATATATATATATATATATATATATATATATATATATATATATATATATATATATATATATATATATATATATATATATATATATATATATATATATATATATATATATATATATATATATATATATGTTTGTATGAGTTTTCTGCAGGTGCCGCTCTGAAAAGTAAAATGCTAAAATTGGTTTGCGCATCTGGGGGTCGGACCCCAGATTATGTGAATGAATGTGTTTTAATTTTTCAGTTCTCTGTAGATGGTGTATTAGGCCATTATGGGCGATGATAGTTTTGTCATCCTCGGTTTCTCAGGGCTCTCTGCTAGGATTTTTTTTATTTTCCTAGGAAATTGTATCTGAATAAGCAATTGCTCGGAGCAGGATAGTTTTTCCGTTTACAGAAAAACGATGAAAATGGATTCCCTGGCGGAGCACCTCTGTAGGACAGAGAATGGTACCCGAAGGACGAACCGAACCGGCGGAAGTGTACATGGTGGTGTGAACTAGGGACCGTGCATAGAGACTTTGGGCTGGATCAGAGAACTTGAAGGAAGAATAGAGCTGCTGCACTAATCAGGTTCAGGGAGTGGACCCTGAGCCTGATGTAAAATATATGTGTGGTTGTTTCTTTCTGTTAGTTAATCTAATAAACCCGAAGATGTATTATTGATAATTAAATCTGAGATTAGGTGTTTAGGTGGGATGCCCTTTCCCCGCATGGTCCCCTGTGACCATTAGGTTAGGACTCAACTAGATCTTCACCCGTAGTTTTCTTGTAGTTTGATAATGGTGCGATCTCATCATCACGAGGTTATGCCGCCACTAGTTGGCCAGTATCGAAACCAAGGGTGAGATGACGATCCACAGGTCATCACACATCAAGAGATTGGAACGGGCGTTATCATGGTGGGAGCCCTGACCATGTTGACCTTAAGCTAGGCTCATAACATTAAGGTTAGAGCTTCCGTGGGATATCGAGAATTCTGGGACATGTAATGTGACTCCTGTGATAGTGAAAGGCCAAAGCCAAAGTAACTCCATGGGACAGGGACTATGATGCTCCGGAATCACTAATATTCCATAGGAGTTCGATACCCAGTGGGAGCACGGTTAGACCAGGGTCTAGTGTATAGGTGGTCGCTACCTTGGATTGCACTATCACTTGCATTAAAATTACCCTCCAGATAAAAGGGATACATAAGGGGCTTTCGAGAAGTCCTTGGCCCCCACAGCCAATCATAAGGAATCCAGGTAGGGAGGGCATGATCCATAATCCCTGCGGGTAAGGGTTGTGTTCTCTTCTACAATGGATACTAAGTGATCTCCTTAGGGATAAGGGGGTTACGCGTTGAGGAGAGAAGGGCTTTTCCCACCAAAGTGGGGGCCGCATGAACTCCCGGTTTGTAATCTCCTAGGCTTGTGGAGAAGTATTTGAAGTGCACCGTGGTATCTTGTAGCTTCGCACTTGGATCACGTAGCTCTGGCCAAAAGAACCATGGTCCATCATAGCCCATTAGAGTACAGATTTGGATTGGATCCTCGAGTTCCGATGTGAGGGGGTGACGGTGCGCACTACCCCAAGGTGGGTACATCTGGATCCCAGAGCTCGCATACATTGTTAATTAATCTACAGAAACGTTCTTGCCTTGAGGGTATGCATTGACATGTAGATCTAATTAAATTATTTTAAAAATCCATAAAATAAATTTATAATGCATTCTCATACACTGTCGTTTGTTTATCGACAAATGACCAAGTTAGATCCCCTTTTAGCTATCCTCAGTGATAACAAACTGACGGGTCCCAACTATAAGGATTGGAAACACAATCTGATGTTGGTCTTGAGGATAGGTAAACACACAATAGCACTAACGATGTCTGAGACAGACCTACCGGGTCCAAATACCACAGAGGCACAACAAAAGGAATATAATGACTGGAAAGAGGCGAATGAGATATGCAAATGCTATATAATAACCTCTTTGCAAATAACTCTACAGAAGCAAGTCGAGGAAATGCCCGACACTTCTGACATGATGTTGTACCTCAAGGAAATATTCAAGGGTCACAGTCGAGTCACTCGATACCTCACTGTCCAGAAGCTAGTTAGTACTGAGATGTCTAGTAGTACGCTAGTTCGGGAACACATGCTCAAAATGTTTGGGTTCCAGAACGAGCTGGCTACCATGAACATTGAGTTAAAGAATGAGCTGATGACGGACATTTTTCTTGCATCTCTATCTGGAGCCTTTGAAGGCTTTGTCATAATTTTCCATCTAAATAAGTTGAAAATGACAAATACGGAGTTTCTAGGAGCTCTCCAGGCTGCTGAGGATGGTTTCAAATACAAAGGGGAGCACTTACTGTGCAACGCAGATCCTCGTTTAAACGGAGCAAGCCTCAGAAGAGCAAATCAAAGAAAAAGCCAAGTCAATTCATGTGCAGAGCAATATAGGGACATCTGGATCCAAGAAGGCTACAAAGCCAAGCACCAAGTGCTTTAGGTGTGGTGAGAGCGGACATTGGAAGAAGGACTGCAAGAAGCCTCAGCGTGCTGGAGCAAGTAAACCTCGACTCTCAGTAGTTGAAACACTTCTTTCAAGCGGTAGATCTTTTGCTTCCTGGATTGTGGATTCCGGGTCCTCTAACCATGTATGTAATTCATTACAGGGGTTTCAGGAGAGTAGAAGGCTGCTTGATGGAGAAGTGATCCTGAGTATGGGAACTGATGCGGTTGCAGCTGCTGAAGCTGTAGGAGATGTTAATCTTAGATTTTCTGATCGAACAATAATGTTAAGAGACGTATTATTTGTACCATCCTTGAGACGCAATTTAATTTATGTTTTCTCTTTAGTTAATAAAGGCTATTCAGTTCTATTGGATGCACATGGAGTGTCTATTAAACTGAATAGGAATTTTATAGTAAGAGGAATAGTTCAGAATGGTCTCTATACATTAAACCCAGAAATAGATAACATAACAGCAACAACTTTCCAAATTAATAACTCATCTAAACGTAAAAATCTTTCAGATAACCAAACACTGTTGTGGCATTTGAGATTAGGTCATATAGCCTTAGATAGGATTCACAGATTAGTGAAGGCTGGGCTTCTGGATATAAATCCCTCGGAGATCCTTCCCACCTGTGAGCTTTGTCTGGAGGGCAAGATGACCAAAAGAATCTTTAAAGGATCAGGGGTAAGAGCCACTGATGTGTTGGAGTTAATACACTCTGACGTTTGTGGACCCATGAGTGTCAGAGCGATAGGAGGCTATGAGTATTTCATTACGTTTAGTGATGATTACTCTAGATACGACCATATTTACCTAATGCAACGGAAGTCAGAATCCTTTGACATATTCAAAGAATTCATACTGAAGTAGAAAAGAAGATGGGTAAATGTATTAAAACCCTTCGATTAGATCGAGGTGGTGAATACCTATCGGACGAATTCCTCACGTACCTAAAGGAGCATGGGATCAACTCCCAGTTAACTACTCCTGGTACACCACAGCAGAACGGGGTCTCTGAGAGAAGGAATAGGACCTTACTAGACATGGTCCGAAGCATGATGAGTTATGTCAGTTTACCAACCACATTTTGGGGTTATACCTTAGAAACAGCAGCATACATCTTAAACCTTGTCCCATCCAAGTCAGTGCCTCAAACTCCTAGGGAACTGTGGTCGCAGCAGAAGTCGTCACTACAGCATCTCAGAATATGGGGTTGTCCAATACATATGCGAAAGGACAAGAGGGATAAGATGGAGGCAAAAACAAAGGTGTGTTTGTTTATAGGCTACCCCAAAGGGACCAAAGGTGGTCTATTCTATGACCCTGTGGAAAAGAAGGTAATGTTTCAACGAATGCTGTTTTCCTAGAGCATGACTACATAATAGGTCACAAACCAACTAGTAAGGTGGTTCTTGAGGAACTACTAAGTACTAGATCAAATGCTAGATCCGAGAGCATAGTAAAGGATAGTAGAGCAGACCTTGATATACCAGATTTTGTAGAACCTACTCATTCTGAACTACTTCCTCGTAGCAGTGGGAGAATTATCAGAGCTCCTGAGAGATACTATGGAGAAACCCTGTTAGTTGATCCAGAGTATCAGGAGGATGATCCCTTGACCTATGACGAGGCACTAGAAGCTTCTGATAGAACAAATTGGCAAAAAGCCATAGAGGAAGAAACTGCATCAATATCCCAAAATGCTGTCTGGACTCTTGTTACACCTATACCCAATATTAAACCGATTGGGTGTAAGTGGGTGTATAAAAAGAAAAGATGTCCCGATAGTTCCGTTGAGACTTATAAAGCTAGATTAGTTGCCAAGGGTTTTACCCAGAGAGAAGGGATCGACTATGACAAGACCTTCTTACCGGTAGCTATGATTAAGTCTATTCGGATCCTCTTATCCATTGCAGCCCATTACGATTGGGAGATCTAGCAAATGGATGTCAAGACAGCTTTCCTCAATGGAGAATTGGATGAGGACATATATATGCTGCAACCTCCAGGTTTTGAGTCAGATGGTCAGGAGATTCTGGTTTGCAAGTTACAAAGGTCTATTTATGGACTCAAGCAAGCATCTAGGAGTTTGAACACTCGTTTTGACTAGACGATCCGTTCCTACGGATTCGATCAAAATAAGGATGAGCTATGTGTTTATAGGAGGAGTGATGGAACTACAGAGGTATATCTAATATTTTACGTAGACGATATCCTACTGATTGGAAATGATGTAGGAACGTTGTCAACTGTAAAAGTCTGGCTATCAAAATAATTTGACATAAAAGACCTAGGTGAAGTGAGTTATGTTTTGGGGATCAAGGTAACTCGATATCGCCAGAATAGAATTCGCTCGCTGTCACAGGCTGCCTATATAGATAAGATTCTGGCTAGGTTTGCAATACAAAACTCCAAGAAAGGTCTATTGCCTTTAGGCAATGGGACCAAGTTGTCCAAGGATCAAGGTCCTAAGACACCTGAGGAGAAGACAGAGATGCAGAATGTACCTTATGCATCAGTGTTAGGTAGCCTAATATATGCAATGCATTGTACAAGGTCGTATATATGTTTTGCAGTAGGAATGATGGGTCAGTTTCAGTCAAACCCGGGTCCAGCACACTGGACTTCTGTGAAGAATATACTCAAATACCTTCGTCGAACGAGGGATTATGGGTTAGTTTATACTTTACATAACCTGACGCAGATTGGATACATAGATTCTGACTTCGTGTCAGATGTGGAATCTAGAAAGTCAACTTCAGGGTTTGTCTTTACTCTAGGAGGAGGAGCAGTCAGTTGGCAGAGTCTGAAGCAGAAATACATCGCAGACTCTACTACTGAGGCTGAGTACGTAGCAATGTGCGAAGCAGCAAAAGAGGCGGTATGGCTCAAGAAGTTTTTGATGAACTTAAGGTGTGTACCAGAGGCTCAGAGAGCTATTGTCCTTTATTGTGACAATAGCGAAGCGGTAGCACAAGCAAAGGAGCAAAGGAACCACCAGAAGGGGAAGCACATCGAGCGCAAGTACCACTTGATCCGGTAATTTCAAAAGGAAGGGCAAGTGGCGGTGACCCAGATAACATCTACAGATAATGTTGCTGATCCATTCACCAAGGCGATACCAATCAAGGTGTTCGAACAACATGCGGGAGCTATAGGAGTCAAGACCATTTTCCTTCGCTAGACCAAGTGGAAGATTGTTGTAATTGATGTGTTCTTAGCTTGTAAAAATCTTTTATTTAGAGAAATAATAAAGTGGTTGTATTTGAATAAGAATTGCATTAGTGGTATGTGATTATATCACATGTTTTAGGATATAACAGCAAGTCATGGTTTATGTAGATCTGCTGAGAGGAAGGCTCAGTGAATTGGAAACATATAGCCTGAATCGTTCACAGCTATGATAGGGCTGGTTCCCCTATCGTGAGAAGTTGTTGGAATAACAGAGCATAGAACCTTCACTATGGTCAATGCCAGGCACAGTTACTGTGACCGAACAGAGCCAACATGGTGCATAAATCAGTGAGCAGACACTAGTGCATTAAGCCGTGCTTCTACTTAGAGTAGTTGATCCTAAACCCTGAGAAATCATGACCGGTGGGCTAACCAATTGCATGGTGCTTTGATGCACTAACGTGTGAGGGATCCATTTATGTACAACCCAATACCATGGTGCGTTGGGTTACCCGATTGACGTCGCATCGGCATTCACTCCTACAGGCTATCTACAACCCTAACCGGTAGTGTGTTCCATGGTCGAACTCACATTGCACTAAAACCAGGCCTGGTGGTTGTCAGTCGAGATGACGATCAGATCCCCTAGATTGGCCAAAGCAAAGGGAAGTGTGTTGATGTTAGTTTACCTGGATGGAATTATGTCAAATGATCACTTGAGTCTGACAGTGTTCTCCACCGCTCGAGCCGTGTCATGGCACTAAGTGGAGGGATATCACACTACTGTAACTGAGCAGAGATCAGGGGTATGTGAGAGAACATAATAAGTCTAGAAGGATTGGAGGTCAACTTGCGTCGCACTCTATTTAGCTTCGCAAGTTAACCGGGGCTCAGAGGACAGACAGAGACACCTGTAGGGTGTGTTGGTCGAGGCCTGGTTGCTAGCCACGAATCCTAGTCCCTGCAGGTTCCACCTTGTCCACATCCGAAATAGTATCTACCATCTCTTCCCTTACTTGCACTACCTTAGTTAGGAAGACGATCATCCCACGGGTGCTTCGCACTAGAGCGTGAGAGAGAAAGAGAAACAAAGTATGCTTCCAGGGGGCAACCCCAGAGTGGTTAGAGGCATACATAAAATATCTAACACCCCTCATAGGTGCAGACAATCCGAGCGTGCATCGCATGGGAGCTCGGTAGAGTTGCTTCGGTAAATTTTACTAAGGTCACCCCTTATTTTACTAAGGGCACCCCTAAGTATGGATAAATTACTAAGGGAACCCCTAGATGATAGAACAACATTTTTATGTCAAGAGGATGCTAGAAATCCTAGGGGTCCTACAGGTTCGAACGGTTTCGCAATCGGAGTCCGGTACACGAGTCTACGACCATTATAAGCATGGGGGGGCATTTTGGTCTTTTGCCAAATGGCCCCTGCATGCCCTAATGGCCGGCCACTCATGTTAGGGGCGCCCATATGCAGCCATGACCTGATATGGGGAGGATCTAAGAAGATCCTCCCCCAGATATGGGTTGTTGCATAGTTGGAACTGCCCCTCCTAAAATCTAGGGGGCGGTTTTTCGGGTGGTTGGATAGGATAAGGATGTCCATATATACGGGATTTTTAATCCCTATGGCTGGCCACTTAAGAGGAGGTTGAAAGGGAATTTCATGTAAGGGAAGAAAAGGGTGTTTTGCTGCAATTTATTGCTTGAAACAAGTCCCTCTTGTGCCAAAAATCAGCACATCATTCCTCTCTCTTTCTCGTCTTTCTCAAGGCTTTTGCAAGCATCGGAAGAGGCTCGTTGGCGAGAGGAATTCAGAGATCTCTCAACAAGGACACGGCTAGGAGGCGAGACTCGGTGAACCCAACGGTGGATCTACATCCGTACCTCGGCATCCGTCTCCACCAACAAAAAAGAAAATTATGCGCAGTGAAAAAATCTGCATGAAGGTATAATCTCTCTATCGCTCGTTCTAAGTTTTAATGCATATATTATCTGATATATGTTGCATCATCTCATTAGAATGACGATTAAGGGTTCGTACTATTGCATCATGTGCAGATGATAGGATTATATAATCATAATTTTTATAGCACACACCCGGCAACGTGGTCCTACGGCCGCTGCCCGACTTCCGTTGCACAGACTTTGATCTAGGGAATTATTTTTTCCCTACATGCAATTCGTAGACTACACTAGATCTACATGTTATAGTCTTGCATACCTTCGTGCAGATCTTTTAAATGCAGAGAATTGTCTACTTTGTCAATAGAGACGGAAGATAGTCCGCAAAGAAGGCGACGGTTTGCGGAAAGATGATACCTTCTTGGTCACCCTATCTTACACGATGCACAACACGTCGTTCTCGGATCTTTGAGTGCCTCCGAAGAATAACCCTTCTCATTCTACGAAACACCACGTAAGGAAGATGAAGTCGCAAGCGAGAGAGACATGAGAGAAGGAGATGTGAGAGATAGGGTTCGGCCAAGGCAACCCTTAAGGTCTGCCTCCTCTCCCTCTATTCTTTTGTAGGGTCGACCTCATCTAGGATAAGCACTCCTAGAAGCTAGGGTCGCCCACCCCCTTTTTTCTCCCTATATCTCTCCCCTTTCCTATATTATAGGAGTGGTTTTGACCAAGTCAAAACCCCTTGTTTTAATCCCTAAGGTCGGCCCCTACATAGGAGGAAACAAACCTCCCCTACAAACTAAGGGCCGGCTTTGACTTGGTCTCCAACACCTAAGGCCGGCCCCACCCTAGTGCATAGTGGCGTATGGTTTGACCAAGATGCCCCTATGTTATTAGTTAGTCGCCCCTCATGTACGAGACCTAGCACGACACTCATAAGTGAAGTGCACTAGTGATTTTACTATTCACTAGGGTTCCCATAGGGTACCCCTTATAAAGTTAATTAGTCAACTACAACATGTCCCGGTGTATCGCACTCATGTGGCAGAGTCTACTTATGGCAAGGGATAACTACATACATCTCTGTACTAGTCTAGGGTTTTGTAACATCCGTCCCAAACACACAAGATATTGTCAACTCTGCTCGCACCTTGCACAAGGATATCTAGGGAGGTCACCCATTCTAGGATTGCCCTCGCTTAAGCACGTTTAATTACAGAGTTCTTACGACAACCATAGTTAAGCATGCTTGGGCAAGGGAAATTCTAGGATGGGTGACCTCCTTGGGAAGTTCTCGTGCAAGGTGCGGACAGAGCAGACAATATCTTGTATGTTTGGGATGGATGTTATAAAATGGTATCAGAGCCGTTTTCCTCACAATAGGGGGGTCTAACCCTACACGTGGATGTCTATCCTCAAGGCCCCAAGTTTAGGATAGATCACCTGTAAACATAAAAATATATAATGGCCTAATTGATCAACTATGTAGATAGATCTACTAGACTGGTATACCCGAGTGTCAGGAAGTGGGTGAAATTCCTACCTCGCCGTCGAAGGCTTGAATATCGTGCTCTCTTAGAAGGACTTCTGTCAGCATGTAGTGGCACTGATATGTCACAAATACTGAGAGATAGCCCTTTTGAAGGTCGAGTTTGATCTTCTCTCTGTTGACAAATTTATATTTCTCTATCTTCTTTTAATAAAATTTTTTCTTAAAATCAAATTGAAATGATTTCATCTTGTTTCTCCTTCCTCCTTATTTCCCATTTATGAGAAAGTAACAACCTTATAAAAACCCCAATTGGTATAGTTTATTGACCAAACCCAAACCTTCACTACTTCTTACCTCATACCCTAGGGACCAGTCTACAGATTTATAGGGCATGACACGATATGCTTCCCCTTCTGGTGGTGCCTTGGTTCCTTAGCCTATGCTAAAGCACAATAGGTAACTGGGCCTTTGGTACGCACCCTAAGTCCATATGGAATTTCTTGAGTCATACCACCTTTTTAACTGTCTCGCACGCTATAACGTATTCAGCCTCTGTAGTAGAGTCCGCGATGCACTTCTACTTCATACTTTACTAACTAGTGCTACTCCTCCTAATATAAACATAAATCCTAATATCGTTTTCCTGAATTCCAAATCTGATATAAAGTCAGAGTCTATATATTCAATCAGCGTCAGTTACTGTGCAGTGTAAACTAACTCATATTCCCTCGTCCGACGAAGGTACTTGAGTATATACTTTACAACTATCCAGTGAGTTAGACCCGGATTCAACTGAAATTGACTCATCATATTTACTGCGAAACAAATATCTGGCCTTATACAATGTATAACATACATTAGGCTACCCATTGTCGAAGCATAAGGTACATTCTGTATTTTCACTATCTCCTCAAGTGTCTTAGGACCTTGATCCTTAGACAGTTTAACATCATGTTTGAATGCCACAAAAACCTTCTTGGAGTTTTACATATCAAATCTAGCTATAACCTTATCTATATACGCGGCCTGTGACAGTGAAAAAATTATGTTTTGGCGATCTCATATTATATTGATCCCCAAAACATAACTTGTTTTACTTAGCTCTTTTATATTGAACTTTATTGACAACCAAACCTTTACCGTCGATAATATTTCCACATTATTTTCAATGAGCAAAAATATCGTCTACATAAAATATCAAATTACCACTGTAGTTTTGTCACTTCTCTTGTACACATAAGGTTCATCATTGTTTTAAGTAACTCCATATAATTGGACTACCTGCTCAAAATGGATATTCTAACTTCTAAATATTTGCTTTAGTCCATAAATGGGTTTCTGCAACTTGCAAACTAGATGCTCCTGACTCAAAACCTGAAGGCTGCATCATGTATATGTCTTCTTCCAAATCCCCATTAAGGAATGATATCTTGATATTTATTTGCCAGATCTTTCAGTTGTATTGGGCTGCAATGGATAGAAGGATCCAAATATACTTAATCATAACTACCAACGAGAAGGTTTCGTCAAAGACGATTCTTTCTCTTTAAGTATAACCCTTGACAACTAATCAAACTTTATAAGTCTCAATGGAACCATCAGATCCTCTCTTTTTCTTGTACATCCACTTATATCCGATATGTTTAATATTGGGTGATGGTGTAACAAGAGTCCATACAACGTTATGAGATATTAATACTATTTTTGCCTCTATGACTAGCTTTTTGCCAGCCAAAACTGTCAGAAGCTCCAATTACCTCACCGTAGCTCAACGAATCATCCTCCTGACTCTCTGGATCAACCTGTAATATTTTTCCATAATATCTGTTAGAAGCTCTGATGTTTCTCCCATTGCGATGAGGTGATGGTACTAAATGGTTAGGTTCTACAGTGTCTGGTGCATTAGTGTCTGCAATGTCAGCTCCCACTATGCTTTCGGATGCACGCTCTCCACTAGTACCCAGTAATTCTTCCAAAACCACCTTACTGGTAGGCTTGTGGTCCATAATTTAATCCTGCTCTAAGAAGGTGGCATTCGTGAAAGGTGGTGATTAGGCGAAAATATGTGTTTTCCATCCGATCCTTTGGTTTTTTGACCGATAGTCTGCCTGTCGATCGGTCGAATATGAGTGGGGTTGCTGGCGACCGATCGGTTGATGTCGACTGATCGGGACCTGTATTTTGCCTGATCCCTGATTTTTAATCGATCGCCTGCCAGTCAATCGGTCGTTACCGTCGACCATTGATAGTTGTAGTTGTGCCACAGTCCACGGGGGGGGGGGGGATTCTACTAGTGCTATTTCGAAAAAAGTGGAGGGGAAGAGGTAGGGGTGGCAATGGTTCGTGTCGTGTCGTGTCCAAAACCCCTAGACCCGGACCCGACCTGTTTAACTAAACGTGTCTAGATCCTAAACCCGTTTAGCTAGCTGATGTATTTTTTTTACAAAATCCTGTTTATATCTAATTTTTACAAAATTTATCAGTTTTTGTTTAATAAAAATAATAATTATGCATCAACTTACGTTGTAGTGGGACAGCTCGGTACATACGTCTCGACGTATGTGTGTCCAGTCTGTAGTCCCCTACCAAAACTATAACGTTCGTATATAAATCTATAGGAATTCACATTTGCATGTTTTCATTTTCTTTTTCATATATTAGTGTTTTTCATAGCCTTTTTATCGTTTTGTTTTATCTGTTAAGTGTCTATTTAGTGTTGATTATCCTTCATTTATTAGGCATATTGCATCACTTTGCTACGTGTTTTACTTTCATACTATACGTAAAGTGTATGATTCTTTGTGCACCACTGCAAAATAGATTTTCATACGGACATAACGATATATTGGTTCGCTCTCATACATATCATGCATGAAAGTTATACTGCCTGATAGTCCAAATTATCATTTTATTGATAATTGTATTAGAACTTAATACGTGTCATTTCATGTGCATTTTTTAGGAAAACGACTCGGAACTCGACGTAGTCAGATAAAGGACATCATGATGGAGCGGTGAATATTCTTACGGCGATACGATGGAAGATGCACAATGGACGGACAATGGATGAATCAGCGACAAATCAAAGATTGGAGGAAGACTACGTACAAGCAAATGGCCTAGCTAGCAATGGATATGACGGATGGTTTAAATGGTTTGCAATGCAATGGAGCTCGCAAATGATGGTCTTAGCTAGACCAACATGCACACAATCGGGGATACACTCAACCTAACCCGTGCATGAATACATGCATTATCTCCTTTGCAATCCCGATTCTTGCTCTCCTTCCTTATCCAACTGTATCCAAGACCAACAATCACACCCACCCAAACACCTAAAGATCAAGCGGTCTGTGCACATAGCATGTACATTATGCATACTTCCAAGTCCCGTGCATCCATCTTAACCATCCACCTACCTAGCCATTCATGGAATCTCATTTCCAAAATACCCCATCTATGCATGCACGTCCTCATCTCCTCTCTTTTCTCTCTCTTTATCAACCACTCTATCCCGAGCCTCTCTTTCCTTAACCAAGTCATGACTGCATCCACCTTACATCACCACCTTTTCTCAACTAAATCCGACCATCCAAACCCATGCATGCATGATCAAAGCCACCTTATTTCTCTCTCTTCTTAAAAAAAAACCTACATGCAAAACCTATCTCTCTCTCTCTTAAAACCGAGAGCCATTCAAGCCATGCAAAACCAACATCTCCCACATTTATGAGCATATTCATTTCCATATCTGAAAACTCATCGCTACTGTCCCTTACACCAAATCACATGCTGCACCCGGCTCCAACTCACACACATTTATATCTCTCTTGTTCTCTCCTTTGCATGCACCATTCAAACCCCTACCCAACCTGATCGCAAACTCATAACTACGGCCAGCCCTTACACATAGCCATCCGATCCAAATCACACGTAGCACCCTTCACGATCTCTCTTTCCAAAACTGATCTCCCCACTTGGAAACTAATCACAGCCCTCCGAGACCCAGCCTGGAAGACTCCTTGCGATCCTAGCTGTACTACTCGCCCCATCTTCTGTGATCTTTCTCTCTCTAAAATCCCAACTTCTAAATGTCATGCATAGAAACCCATTAATTCCCATAATACACCCAAGATTTATTGCATGAACTCCCTTATGATGCCAGCAAGCAGTCGCTCGATCTCTTCACCCTCATAATCCCGTCCTCCTTTCCCCCTCTCCTTTCTCTCATTCTCTCTTAAATTCTTCCCCTTTATTTTCCCTTTACTCCATGCCAATGAGAGACCACCTGCCAAATCCGGTGCCTTGGGGAGCAAGCTACAATCCCCTATAAATAGAGGGACATGGGCAAGAAGATGAGGAGACTAGTTTTCTAGAGAGCTTTTATCACTTTTTGTTTGTAGAGCGGGTGCGAAGCAAGTGTATGGGAGTGCCGTAATTTCTGAAGAAGGGTTTTCAAAGTAGTAGGTGTAATATTTTTCTTCGATTTAATAAAATAGTCGTTTATTTATATTTTCTTGCACTCTTCTCTTTCTGCAATGTTTAGTCTTATTAATTATTCTGTACGGATTCAAACCATGGCTGGCTAAGTTCCCTCTCGCCATGGAGAGGGGTTCAATGCCTTGGTAAATAGTTTGTTCTCATCTTTCACTTTGCTCTTGATCGTACTTAACGTTTATGCCTCTTTCTTAATTTAATTTTTAAGTGAGAACGAAGATCACCCGTATTTCCATTCAATTGGGATTCGGGTGATGCTTCAACATTCAAATATTAAATCATTAACTAAGATGGCTAAGATTTTTATCATTATATTTATCTAATTTTTATTATATGAATTTTCGCAATTGAATTAGTTTTACTTCTTCACTATAAGAAGAATTATATTCATAATATTGTGAGAATATCATATAATGAAATTAGATAAAGGGGGCTTCCACTCTATATTTTTCACTTGAGCCGGTAAAACTTTCGCTCACAATTGTGGACAGAAAAGAGTAACATTGCAAGAGAACTTTACTCCATACCATGGCTAACAAACCCCTCACTAGTTTTCGTTTTGCTTCTTAAAACAAAGCATCTTCAAAATAACTAAAAAAATCCAAACCAATTAAGTTTATTTTAGCTTCTCTTGTAATCTCTTCTCTAGGCATCAACTTATGTTTGGTTCAATCCTTACTTATCCTATACTATTTAAGTTCTCTGAATTATAATTGCAGGTATTGGTTTTGATAATAGCTTTACAACAACGACATAACAAAAAGCTTATTATCAAATGGCGCCATTGCCTACGTAAAGGCCGTGGAGAAGATTCGCAAGTAAGCATATATATAAAACAATGAAGGTTAGGCACGTTTTCTACAAAACTTTTCTTATTTCGTAATCATAGTAATTAGTTTAAATCAATTAATGTACAAACTTTAATCTTAGTCTAATCAAAAAAAAAAAAATGCATTCAACCTTGCAAAGTTGTCGCCGACTCGGCACATACGACTCTTAAAGTTGTATGTGTGCTTAAGCGTAGGGTGTACACTCAACTTTTGCATTGATAATAACTATTTTTTAGGGTGTTACAGGGCATGCATTGAATAGCTTGAAAAGAACAGGAGCTGACCACCCGTCCTTTATCAGCTGCTAAGCAAAGTTTATTTAGTTTCTACAATTTTTATTTCTTATGTGATATATTGTGCATTAGTTTAGGATCATTTGCATAAAATAATCTTAAGGGCAATCACCCCCATAAGATACGGTTGGGATTTCATCACCTATCCGTAGCCCAAAAATAATCACCACCTTGCATTCAACCTAGGCCTAATTAATATTAAAAGTCATTAGACGTTGGCCTTAGGTTTTCTCGAGCTCAATAGGCTCTTGGAAAGGAAGTGGTGAAAGGCCATTCCACTGAATAGTCTTGTGGTTAGTAATGTCTACGTAAGTTTTATGACAGTCTAAAAAACTGTTACAAGTATTGTGGAAATTCACACACCACGGGACTTACCTGGTTACTAATTACCTGACCCTTTTAAGTGGTAAGCCCAAGCTCAATCTAGAAAAGGCTAAGGTTTTTAAAAGTTTATTCCATATTATCGACGACGCCAACGATCGGCTTGACAAACCGACCATAAAGCTGCCTAAGGAAGCTTGGTATTTAAGCGAGCCAGTCCTTCTTGAAACTGATCCGGTTGTCGTCATTTTTGAGGAATATTCCTTTGGACTTCTAAAGCCCGACCTCACAGAGAGAATAGGAGCTGGTTTAGTTAATCAACTTAGGAAACATAAAATTATTATACCTTCTCACATAAAATAGTTAACTCAAATAGACTTGCTGTGTTATTTTTCAATTTGGGATTTTTATGTAGTGCATGCTTAGCTGGACTCGTGTCAACAACCGTTTAATACGTACTGAACCATTAGCAATCCCCAGTACCATTATCGGTCACATCTCAAATTTAGACACAATGGGGGAGAAAAATCCACCACGTGCAATGACACTTAAGGATTACATGTACCCCACTCGGACCACCCAACCCTCCTGTATCTCGATTCCCACCATCACGGGTAATTTTGAAATCAAATCAGGAATGATACAAATGCTACCGGTTTTTCGGGGTATGCCGAGTGAAAACCCATATCAACATGTCCGAGAATTTGAGGACATTTGTGAAACGATAAAAATACAACCAAATGACTGAAGAATCTCTTAAACCTAGGTTGTTTCCATTTTCACTGAAAGAAAAGGCCAAGGCATGGCTACTGTCCATCCAACCAGGCACATTCAATAAATGGGTTGATGTAGCTGAAGCATTCTATCAAAAATTTTATTCAAAATAGAAAACTGTGTCCGTACGTCAAAACCTTAATGCATTTCATCAATTAGTGGGTGAGACGTTGTATACGTATTTTGAGAAATTTAAGGACCTTCTCCTAGAATGCCCTCATCACGGTTTTGAGAAAATCCATCTTATCCAAAGCATTTATGAAGGTCTAGACTACCAGACCAAGACCATGGTTGAGTCTCTCTGTAATGGAGGGTTCACTGAAAAAACAGCTGAGGATGCTTGGGTGTACCTCGAGGAAATTGCTGAAAACACTTTCGAATGGGAACCAGTTAACACCGAGACTAGAAAACTCCCCACCAACAAGGCTGGCATGCATAAAGTTGATTCAAATTTTAGCATGATGCTAAGTTTAACGCCCTAGCACGTCAACTGGAAGCCCTAGAAATATCAAAAGGAAGCAAATCATCAGCTCATGTGCCTTCCAAATTTATCAAATCCCCTATCTGTATTCTCTGCGATAGCACTGATCATTTGGTGGAAAACTGCCTTGAGCTTCCCATCGCTAAAGTGGAGCAAGCAAATGCTCTCAATTCATTTCATACACCCAACCCGAACAACAGTCCATATAGTAGCACATACAATCCAGGTTAGCGAAACCATCCAAATTTTACTTGGAAGCAACCACAAGGAAATGGTGGCTCCTATTTTCAAGGTTCTAGCACCTACTCTTCCAATAATCAGTCATTCCCTCCGAATCAGTCATTCAATCAAGGATCCCAGCCTACTGCTTCTCCCTATGTACCTCCCAATCAACGAAAACCTTCTTTGGAGGATATGTTTCACCAATTTATGCAATCTCAAAACCAGACCAACCAGAACCATGCCCAGACACTTCAGGCTCATACTCAAGCCATTGCTAAAATTGAGGTGCAATTAGGTCAAATAGCTGAAGCCGTCGGTAGGCGAGATAAAGGCAACTTCTCTAGTCAAACGATTCCCAACCCCCGAGGTCTGCCCAATTCTCAGAATAACCCCAAGGGCCAATTTGAAGTTGGCACTAGCTCTGGCTCCACCCAAAGTGATGTTCACGCTATCCACACCTTGCGGTCTGGCAAACAACTGAACAACAATATTGAAGCACCCAGTGATACTCAAGCCAATTAGGAGAACCTACATAAGGACAAGAGCCATGTTTTCGATGTTCCTACAAAAGAGAAACCATATGTGCGCGCCTAAGGCTCCCTTTCCCCAACGGTTGCACTCAACTAAAAAAAACAATCATTATGATGGAATCTTAGAAGTCTTTAAAATGTCCAGATAAACATCCCTTTCTTAGAGGCCATCAAACAGATTCCATCATATTCTAAGTTTCTGAAAGACCTTACCACCGTCAAGAGGAAAATCTCTGTTTCTCATCAAGCTGTCATGGCCGCCCAAGCCACTGGTCTCATCCAATAGAAAATTGCTCCCAAGTTTAATGATCCTTGCTCTCCAACAATTCCCATTTGTATAGGAGACACAGTCATTGACAAATGTCTTTTAGACTTGGGCGCAAGTGTGAACCTTTTACCGTATTCGGTGTACAAACAACTGGGTTTGGGAGAATTAAAACCTACAAATATCACTTTGAGTCTCGCCGATCGGTCTATTAAAATCCCAAAAGGAATTATCGAGGATGTCATCATCAAGGTCAATGAGTTCTACTTTCCTGCTGACTTTGTCATCCTTGATATTGAACCAGTCCTAAATTCGAGCACTCAAATCCCTATGATTTTAGGTCGAGCATTTCTTGCAACAGCTGATGCAGTTATTCACTGTCAAAATAGAGTTATGACTCTTTCGTTCGGTAATATGCAAGTGCAATTGAGTGTCTTTAATACTAGCAACCAACAACATCAAATGCATGATTCCAACGAAGTCAATATGATCAATAGTTTGGTTGGAAGTACCCTTGAGGAATCATGTTATCATGATCCCCTAGAGACGTGTTTGGTTCATTGCACAAAGTTCAACGTTGACAAGTCCATCAAAAAGGTCAAAACATTTATGCATATTCCATCGAGTGCTCAACCCCCTGATTTTGAACTGAAGCCCTTACCTGATTAATCTTTATACCTGCTAGAGATTTTGTTTATATGTTTTCTTTACATTTAAAATAAAAATAAAAATAACAATTCTTGTCATTCAGATGTCTGCACTTATCATTTATCATTTAAATTCATCACTTAATTCTCATACTCATGCATCATTGAGGACAATGTAGATTTTAAGTTTGGAGGTGTGATGTATTTTTTTTACAAAATCCTGTTTATATCTAATTTTTATAAAATTTATCAGTTTTTGTTTTATAAAAAATAAATAATAATTATTGTATCAACTTACGCTGTAGTGGGACAGCTCGGCATATATGTCTCGACGTATGTGTGTCTAGTATGTAGTCCCCTACCAAAACTACAGCATTCGTATAGAAATCTATAGGAATTCACATTTGCATGTTTTTATTTTCTTTTTCATATATTAGTGTTTTTCGTAGCCTTTTTATCGTTTTGTTTTATCTATAAAAAAAAAGTTTTACCTTTATTTTAGGTTTTATAGTCTAATTTTATCGTACTCGAATATGACTATAAGACACTTGGTAATCAAGGTAGAACGCCCAAGGATTAGCTAGAAAAAGTATGTCTAATATGGTTCTGACCCTTAGTAACTTTTTAGAGATTATCAAAACAAACTAGACTTAATATTTCACTTCACATCTGGTTAACACTTCTAGGGTCTAGATTCAAAGCTTTTATATCAACTAATAGTCACTTGGAGTTCTGATAAACCATGCGGATCTGGTTCACTTGGTCTGAAAAAAAATCTACCAGTAAATTTTAAGGTATCGCGGAAAGGGCTACCTATTAGCATGGTCTAGGACCTAATTATGTAAAAATCCTAACTTGTATACCCTAATATTGGTGAAACCTGGTGTATAGGGTTATGAGACTGATCCTATGTACGCAGAGTGAATCGAATATAAAGATAACATAAGGATGACTACCTAACTCATGAGAGCGTTAGCAGCATGTCATGGGCATAGAGTGCAGCTGGTATGATACAAGTTAGGAAGGGATATATAATTAGATTAAAAAAAAAGAGACAAAAAAAAATAATAAAAGAAAAATAAAATAGTGTGAAAGCCGTCGTTATAAATAATGTGGGGAAACTTGAATATCACATATAAAGCCCATAGGGTATTAAGGTGAATATCCACAACTCTCACTAGCATGTCTAGATTAGCTGGTTTTGACTCAGGTTCTAAGGTCGACTTTGACCGTTCTAGAAGACTGTTAGAATAATATGAATGTAGAGAACAAACCCCCAGTTGTGTTTAGCCTAGACAGCACCGTGCACTCGAGCATAGTTGACCTTGATCTTTTCTAACGGAAAACTAATAGTTAGAACCTAAAGTGCTTAATTCGAAAGCCGAAGCTTGGGCTAGATACCTTGTGAGTCTTGTGTCTTAGAAATTCTATTTTTGAGTTCTTTTTAATTATTCAGCGAAACCGACTTTTCTTATTTTTTTATTTATATTGTCAAAAAAAAAATTGAATTTTATGGGTAGATTCAGTGCAAACCCTCACGAGACAATACTCGTCTACTGGGGTAACCTAGGGGTTTAACGGCTTGTTGCACGTGCTAAGTGCAACCGCGATTCTTGCGAAAGTGAGTTAGTAGTTTTATAGCCTTCTCCTTTCTTATCTTTTTGTTTAATTTCTCGCTCGAGGACGAGCAAAAGTTAGGTTTGGGGGTGTGTTAAGTGTCTATTTAGTGTTGATTACCCTTCATTTATTAGGCATATTGCATTACTTTGCTACGTAAAACTTTCATACTACACGTAAAGTGCATGATTCTCTGTGCACCACTGCAAAATAGATTTTCATAAGGACATAATGATATATTGGTTCGCTCTTATACATATCATGCATGAAAGTTATACTGCCCGATAGTCCAAATTATCCTTTTATTGATAATTGTATTAGAACTTAATATGTGTCATTTCATGTGCATTTTTCAGAAAAACGACTTCGAACTCGACGTAGTCAGATATAGGACATCATGATGGAGCAGTGAATATTCTTATGGCGATACGATGGAAGATCCACAATGGACGAACAATGGATGAATCAGCGATAAATCGAAGATTGGAGGAAGACTACGTACAAGCAAATGGCCTAGCTAGCAATGGATATGACGGCTGGTTTAAATGGTTTGCAACGCAATGGAGCTCGCAAATGATGGTATTAGCTAGACCGATACGCACACAATCGGGGATACACTCAACCTAACCCGTGCATGAATACATGCATTATCTCCTTTGCAATCCCGATTCTTGCACTTCTTCCTTATCCAACTGCATCCAAGACCAACAATCATACCCACCCAAACACCTAAAGATCAAGCGGTCTGTGCACATAGCATGTACATTATACATACTTCCAAGTACCGTGCATCCATCTTAACCATCCACCTACCTACCCATGCATGGAATCTCATTTCCAAAATACCCCACCTATGCATGCACGTCCTCATCTCCTCTCTTTTCTCTCTCTTTATCAACCACTCTATCCCGAGCCTCTCTTTCCTTAACCAAGTCATGACTGCATCCACCTTACATCACCACCTCTTCTCAACTAAATCCGACCATCCAAACCCATGCATGCATGATCAAAGCCACCCTATTTCTCCCTCTTCTTAAAAAAAAACCTGCATGCAAAACCTATCTCTCTCTCTTAAAATCGAGAGCCATTCAAGCCATGCAAAACCAACATCTCCCACATTTATGAGCATATTCATTTCCATATCTGAAAACTCATCGCTACTGTCCCTTACACCAAACCACATGCTGTACCCGGCTCCAACTCACACACATTTATATCTCTCTTGTTCTCTCCTTTGCATGCACCATTCAAACCCCTACCCAACCTGATCGCAAACTCATAACTACGGCCAGCCCTTACACATAGCCATCCGATCCAAATCACACGTAGCACCCTTCACGATCTCTCTTTCCAAAACTGATCTCCCCACTTGGAAACTAATCATAGCCCTCCGAGACCCAACCTAGCAGACCCCTTGCGATCCTAGCTGTACTACTCGCCCCATCTTCTGTGATCGTTCTCTCTCTAAAATCCCAACTTCTAAATGCCATGCATAGAAACCCATTAATTCCCATAATACACCCAAGATTTATTGCATGCACTCATGAAGCCAGCAAGCAGCCGCTCGATCTCTTCACCCTCATAATCCCGTCCCCCTTTCCCCCTCTCCTTTCTCTCATTCTCACTTAAATTCTTCCCCTTTATTTTCCCTTTACTCCATATCAATGAGAGACCACCTGCCAAATCCGGTACCTTGGGGAGCAAGCTACAAGCCCCTATAAATAGAGGGACATGTGCAAGAAGATGAGGAGACTAGTTTTCTAGAGAGCTTTCATCACTTTTTGTTTGTAGAGTGGATGCGAAGCAAGTGTATGGGAGTGCTGTAATTTCTGAAGAAGGGTTTTCAAAGTAGTGGGTGTAACATTTTTTTTCGATTCAATAAAATAGTCGTTTATTTATATTTTCTTGCACTCTTCTCTTTCTGCAATGTTTAGTCTTATTAATTATTATGTACGGATTCAAACCATGGCCGGCTAAGTTCCGTCCCACCAGGGAGAGGGGTTCAATGCCTTGGTAAATAGTTAGTTCTCATATTGTACTTTGCTCTTGATTGTACTTAACGTTTATGCCTCTTTCTTAATTTAATTTTTAAGTGAGAACAAAGATCACCTGTGTTTCCATTCAATTGGGATTCGGGTGATGGTTCAACACTCAAATATTAAATCATTAACTAAGATGACTAAGATTTTTATCATTATTTTTATCTAATTTTTATTATATGAATTTTCGCAATTGAATTAGTTTTACTTCTTCACTATAAGAAGAATTATATTCATAATATTGTGAGAATATCATATAATGAAATTAGATAAAGGGGGATTCCACTCTATATTTTTTACTTGAGCCGATAAAACTTCCGCTCTCAAGTGTGGACAGAAAAGAGTAACATTGCAAGAGAACTTTACTCCATACCATGGCTAACAAAACCCTCACTAGTTTTCATTTTGCTTTTTAAAACAAAGCATCTTCAAAATAACTAAAAAAATCAAAACCAATTAAGTTTATTTTAGCTTCTCTTGTAATCTCTTCTCTAGGTATCAACTTACGTTTGGTTCGATCCTTACTTGCCCTATACTATTTAAGTTCTCTGAATTATAATTGCAGATTTTGGTTTTGATAATAGCTTTACTACAACGACATAACAAAAAGCTTATTATTACTAGCCTGCTGTCTGTTGTCGCTCGGAGCACCGAGGGTCGGTGGTCGTGAGTAAATAGGGTGGCCCAGTAAAGGGAAAAATGTTACTCGGCCATATTGAATAGCCAATCCCCACACCAACCTATCAGTGGCGTTTGAATCTCATTGATGGGGCTCGTTGGAGAAGAGTCCCCGCCGTTCAGTTCGACTCATGATCCCTATCACAATGAATCCCGATCGTTGACATCATGCCTTGGGGATTATGAACTTAATGGACCAAGCTCCCACTGTTTGTGAGTGTGAATACTGTTCGTTGATGTAGTACTCCTCGAGGTGCTGTGATCAGATCCCTATCACAGTTGTTTGTTGCCTACCAACGAGGTCTGAGTGTGATTCATCGATCGAACTTGAGTCCGGTTTGGATGATCTGCATGGTTGCCTCTAGGAGTCGAATTTCGTAGTTCGCTGTCTATCATCCAGCGTCGAGTGCGTGGACGAACAAGGATGACCCCCAACCAAGGGCCGACCTATTGATCGTCACTAATAGATAACGGTCGCAAGGGGCCGTGCTTGTCGGCTGAGCTGGACCGGCCATCCCCCGACCAGTTTGCAACCTTCGACCGTTGGGAGAGGGGTGAGATCGAGGATGATATATTGTTCGAGGCAAGGCATTGGTCGATCCAACTAGTGATAGGGCACGATGAAAGTGGTTTTGAATGACGAATAGTCGGGCCCAAGTCATCTCATTGAGACGTACTAAGGCTTCAAGTTCAGACTTCTGTCGAATGCCGAGACGCAGGTCTCAGACTTTGCAGCCACGTGCCAAGGTTGCAAGTTTGGACTTTTTCGGTGCCGAGGCAATAGCCTCGGACTTTGCAGTCAAGTGACAAGGTAGTCAGCTTGGACTTTGGTACATACCGAGGTAGCGATGACGCCTCGGACTTTGCATTCGAGTGTCAAGGTCATCTTCTCGGGCCGAGACGGTGTCATCGTCTCGGGCTTTGGTAGGTGCCGAGGCGGAGAAGCCTGCCTTAGATTTTGTCTTTGACTACCAAGGCTGTCTCCTCGGGCCGAGACGGTGTCAAAGTCTTGGACTTTGGTAGTTGCCTAGGAGGCGAAGCCTACCTCGGACTTTGTCTTTGACTGCCAAGGATGTCTCCTTGGATCGAGACGTTGTCAACGTCTTAGGCTTTGTCTTTAACTGCCAAGGATAGGGCCTCGGACTGGTTGGTTGATAGGGATTAAAATTCGGAGTACTCTGCATAATGCTTTTGTATCGGTTGGACTTAGACAAGGCATCGTCTCAGTTGAACCTACGTCTCAGACACGTAGCTTTATACTGTTGCAGGTTAGTCGGTCATGTCGTAGCTCGAACCGAACTAACTGTGGCGAGGCACTAGTGCATGAGTTTTTACGAGACTCGGGAGCATATGCGACGCCAATGATTTGGAGTATTCAGTGTAGTGCCTTTGTTTCGGTTGGACTTAGGCGAAACACTATTTCAGTCTTACCTATGTCTCAGACACATAGCTTTGTACTGTTGCAGATTAGTTTTTCGTGTCGTAACCCGAACCGAACTAACTCTGGAGAGGTACTAGTGCATGAGTTCTTACGGGACTCGGGAGCATGTGCGACGCTAATAATTTAAAGTACTCAGCATAGTGCCTTTGTATCGATCGACTTAGGTGAAGTGTAGTTTTAGTTGAACCTATGTCTCAGACACGTAACTTTGTATTATTGCACTTGATTGGCCTTGAAGCATTTGTTGGATAGAATTTGAAGTGGCGGCGACCACTCCAGACTATGTCTTTGAGTGCCAAGAACGTCTTCTTGGACTTATTGAATGTCGAGGCGGTGAGTGTGCCTCGGACTTTGTATTCGAATGCCAAGGATGTTTCCTTAGACTTTGTTGAATGCCGAGGCAGCGAGGGTGCCTCGAACTTTATCGTCGAGTGTAAAGACTATCTCCTTAGGCTTTGTTGAATGCCGAGGCGGTGAGTGTGCCTCGGATTTTGCATTCGAATGTAAATGTTGTCTTCTTGGACTTTGTTGAATGTTAAAGGGTGAGTGTGCCTCGGACTTTATATTCGAATGTCAAGGCTGTCTGCTTAGACTTTGTTGACTGCTGAGGTAGCGAGTGCGCCTCAGACTTTGCATTCGAATGTCAAGGCTGTCTTCTTGGACTTTGTTGAATGCCGAGGCAGCGAGGGTGCCTCGAACTTTGTCATCGAGTGCCAAGGCTGTCTCCTTGGACTTTATTGAATGCTGAGATGCCGAGTGTGCCTCAAACTTTGTCGTTGAATGCCAAGGCTGTCTCCTTGGACTTTGTTGAATGCCGAGGTAGTGAGGGTGCCTCGGACTTTACATTTGAATGCCAAGGTTGTTTCCTTGGACTTTGTTGAATGCTGAGGCAGTGAGTTTGCCTCGGATTTTACATTCGAGGGTCAAGGCTATCTCCTTGGACTTTGTTGAATGCCGATACAGTGAGGGTACCTCGGACTTTGTCATCGAGTGCCAAAGCTCTCTCCTTGGACTTTGTCGATATGTAACACGTACCTTTGCCTATCGGGTTTTGAATCTTTGGGCAATCTAGAATGCTGAAGGATGCCCGAGGGTTGGCTGTCTCCAAGCTGTCGGTTGTTGGAGTCTTCAAGTGACGTCTTTCATTTAGGACATCACCTCCAATATAGGGATCAGAGGAGATTCGGAATGGAAAGGCTCGAAATGCTGACGGGAGGTGTCGACGATGGATTGTCGAAACGAGTAGGAGATGGATCAACCAACCGATGGACATCTACTCCATCGTTGATGCCAATTGCCGACGTCGGAGGATCCACCCCCGATGTTTGCATGTCTCGATTTAGATGACTTCCCTCCGGTTGATCCACGGGTCATGTCTTTACCATTCTGGTATAGCGATGGAGATAGACAGGTTGCTCAGGCTATCGGTAGTTGCTACTTGATCGAAAAAGTTGGGAAGTATGGTGTTAGAAAGATTGGTTGTCTGCTTAACCAGCCCGTCATTGACTGAGCGAACTAGGCTTTTCGATCGATCCCACAGACGGCGCCAAACTGTGGGGGATGATCCTCATGCCGACCCGAAGACTCTGCCCAACAGACAATCGAATCAAGCGTCGGTTTGTTGAGGCTTGAGTTTTGAAATAGTTGGGAGTCTGTGGACTTGTGTTTAGAAGTAGTTGATAGATAATTGAAGAGTAGACAACGATGTGGTTTTAAAGTTCGGCCGAAGCCTACGTCTCCGTGCTATAAGGTTCAACCTGAATTCACTAACACTTGAAATGCAGTGACCTTGACAGGCCGAGTGTCACTTGTCTTAGAAGAGGTAGAGGAATGTTAGAGCTCTGAAATTCAAAAATCTGATCTAGAAATCAAAAGATCGATTCATCCATCCATCCTTCTTTTTTCTCAACATTTGTCTGGTCTGCTATTTATAGAGGTTTGAAAATATCCGGGGTCCGGAGTGGTTTCTACAGTCGCTTTGACAGGCTCCAGGCAGGGCTGGTGGGTCCCACCATCGTCTTTGTGGATCCCCAAGCAGGGCTGGTGGGTCCTGTCGTCATCTTTGTAGACCCTCAGGCAGGGCCAGTGGGTCCCATCATCATCTCTGTGGACCCCAGGCAGGGCTATTGGGTGTCGCCGTCGTCTTTGTGGACCCCCAGGCAGGTCTAGTGAGTCCTGTCTCCGAGCGTTGACCAAATTTTGCACCCACAATGACCTCGGTCTCCGCCTCCTCCTTCCCCCCGACGCCCCTCCTTCTTTCTCCTCAACGGCGCGAGCAGTGGCAGCGAGCAGCAACAATGCAAGTTGCAGCTGCTTGTCGCCGCCACCACCGCCCCAACAACGGCGAGCGGTGGAGATGAGAGGTGGGCGGCAAACGGGGTTTAGTTCGGTTCGTATTAGGTTTAGGGTTTATCCCATGGTCTGTAAATCATTCGGTTTAGTTTTAGGAAAGTATGGCATGCTTCAAAAGCTTGAAGGGGAGTGAGGGGTGTTTTCGTCATACAAATTTATTGTTCTTTTGAACTTTTGACCATGACCAGGGACGGACTGTGAAGTCCCCCATTATTTTTCTTTATTTTTCTCACACTTCTGATTACATCAGCATCAGAGTGTGTTTCCTTCTCCTTCTACCAGCTATGTCCATAGTCCAGGATTACAAAACTACAAAAACACCTCATAGGATCAATTTAAACTAGGGGTGGCAACGGTTGGGTCGTGTCGGGTTCGTTTCGGGTCGGGTCCAACACCCCTAGACTCAGACCCGACCCGTTTAACTAATCGTGTCTAGACCCTAAATCCGTACCCGACCTGTTTATAAATGGGTGGACCCGATAAGACCCGTTTACCACACGGGTCCATTCAGTTGACCCGACCCGACCTGACCCGATAGACCCGCTGGTACTACATATTAAAGTATCGGATTATGGGTAGACCCGACCCGACAAGACCCGTTGAATTTTAAACGGGTTTTCCCGGGTCTACCGTGTCTAGGCCCTAAATCCGGACCCGACCCATTTATTAAACGGGTCTATCGGTCGACCCGTTTACAACCCGAACCCGTTTAGCCCTGACCCAAACCTGCTAGCTTAGTGTCGGGTCCGAAATTGCCAGCCCTAATTTAAAGTTATAAGTGAGGCATGAGTGAATCTTACAAGCAGCACCCAATTTTGGAGGGGTTTTGTTGTCATGTTGTGCACTATTTAATTCTTGATCTTCTTTTATGATGCCAATAGCTATGGTAAATATTCTTGTTGATTATAGGTGAAGAGACCCAAGGGTAAAGGATGAATATTCCTAACTTTTATTTTTGTAATTTTTTTTTCTCCTTCTCGTTTGATAAATTGTATATCATCTTTAGTTATAAATTGGGAAAATTACACTCCCCCCTTTAATTTTTCCAGAAACCACTTGACCCCTTCAACTTAAAAAACAAGTTTATTCTCCCTCGATTCCAGCTATAACTGCTAGTTTTTTATTAAATGCGGTCACATAAACCTAACAAAGGGGTGCTAAGTGTTTTTTTTTTTTGTGAAATTATAAGTGCTAGTTTGGTGCAAAAAAAAAAACTTGAAGGTGGCTAAATGATTTCATGTGAAATTATAAGGGGGTAAAGTGTAGTTTACTCTTAAAAATTTCATGGTTCCATATGGGAAACTATTCCATGAGCCCTATCTTTTTCCGATGTAAATTAAACTGTTTGGCCACATTAATTTTGCGTAATATGTCGATATTAATCGATCGAAATTCGATCCAATAATAGTGAAATATTTCTTTCTTAATTTCTTAATTTTCAAATTAGAGGGATATATGTATCTTGATTTTGTTAAATAGAAGTATAAAACTAAATATCGACAAATCTCGGTTGAAATAGCGAAAAATATCGGTTTTAAACTAGGGCTGATAACGGGCTGGGCTTAGGTAAGCCCGGGTCCAACCCTTATAATATATACAAGCGGGCCCGGGGCCAAGCCCTGGCCCTTAGGGGCCTAAAAACCACTAGCTCTAGCCCAGCCCTTTGAGGGTCGGGCCGGGTCCGGGCCTATCAATTATATTGATTTTTTTACTAGAAATTTGAGATTAAATTTTTTTTTTCAAAAAATAATTTTTTTAACAAAAAAACTAAGATTTGAGATAAAAAAATCTAGGTTGCTAATTTTAAAACCCTTCTCTTTAATCCGGGCTTGAGACCGGCAGTATATTAAAATTGGACAGATGAAGTTAAATTTTTTTTTTGGCCCACAAATTGAGCCCCACACAAGCATACAAACACACAATATACAAAACCAGCAAATATGCAAAACAAAATTCTATAGAGACAAACCAAACAGCGAGCTAGTATGCAAAACCAACAAACAAACGATACAGTCAATATTAGCAAGCATGCACAACCCTAAACAAGATAACAAGCAAACTCAGCAAACTAGAACATTATATAAACTATACAAGATATCAATTAACAAGTAAACTCTGCAAACATTAGCTCAATCAGAAGTTAAAAGTTCAAACAGAAGTTCAATATCCAAACTAAAGTTACACACTAATATAACTAGTTAACTACTAACTAATTAGAGCAGTGTAACAGAACTAATTTAAATATTAGTACTAACTAATGGCTCTCAGACTTACAAACAGTGAGTCTGAGATCGCTTCAATCTTTTGCTAGCAGCCCCAGCACCAACTAAAGACTCAGGCTCAGTCGCTCAGCCCTTGGCACAAAACAATGGACTGCACACAACTAGGCCGTCAAAGGAGGAGATTGGAACACGCCTGAAAAGCCCTAGCCCCTAGGGCACTAGACACTCAATAGGGGAGAGCAATCAACTATTGCAAGATTGCAATCACATAGCAAACGACAAATAGAGGTTTGGGTTTAGATTAGAATTTGGGTTCAGGTTAGGGTTAATGAATGAGGTTTGGGTTCGAGTTAATTAACCAATTAGGTTTGGATTCAGGGTTAGGGTTAACCTAATAGGGTTTGGTTGGGTTAGTGTTAGGGTTAGAGTTAAGTGGTTAACCTAATAGGTTTAGGGTTCAGAGTTAGGAAGATTAACCAAATAGGGTTTGGGTTTGGGTTCAGGTCAGGATCAGGGTTAATCAATTAGGGTTCGGGTTCGGGTACAAGCTTTCAGGAGTTTAGGGTTAGGGTTAACCAAATAGGGTTTGGGCTTAGGACCGGATTTTGGGTTCACCAAATTGGGTTAGGGAATAGGGACCTAGTCACCTTGGGTTCACTGGTTCAGGGTTTGATTTTCAAAAATTGGGGGCTAGGGTTAACCTGGTTAGAGTTTGGAGAATTATTTTTTTTTTTTGCAGAACATGAATTAGGGTTAGGGTTTGGGCTTTGGAGAATCAAAGATCAGAGATGAGTTTGGTGAAAAACAAAGAATCCCAAATCCCAAATCAAATTTTTTTAAAATCTAGGGTTCGATGAACAAAAAATTCAAGGGCTTGTTGAAAGAAAAAACAAAGATCTAGGGTATGATGAACATATCTAGGGTTTGATGAAAAGATCAAGGATTTGATGAACAGATCTAGGGTTTGATGAAAAAAAAAATCAAGGGTTTGATGAACAGATCTAGGGTTTGATGAAGAAAAAAAAACAAAGATCAAGGGTTTGTTGAAGAAAAAAATTCAAGGATCTAGGGTTCGGTGAAAAAAAATCCACCAGTACAAAGGATTTGAAAAAAATCTAGGATTTGAAAAAAAAAAAAACCTAAATCAAAGATCTAGGGTTTGATGAAAAAAGTTCACAGTTAGACACAGTCTCACAGATGACAGATCTAGGGTTTGATAAAAAAAAATCAAAAATCTAGGGTTTGAGAAAAAAAACACCCTCTCACGGGACTCATGGCCCTCACAGAATCAGTCACAGACTCACATATCTAGGGTTTGATAAAAGAAAAATCAAAGATCTAGGATTTATTGAAGAAAAAATATCAAAGATAAAGTGTTTGGTAAAACATAAAACAAATCAGTGAGAGAGAGAGAGAGAGAGAGAGAGAGAGAGAGAGAGAGAGAGAGAGAGAGAGAGAGAGAGAGAGAGAGAGAGAGAGAGAGAGAGAGAGAGAATAGATGGTCTTTACCCAACAAAATCCACACCGCCATAAGTTTTTACCAAAAAAAAAGACCGGAGTAAAACAACTAAACAAGAACTCAAAGAACCCTTTGGAGACGAGGAGACGTCGAGGCAATGATCCAATTTGGGTCAAGACTCGAGAGAAAGACAGCAAGAGATAGAGAAGCAGTCGACAGGCTGAGGCTCGGAAGCCTTGGATTAGGGTCAGGGTTTGAGAGAGAGAGAGAGAGAGAGAGAGAGAGAGAGAGAGAGAGAGAGAGAGAGAGAATAAAAAAATGTTATAGTTAATATAGCTCCGGTCTCCGGATTTCAAAACCTTGTCAAAACAATGAGCGAGATTGAGAGAGGTGTTTCAGTTTCGATTTGAATCAACCCAATCAAACCTCAGCCGGTGAGGCTGGTGAGCCTCCCCTCCTCTCCTCTCAGTGATAATATATATATATATATATATATATATATATATATATATATATATATATATATATATATATATATATATATATATATATATATATATATATATATATATATATATATATATATATATATATATATATATATATATATATATATATATATATATATATATATATATATATATATATATAGGGTCAGGATCGGATGACCCAGCAAATTTTGACCCATTAATAACCCAGCACCCTTTGAAGCACTTAGAGGTTATAGAATGGGCTGATTTTTTGTAGGGATGTTGTCTATGGTATGTTGATCATCCTCACAAAAAATCAGCCCATTCTAAAACCTCTAGGTGCATCAAATGCGCACTTCAAATCAACGGTTTTTGACTGTCAATTTTAACCGTTGATTTGAAGAGCACCCTTTGATGCACCTAGAGGTTTTAGAATGGGCTGATTTTTTGTGAGGATGATCAACATATCATAGACAACATGTCTACAAAAAAACAGCCCATTCTAAAACCTCTAGGTGCCTCAAAGGGTGATGGGTTATTAATGGGTCAAAATTTTGATGGGTCATCCGATCCTGACCCATATATATATATATATATATATATATATATATATATATATATATATATATATATATATATATATATAGGGGCATGCTATAATGCGGCATGCGGTAAGTGTGGCACCACACCGTAGCCGTCTGATGCACTCGCTGTGTGCATCGCATGGACGCAGCGGTGCATCAGACAGTTGTAGTGCAGTGCCGCACTTATCGCATGCCGCATTATATATATATATATATATATATATATATATATATATATATATATATATATATATATATATATATATATATATATATATATATATATATATATATATATATATATTGTATTTGGGCCAGGCCGGTCTGGAAAACACTAAGCCCAGGCCCAACCCGGTCACAGAAAATGTCGGGCCGGGCCGGGTTGAGCTTTGGACGGGCTTTGGTCGGGCCGGGTTTTAGATGGGCTTTGACGGGCCGGGCAGAGCCGGGTGCCCTACTTGGAGGGCCTAATTGACATGCCTATTTTGGACCCTACAACATATAATACAGTTCATTGGTTCTCATTTCGGTGATTTCAGTGATGGCCACCAAAAAATTTTGGTCGGTTTATCGAAAAGTTCCACCATAGTCAATTATTCTAATTTATCGGTCATTTTGGCCGATAGATGCCACATGATTTTTATTTTTTCAAAAAAACTAATTAGGCGTGCTTTATTTGGTATTAAATTAGGTTTCATGTTTATTTTTAGAGTTAGTATTTTGTCCCATCTAGAGGTGGCAATGGAACTTGAAAATTTGGAAACCCGACCGAACTCGACTCCTCAGATTTGGGTATATAATTTGTACCCAAAACTAGGTTCAGGCAGGGAATGACCATGTGAACTCAACACGATACCCAATTACCTCACTCATGTCTATATTCTCTATAAACCTACTAAAACCATTATAATAGGAGTAATAAGATTCTTTTTAAGTTTTCATTGCGGGACATTAATTATTTGTCAAATAATTGAATAATGGATAACTTGTAAGGGAAAAGGCAAAAAAATACCGAGTAGATACTCGAAACCCAAATGGATATGGGTCAGGTATGAACCATGCATCCCATGCCTGTATGGGTATGGGTCTCTCATGCCAGAATTGGTATGATACGGTATGAGTAGGGTCTGACCTGACTCGACCCGTTGCCACACAGAGCACCAGTTGATATGGATTTGTATGTTTGTACTTCATTCCTGTCACTATATTTAGCGAATAATATAAGAAAACAATGCCTTAAATGTGTATATCTATGCTTAATGTATCTTAGTCTGAAGTTTCATTGAAAAATTTAATCTTTCCTTTCATATCTACTTACATTATCCTAAATCGACTAAAAAATTTTAAAATTTCACTGAAATCAACCTACAAATTCTTAAATTTTCACTGAAATATTTCTTTAAAAGATCCAAAATCTCCACTGATGTTTTTATCTCAAAATTCAAAAGTTTTTCTTTTTCTAGCTAACCGAAAGCGATATCGAAAATGGCTTGTGCCTCACATAGAAGATATAATGATGGATGTCACATTATTGGATATATTCATTATTTTTATGCTAATATGGTATCCCTTTTTAAATGGAAAGTAATTATCAAAAAAGACTTAGATTTTATCGATCTCAATATTAGACTGTGTTGATACTCCAGTTGCACTTGCAACAATACGAATGACAAAGCCAAAGCCTACTCGCTCACTTGACTCGGTCTGACGATGAAAGTAAGAAAAAGAAAAAGAAAAGAAAAGAAAAGAAAGATACCCTCTATTGTTTCAATTATCGCTAATGAGGATGAAAGAGAGATGAAGACAAGACAACCTAGTTCGTGCCAACAATAAACGATAAAATTTTGTGTCATCCAATATTTTGATAACCAAGTATGCTGGCCAACTTTAGATCTTTAGGCTACCAAACGTAGCTTTGTTAATCATTAATGACTAATAGCTTGAAAATTTTATATTATTGGATTAATTTGCGAATTATCAAGAGTTGTTAGCAAAATTCCACATAAAAGCAAACAAACTGAAATATATTGCCACACCTCATGTTCATAATCTACTCGATTCCGTGTAATCGTACAATTGGCTTCAACCGATGGCAGCTTGTCCGTTGATATATAAAGAGAAATGGATTATCAACAGGATTATATTAACATAATTTTAATAAGTGAATCCTTTATTCTTTATAAAATATTAACTTTTAAACTAATATAAGGATGCAACATCTTTAATTCTCTTATTCACATTGCGTATAAATTATATGAGCAAATTAGTGGTAGGTCCTTGAAACATATCATATTTAGTGACAAAGACGGATAAAGATATACTTTAGCGGTAGGTCTTTTCATTCAAAAAATATCCATTTTACCCCTATATTCAGTTGTACAAGGAAAATACATGAAGAGTAACAATTCGGTAATAAAGAGTAAGAAAAAAAAAAAACAAGATTTCTCAAAAAAAGAATTTGCCACAGTGATTTCACTGTAGCAAAGAGTAATAATTCGAAAATAAAGAGTAACAATTGCTACAATGATTCCACTATAGTAATAAACTATATATTTTTTAAAAATCTCGCTTTAAAAAAATTGTTACAGTGAAATCGCAATAGTAAAGAGTAACAATATGCAAATTACTGTAGCTAACAATCACAGATTGTTACTCGTTGCTACAGTGAATAATAACATTTGTGATTTTAGTATTAGGGACAGTTTTGTCATTTAAAGAAGAGAAAAGACAACAGAGTGACTTACTCTAAATACATGGGAGGGACATAGTGCAAAACTTTCTTGTTGTCTGTCTTTTTTACTAAACCGATCTCTTGTTAGGGACCCCCCAAATGATATATACAATCAATACTTGTTGGCAGAATCATTGGGAAGCCACTATGAAACCCGTTAATAAACGTTAAATATGTCTCCCTCAGCATATAATAATCCACCGACATCAAAAAAAAATTAATCCACTTTTTGTATCTATCTAATGGCATCTAATCTAGGGGTGGCAATGGGTCTTGTAGGGTTCGTGTCGTGTCTAGTTTCGGGTCGTATCCAAAACCCCTAGACCCGAACCCGACCCGTTTAACTAATCATGTCGAAATTCTAAACCCGTACCCGACCCGTTATAAACGGGTAGACCCGATAAGGCCCGTTTACCACACGGGTTTATTTAGTTGACCCGATCCGACCGATCCGACTCAACCGAACATTACCTGATAGACCCGTTGATAATATATATTATAGTATCGGATTGCGGGTAGACCTGACCCGACACGACCCGGTGAATTTTAAACGGATCTTCCTGGATATACCATGACCAGACCCTAAACCCAGACCCGACCCGTTTATTAAACGGGTCTATCGTTTTGACCCGTTTACGACCCAAACCCGTTTAGCCCTGAGCTAACTTTGTGTCGGGTCCGAAATTGCCAGCCCTAATCTAATCTCGTGCAAGTGTGCAACAATAATACGAAAATGGAAACATCCAAAGGTGGTTGCGACACGTGGCCTAGTGTATTTCGTACGGCAATGGGCTGGGAGCATCACAACCGTCTGATGATGCATGTTTTTGTATGTCTTATCCGTGCATCCGACATGTACGACACTGGTTCACTAATAAAACTCACTTACGGCTGGCCCTTTTATCTTGGAGCAAATTGAGCAATGCTACTCAGCCATCTCCGTCTCCATCCGGATCCGGCCGCCCTGATTCAGCACCTGATCACAGCCGGCCCTTTGCTTAACGTTTTGGGTTGAGTGTGATTCACCTGTCGGGATAAAGGTGCGTCGGATAGATGTGATCAGGTGCAACATTAGGATGGACGGATCTGGTTAGAAAGCAGGATGATCGTGAAGCATCCAGTTTTTCATCCAGATAGCTAGAACTATCCTGACGTGGCACCTGATCACAGTCATTCCTTTTGCTTAACAGTTTGGGTTGAGTGTGATTCATCTGTCAGGGCTGGTTGCATCCGATGACTGTAATCATGTGCAACATCAGGATGGCCTGATCTGGTTAGAAAGCAAGATGGTCGTGAAGCATTTCCTTTATCTCGATATAATATAATCCGACCCAGGTGGGGAAAATTTTTAGCATGCACGGTTGTTGTATGTCTGCGTTGTGTACTCCAATTACCGGCTGTACTCAGTATATTGTATTGGGTCTTACTCTGACTAGCACATCGCAGGCTCCATTGATTATCAAACATCCATCAAACGGTCAAGATTGTCTTTCTTTTATGGACCGATTGGAACACGTGCATCGCTCGTGGCCATGGCACACCAAGAACGGGAATGTTGACCTCCTTCCACCGGTTTCTATATCTGCCGGGTAACGTCCGCACGGTTTGCAGCCGGTTTCCATCTGTAAACTAGTGAGGTGATGACTCGTTGCAGCCGGTTATAGCGCCAAATTGCCGACTAGCATTACCTAACCCCATGCCACGTGATCAGTCAAAATTCACCAAAGGCACAGCAAATAAAAGGACCCGGTTTATGACCCGGCATAATAACCAACATCGGACGGACGATCTTTGGAATTGAACGGTCCATATGATCGTATGACGCAGTGTTGGGTATAATCGGTGGCTTTTAGCGAGGTGGAGCTCCCGTCGTGACGCAGATTCGCGAGTTCATTTGTTCGTATCCAAATGATCTGGTTCCGCATTTTGAAAAGTCCACGTGGCCCCTCCTTCGAAGCAAGCCGCTGATAAGACAGAACAGACAAAACACGGGAGAAACGCCACCGCCATCGCCGTCGCCAACCTCATATAAAGCCGTCGCTCCGCCGTCCCCCTCCTCTTCCATCCCCCCCCCTCTCTCTCTCTCTCTCTCTCTCTGTCTGTAGAAGCATGAGCAAGGAGGCGAGCAAGCTGAGCCGGTGCATAAAGGCGCCGATCCGGGCGCTGAGCCGAGCGAGGGACTTCTACGTGAGGAGCATGACGGGGTGCGCCGGGCGGGGTGCTGTACGGGGAGGGAGATGGATACCCGGAGATACCCGGGGTGCCGAGGAGCTACAGCTACCACTTGGGACGCAACGGAGAGGAGGACCTGCGGGAGCTCATCCGCGCGGCGTCTCAGGGGAGGATGGGGGCGCTCAACCGGGCGGCGGAGGAGGGCGGAGGGGTGACGGTGGTGCCGAGGAGCCAGAGCGTGGCGGTCGGGAGGATCGACGAGGACGAGCCGTGCGACTTCATGGAGGACGTGAGGGTGGGGTCCAACCTGCTGTTCCCGAGGAGCAAGAGCTGTGGCGTCGCGCTCAAGAGGGTCGGGGCCGGGGATGGGGGCCGGGGCTCGCATGATTGCGTGATGATTGATGGCGCAGCCTACTTCGTTCTTGCTTTTTTTTTTATTTTTATTTTTCTTTTTTTTAGAGAGTGCTTTTTTTTTATTTTCTGTAAATATGGTCGAGATTTCAGTTGGGTCTTCAGTCTGAGCATCTTGGCTCTCTCTCAGCGACCACTGATGAGAGAGAAACAAGTAGGGCTCCCTCTTCATCCAAAGCTTTATTGTATTGATACTCTCTCTCTCTCTCTCTCTCTCTCTCTCTCTCTCTCTCTCTCTCTCTCTCTCTCTCTCTCTCTCTCTCTCTCTCTCTCTCTCTCTCTCTCTCTCTCTCTCTCTCTCTCTCTCTCTCTCTCTCTCTCTCTCTCTCTCGTTTGGGGCTGGTATCTAGCTCTAGATTGTCTGATGTACACACGAAATGCTTTTGCTTAAGATATGTGCATTATTATTGAGACTATACTTTTTTTTATTGGAAGGAGTATATTCATTTTCTCTATCTCTCTCTCTCTGCCAACTGATAGGATCAGATTATATCAAAATCCGATCCGTTAGGTAAACGAGCTATCAGATTTGGATGTTTACCGGATCATCGGATTAGAAAACCTAATCCATATTCAATTCGTTCAGTACTGATCAGACGAGATTCGGATCAGAGGCAGTCCATTAATATGTCTATATCGGATTGTTGCGATATCATTGAGCATCGAATCTGTAGAAGTGCAATCAGTAATTCTAGACTCGGAACTTGAAGGGCCAGGATAAAATATGAGTCTTGATCAAGGGATCGTGAGATTGAATCGATCTTAGCAATATATATAATCTCACGGTCAATAAAATAAAATAAGTTATATTATACATATTTGGATCAGGTTCTTAATGGATTAGATTCGTCTAAATCTATATCTCATTAGCACTTAACCGATACTCTTCGCCTCATATTGTTAAGTTAATCAGTTATCGGATTCGGACCATTATGCATTGAATAAAAAAAAAACCATCTGCTTCGCCTCATATTGTTAAGTAAATCAGTTATCAGATTCAGAATATCATTGGATTAAAAAAAATCAATCAAATCCAGCTTAACATAGCGAATTCGGATCAAAATCCGATCCATTAATGACAAGTACTCTAGTAATAGGAAAAACAATGGTTTAAGAAAATATAAAATATTGATTGGTAAACAATGCATGAGATATGTTCTAGTGAGCAAAAAAATTTCCGTGCAGGTGGAGCATCAATCCATGTTATACACAAAATATTAGTTCTTTGTTCTGGGTTAATGTGGCTAAGGATGTCACTGTCCCTAACAAATAATTGGTGGGGTGATAAGGACGGGCAGAAGAAGTGTTTTGCCTAAGATGCCTAGTCAAAAAGACCGGTTAGGTGCATGAAAAGAGCTGCTAAAAACCCAAAATACCCTCACATACATCTAGCCTCCCCTTTCTTCCGAGCAACAGTGGCGAGGCAAGCGCAAGCAGCGGTGACGAAGGCGGACAGAAGTGCAGTAGTGTTGGACGCGGGCACGAGCAACGGAGGTGGCGGTGACCGCGATAGCGGGTATGAGCAGCGACCTCGAGTCGCAACTGCTTGCTGCTGCCTCCCACGGTAACGACGAGCATCGGAGACGAGAAGTACGTGGGGGGGGGTTAGAATTAGGTTTATGATTTCTGGGTCTAGGATCCAAGCCATGGCCTATGGATCTTAGGGTTTAATTAGTTTTATAACGGAGTGGCATTAAACCTATATTTGAAGTGCAATGAGGGGTATTTTTGTGCTAACAATATGGTTGTCCATGAGACTAGTTGATCTTTTGACTAGGGACCAATCACTAAGTTCGGCCCCTTTTTTTTGTGAGAAAAAAGATTAGCTAAGATAATCCATATCTTTGATTGTTGATGATATCTGTATTGTTTGTACTAGTTGTGGGTGCATCGATTTCTTCGTGCTTTGTTGTTGGGCGTGATCAGTGCAAGGCTCCGATGTTCTATCCTCCGAGCAACTGTGAGTGCAAAATCTGGCTAACGCCCAATGGTGGGACCCACATCCCCGCCTGGGGCCCACAAGTCCAACGCTGGGACCCGCAGCTTTGCCTGGGGCCCACTTGCACTATCTGGGGTCTGGTAAATCCCCCCGGATATTTACCAAACCCCGGATATTCCTGGAATATTCCCCAGATAAACTAAGCCCTTATAAATAGCAGACCCTGTAAATGATTCCGGATCCAAAATTCCAGACCAGAAACCCACTTTCTGTTTTTCAGAGCTCCTTGAGCTTTCTGGTTTTCAGTCTCCCTTTCCACCCTCTGATTACTTGTAAGAAGTACTCCTCGGCCTGTCGAGAGTAGCTCTATTATTTACTAAGAGATAGTGGATTCAAAGGTTGCGTCTTACCGCACGGAGATGTAGGCTTCGGCCGAACTTCGTCACCATATCCTGTGTCATCTCTTTCTCTACCTTTCTACTCTATAGTGCTTGTGTGACAGCCCAGCAAGTCACAACTCAGCGCTTTGAAGCGCGCTACATCCCGAAGGGTCAAACCTTCAATCGACTGTTGGAGGAGGGTCACGTACGACGGCCGAAATCCTCCCCCACAGTTTGGTGCCGTCTGTGGGATCACGATCCTATCAACTTACAACTTCTAAGCCTCCCAACTCCTTTGGTAGCTGCTACCGGTTGCCCGAGCAATCCTTCTATCTCCATCGTTACACCTAAATGGCGCAGACACCGATGGACCAACCGGAGGAAAGCAGCATGCACCTAGACGCTCGACATCCGATGACTCGATCAATGAGTCATCGGTTTGCAACGAGCCAACATCCGGAACAGCAACTCGCTATCAATTTAAGGAGTCGTCCGTCGGTTGATCGCGCCGCCCAGGCTCAACTTCGACAGTCGCCGCAACTAGTCAACCAAATTCCTCAGCGCTTGGGAAAAGCACACATCTCTCCTAGTGCTGATGCTCAAGCGACGTACCAAATCACGGCAGAGGACTTTCAGCTCCTCACTCTCATGAAACAGAATGCTGCTCTTATGGTTGAGAGAGACTCTCTCCGACAAATCACCGTCAATGCAAGAATCAATCCCCCGCAGTCAACCGCCGGCATCAACGACGGAGCAAACGTTCGTCGGTCGGTCGACCAATCTTTCGCTCCTTCCAAACGATCCACCATCAACATCCCTCGACATTCTTTTAAATCCCTCTCGAGAGGACCCTCACCTGTTCCTCCCAGGCCGACTGTCTGGGAGCGTCTAAATGAGTCTGCTCGCCATCCCGAGTCTTTGGGCTCCGGGTCATCCTCCGATACTTACACCAGGAGAGATGTTCAGAATAATCGACACCGCTCCAAAATTCGGCAACATTACAACGGCAATCGAACCCCAGTTGGGCATCGGATGATAGGATGGACTCCGACACCCTCTCTACCTCCTCTTCCTCCAAGACGCCTCTCCGACCAGAAAGGCAATAGACGGAAAGATCATGCCTCCGAAGGCCCACTTCATCGGCATATTCTCCATGCCCTGTTTCCTCGAAGCTGGAAAGCCCCTGCTCTCCCCAAGTTCAACTGCTTGACTGGAGATCCTACGCTGCACATCCTCGCTTTCAGGCAAGCGTTAACGCCACATGATAGAGACAACCAGGTTCTATGCCGCAGCTTTGCTGGCAGCCTGGACAACATGTCACTGGACTGGTATCACAACCTCCCTACGGCCTCCGTAAGTCAATTCAGGGATTTGGTAGACCTCTTTGTTCAACACTATCGGCTGAACCTCAAGCCAGAGAAAAAACTGGACTCCCTCTACCGGCTCAGGATGGGATCAGATGAAACCCTCCGGGAGTTCTCTCGAAGGTTCCGGAATGAGCATGCTGCGCTCTCCGGACACCACCTCGACGATGAAGCCATCATGCTTGCATTCCAGAATGCCTTACGTTTTGACCTCCACATCTACAATGACCTCATCCGTAATCCTCCTGCCTCCCTCGGAGTGTTATTCGATCGAATTCAAAAGGAGATCGAGGTGGAGGACGATCAAGTCACTCGCAAGAAACGTGATCCCAAGAAGCGTCTTTCTGACAAGGAACCAACGAGACCAACAGCTCAAGCTCACAACGCAGAGGCTGAGGAAGATAGAACCTCCAAGAGGTCAAGACATGCAGGCGATAGACCCGCAGAGCCTCAGAAGACCACAAATACCAAAGAAAAGTAGCCCGTCGACCGATCAGAGTAGAAGACCGCCGACTATCAACAACTCGGAAGATCCCTCATCTGAAACCCATGATGTAACATCTTCCAAGTTATCAATGAAATAACAATTGCTTCAAGTTCTATCGAAGACTATCAAATTCTATCTCAACTTTTACTCAATGCCACAGTTAGTTCGGTTTGCATTGCGATACAGTCGACTAACCTGCAATGGTACAAAGCTACGTGTCCCGATACGTAGGTTCGACTGAAACGGTGCTTCGCCTAAGTCCAACCGATACAAGGGCGCTACGCTGAGTACTCCGAATCATTGGCGTTGCACGTGCTTCCGTTGTCACGTAAGGACACATGCATTAGTGCCTCGCCACAGTTAGTTCGGTTCGTGTTGCGACACGGCCGACTAACCTGCAACGGTACAAAGCTACGTGTCCTGATACGTAGGTTCGACTGAAACAGTGCTTCGCCTAAGTCCAACCGATACAAGGGCGCTACGTTGAGTACTCTGAATCATTGGTGTTGCACATGCTCCCGTTGTCATGTAAGGACACATGCATAACACGCGATCTAGTGTAGTTCGGTTCGCGTTGCGACACGGCCGACTAACCTGCAACAGTACAAAGCTACGTGTCTTGATACGTAGGTTCGACTGAAACGAGGCTTCGCCTAAGTCCAACCGATACAAGGGCGCTATGCTGAGTACTCTGAATCATTGGCATTGCACGTGCTCCCGTTGTCACGTAAGGACACATGCATTAGTGTCTTGCCACAGTTAGTCGGTTTGCGTTGCGACACGGCCGACTAACCCTGCAATGGTACAAAGCTACGTGTCCCGATACGTAGGTTCGACTGAAACGGCGCTTCGCCTAAGTCCAACCGATACAAGGGCGCTACGCTGAGTACTCTGAATCATTGGTATTGCACATGCTCCCGTTGTCATGTAAGGACACATGCACTAGTGCCCTGCCATAGTTAGTTTCGGTTCGCATTGCGACAGCGGCTGACTAACCTGCAACAGTACAAAGCTACGTGTTACGATACGTAGGTTCAACTGAAACAGTGCTTTGCCTAAGTCCAACCGATACAAAGGCACTATACTGAGTACTCCGAATTGTTACCCCTCGTCAATCAATAAGTCCAAGGTCCCATCCTCGGTATACAAAGACAAAGCCCGAGACGACGACATCGTCTCGGCCCAAGATGACAGCCTTGGCATTCGAAAGCAAAGGCCGAGACGTCGGCACCGTCTCGGCCCGAGGCGGACCTTCTCGTCGGTATTCGAAGACAAAGTCCAAGACAGGTTTCACTGCCTCGGCACCAGACCAAGCCCGAGACGGCGGCATCGTCTCAGCCCAAAGAGACAACCTTGGCTTTCAAAAACATAGCCTGAGGCAGGCTTCGCCCTCCTCGACACCTGCAAAAGCCTGAGACGGCGGCACCATCTTGTCCCAAGGAGACAACCTTGGCATTCAAAAGGAAAGTTCGAGACAGGCTTCACTGCCTCGGTACCTGACAAAGCCCGAGACGTTGGCAACATCCTCGGCCCGAGGCGACCTTCGCCTCGGTATTCGAAGACAAAGTCCGAAGCAAGCTTCGCCGCCTCGGCACCTGACGAAACCCGAGATATCGACAACGTCTCGGCCCAAGGCGACGTTCGCCTCAGTATTCGAAGACAAAGTCAAGGCAGGCTTCACCGCCTCGCCACTTGACGAAGCCCGAGATATCAGCAATGTCTCGGCCTAAGGCGACGTTCGCCTCGGCATTCGAAGACAAAGTCCAAGGCAGGCTTCACCGCCTCGGCACCTGACGAAGCCCTAGGACATCGGCAACGTCTCGGCCCGAGGCGACCTCGCCTCGGCGTTCGAAAACAAAGTCCGAGGCCAGCTTTGCCGCCTCAGCACCTGACGAAGCCCGAGACTTCGGGCATCGTCTCAGCCCGAGGCGACATTCACCTCAGCATTCGAAGACAATATTCGAGGCAGGCTTCGCCGCCTCGGCACCTGACGAAGCCCAAGATATCAGCACCGTCTTGGCCCAAGGTGACCTCTGTCTCAACATTCGAAGACGAAGACCAAGGCCGCCTTCGCCTCGACATTCGACGAACCCCAAGGCCCTGCCCTCGACATGCGACGACGAAGCTCGAAACCTTCGCCTCGACAAACTACGAATGCATCCCTGACCGACCCTTGGCAGGGGGGTCGGCAGGTGTGACGGTTGACGCCGAACAACGTGCATCAACAAGCTTGTTCGGGTTTGTTCGGTTACAAGACAAGCACAAATAGGCCAAAGCTCAGCTCGTCTCGGCTCGAGGGGAAACGACTCGGTCCAACCAAACGACAAAACAGAACGAAAGATATCGCCAAAACAATGTGGGGGTGCAGCACTTGCCCCATGCTTCCATCCAACCACTTCGATCGGCGCACAGCTTTTCTTGTGTGCAAAAGAGAATCACGGCCCATGTTGCGCCAACAAGCTGGTCGGAGAAAGGGTCCCCACACGACCAACACATCACGGACACTACCATATATCACTCTATTTCGACTAAGGTGGTCACGCTGGGCGTCAGCAACA
>OX393552.1:32040381-32072881 GCA_947650365.1 Chamaelirium japonicum
TTGGGTTTTTACCTCTATTTCAGTCGATTGCAGCAGTGGGTGTTCTTCCTTCCTCTAGCAATGGCAGTTCCGGTGGGATTTAGGTTGTATTCCGGCGTGCCTCAATCGCCAATGAGATCCGATCACCAACGATTTCAACCGTGCGACGGTTCTTCACGAGATCCGATCGCCAACGAAGAGGAAAACGGGTTCTAGCATCGCTTCGGCATGGTTCCGGCGTGATTCCCGTCGATTTTCTTCGATTGAAGGGGTCCGGCCGGAATGTTCACCGGTGACGGCAAGGAAAACGGCAACGAAAGGGTTAAAAGATGGCTTTGATGCAGTTAGAGGAAGCGGTTAAAGGGATGGGTATTTTTGGAAGAAAAAAAATGAAGACACACGTGCATAGAATTTCACATGTGTAAGTGATCATAATAGGAAATAAGAAAACCTGGTGGTCATTTTTGGATATATGGAATACCAGGTGGTCATTTAGGGAAATTTCTCTATCTGCTTTGCTTCATCGGACCCAATGCTATAAAGCGCGAGAAGAAAGATAAAGAGGAGAGAGAGAGAGAGAGAGAGGAGAGGAGAGGAGAGGAGAGGAGAGACACAGAGGAGAGAGAGAGAGAGAGAGAGAGAGCATGACTATGACCATGATGGCTTCGAATATATCAGGTGCAAAAAGCAACGACATCCCCATCTGGCAAAGCTAAAGAACGAGCAGCTGAAGAGAGAGAACATCTCTTTAATTCGTGCTATATCAGAGGGAAACGGGTTCAGAGACCCATCATCTCTCTCTGCGGAACCCCTCTCATCTTCTGGTTCCCTGCACGCTTGTCACGGGAGCTCGACTCAATCATTAGGAGCGGAAGGCGGAGGTGGGGAGCTGTGGAGAAAAAGGAGGGATGGGCAGCTGCTCGAAGGAGCTGTGAACGGGGATGCCGGGTAAGTGGGTTACTCACTTTTGGGTTGTGTTAGAATCCCAATTCCGCATCTTGGGTTGGGGTCAGATTCTAGCATGTTTGGGGATTCTAGGGTTTCGAATTTCGGATGCGTGTTAGCTCCTTACCCCTTTTCTGGGTCTTTTTTTTTTTTTTTGAAATTCTCGAAGTACCCATATCTAAGTTTTTCAAAATACTATCTTTGTCCACCCATTTAGAGACAGATCCATCATTGTTGAAGTGAAAGAGGAAGTGGGTTTGAACCATGAAGTCATGCTCTTTCTTCTAGTCTGGATTAATCCAAAGTTTTCAAGAAACCCGATCCAAATCGTAACTGGGTTACGGATTTGAGGCCAAGTCTTTTTGTGCCAAACCCTCATTTTTCTTTGCAAACTGTCTTCGAAATCGTTTCGAAGTTTTGGGAAAATCATGATGTGATATTTGGTTCCTGAGTTTGAATTTGTTTGGTGCTGTAGTTTGAATTTCCTGCTTTCTGAATTTTAATCTCACAATACAGGTTGAATTTACATGGAAAATTAAGGTTTTGAAGAATTCACACCCACAGTTGAAGTGGTGACTGACTGATTTTTGCTTCTGAAAGTTTAGAGAAAAAGAAGGTTTTAGAAATGGCAGATTTTAAAGTCAAAAGGGTTGAGCCAGGTCAGGCCAGGATCAGAAGTGTCCCCATTGCAGTGACTCCTGAAGGTTTCTGGTGTTGCCCCGCTCCCGTTGTGTTTCAGAAGACCATCAAGAATCTAAACCATCATAGCAAGCAAAAAGCATCGCCGCCGCTGTCATCGAAGTCCTCCGTCCATAAGGCGACGAACCCCTCGACGGAAAAGAAACCACCCGCCCCCTCAAAATCTAGGGGTGTTTCCGACGATCAGAGATGCTTGACGTCCGATGGTTCCGCGTCGAGTCCAACGGCAGCCGCTGAGAGGGCACCGAAACAAACTGTTGAGAATCCGCAACGGAAGATATCCGTTGGATTTGGCAAGCCCGAGACCAGCGATTTGAAGGTCATTCTAGCTGGAAAGGAGGGTATCAATGTGAGGATGAGTGTTCACAGGACCATTCTTGGAGAGCACAGCAGTTTCTTTGCAGAGAAGCTCTCTAAGCAGTCTCCAGTATCCTTTGTGGAAATAGGGGACTGTGAAGATGTGGAAATTTATGTTGAGACCGTGGGGTTGATGTATTGCAAAGAAGTGAAGCAGAGATTGATCAAGCAAAGCGTTCCGCGTGTACTCCGCATACTAAAGGTATCTTCTAATTGTTGAAAAAAAAATAGAGTTCTGAATTCTGATCTATCCGTTTATCTATTTGAGCATCTTCATGTGGCTTTGAATGTTGTCCTGATATGTATGGTCTCTTGGTACATGCATTTATCTATGAAATGGTTTAGCCTTTGGAGGTTTTTGGGGAATTTGCAGAGACCCCTGCCTGTTTATTGATAGAAATTCAACAATGTTTACATGGAAGGTGGACTCATACCTTCCAAACCTGAAATTAAAATCATGATGATACATTGCACCAACTAATGAAGCAGTCCAGTCATCTCCATTCAAGAAAGCCTCAAGCTAGTACAGAATTGCAAACTACTTATCTTTCCATAGGCCCTCTAAATAATGTAGTTTCCTTTATTCCTGAAGCAATGTTTAGTCACTTGTCTGAGTTTTTGAGGAAAGAATAACATAGATTTGCAAAAGATGAATCTGATTAGACCTTTTACTGGCATTGCCACTAGCGAAAGTCGTATCCTTGTAATTGTTCAGATCATTATTTTGAGGTTACTCCAACATTTCTTCCATTCTATCTAATTTTCCATGGTTTCAAGAAGAACCTTTTAATTCGGCATATGTTCCCAAACTTTTTTCTACTGTCAAAATTGTCTAATACATCTCAGTTTGCCAACTAATTATCCTATTGCACCACCTCTGGTCGTACTATTCTGAAACCACCTATGATAAGCTTATGAAGTTCTTGTTTCTCAAGCCGAGCTTTTTCAAAATGTAAACCCCTTTTCTCTAATAATTCCTCCAAAACTCCTAGCACTTCAGAATTCTATAAGATGTAGGTTTTGTTCGCTTCCATGAACATGTGTGTATATATGTTGGATGCATGCCCCACTTGGGTCTCTGGGGTTGTGGGTGCACAAGGATTGTAGGTTTGACCTTAGCCAATTGTGTGTCTTTGGAGATCACATGGATCAAATCAGTTATAGCCTAGACACCAACTAGGTAGGGCCACGTCAGGATGTATAGCTTGGACCCCACGTGGGGGTCAACTATATCCCGAGTCGGTCATCTACTCTAGGTGGACATTGGAATGGAGAGCGAGAATCTCGCCTAGAAGTCGATTGTATCCCAGTTTGGCAATTTGTCCCGTCCATCATTTGCCTTATCTCGTATTTGGATGCTTGGTCGCGACGCCATGTTTTGCTAGAGGGTCGGTGGTGACACGTGTAACCATCTAAGTTGGCCATGTAGATGAGGCGATCTCGAGATGGAGATTGAAGGTTCGGCCGCCCCGAGGAGTGGAATCAATCTCGCTAGAGCAATATATCCTCTAAGAGATGGCAATCCTCTGAGAGTAGAACACATGTTTCTTTCTACCACCCACCTTGTTTATGACTCTCTTTCAAAGATGATTCTGGCCACCGTCACATCCTGGCTGCACGTCGTCAGTAAGTCCTAGAGAAGCGAGGCTCTCAAGCTCACGACATCCTTGTCTAGCACACGTGGCCGACATCACTCATGTGACATCCCTTTTTTACGCATGCTCTTTTATTGGTGACTCTTCAAAGCCCGAGAACGCCAGGCCTTTAAACCATCTTTCAAGCAGCGAATATCAAACACCAAAGGAGGGTTCTAGTGCTATAGATGCGATGAGGTCGGTCCCCGGGCCAACAATTGCAAGAACACCGTCGTTTGCCGGTAGTGTGAAAACTTAGTCACTGATCTATCGCGCTCATTTAACTCGGTTAACTCCAAACATTCTCGGTCTTCTCCTATAACTTGGGCATCCTTATCCTAGACTACAATGATACTTTGGGTTTGTGCATCGCCGAGCTCCAAGCCACTGCTGTCTGCACGATCCACCAGGGTTCCACAAACCCTAGGGACCTCATCAATCGGCTGAGGTGGGTCCTTGGTGATCATTGGTCCTGGAGCTCTAAAGACACGGGTGATTGTAAGTTTTTTGCCTCATTTTCGCTGCAAACCTTGCAGCAAGCTTCCGCTGAAAGAGTTCGTTCTTTGGAATCAGTCTTGGTTTTCGTTGAGCCATGGACCCCAACTTTCTGTTTCCATGGCACCAGCATTAATGCTACTATCCGTTTTCGCATATCCTGGATGCCCTACCATGGTTGGACCACCAGGACCATAGAGAGTGCAGTTTCATCCTACATCATGATCACCCACACAACAACTTCCGTAACAGAGATGATGGCTGCTTTATATTCTTGGCTTTGAAGACTTATCTTCCACACCGCATTCCCCACCAGTGCGATGTTGTCCTTCGAGACCAAGCTTATCCCCTTTAGTTTACCACCTACGCATGGAATTCCACTCTTCTATTCACTCCCCTCCTCATCCCCATGATTAGACTCCGTGGGATTCCATCACAACAGGCAACCTCCAAGCTAGTATTTCCCATGCGTTCTGACATCTGGTGATCCAAGGATCAGAAGCGACGGGGAAGTAGGTAGCACAACCTCCAATCAGGTCTCCTCAAGGGTAAACCGAGCCGGGTTAGGTAACCCTAATCACTCGGGTTCTCGGAGTTTGGTTCAAATCCCTCATAGGTTGGTTCTCACCCCTAATAGTTTATGCATAGTATAAAGAAGCACCATTACATATTTATAGGTTAACATTCCAATAATTAATATTGATTATGGAGAAGCCAACAAAAGAAGTTAGCAGACATTAGACATCATAAGTTATTGATCGTGGAGCCAACTTGGTTCCTCAAAAAAATTATTAGATAATGAAGATCATGGTCTACTTGAATAAGTAAAGTCATATGTCTTCCAGAGAAAAGTTTTGATACTGTTTCTTTTTTAATTTGGTTCATGAAACTACAATCATTTTTCTTCGCGGTGAGGAATGGCAATGGAGCGGGTATGGGAATTGATTTTTATAATTTTTAAATAGGCCCGCCCCAAACCCTCCCCGTTTACAATAGAAATTTAAAACCTGATCCATTGCCATCCCTACCGTGAATGAGTCCATGGGGTCTTCCATGCACATCGCGCACATGGAATAAAAAAAGCATTCTTGGTTATCTTATATTAGTTTTGTATCAATAAACATCAGAAAAGGGCCCATGTGATCATTATCGTCATCGTTTGAAGAAGACCGACTCATTCTATTCAGCGAAACAACAGAAACATGTCCAAAACTTTCTTTATGGAGGAACGCTAGAATTAAAGAATGCAATATTGGTGGGAGTAATTATGCGATGAGATCTAACAAAACTTGATGTCCACATGATTCGATGAGTATAGGATTTTAAGAAGTTGTAACTTATAATTAACATGAAACATTATATGAATATAAATGCTGATAGATAAGGAGGGAACCTGCACAAGTTGGGATTGTGGGTGCAAAATCTGGCTAACACCCTACAGTGGGACCCGCACCTCTGTCTGGGGTCCACAAATATGATAGTGGGATCCACAGCCCTGCCTGGGACCCATGAAGATGATTGTTGGACCCGCAACCCTGCTTGGGGCCCACGGAGACGACTATGGGACCCGCAACCCTGCTTGGCACTGTTATCAAAAGTTTCGATTTTTTGAACAAGTCTCGATTAAAACACGACTTATTCATTAAACGTTCTGTACGCGACTCTTTCCCAATTTTATGAAAAATTCACGATTTTCAAGTTTTAATCCCGATTTACGCGCTTTATTCCCGATTTATTGCGTTTTAATGCCGTCATGTATTGCTCAAAAAACCTATTGTAACATCTATATATAAATATGCTCTAAAATTCTACCGTTTGTTTCCCGACTCTTTCTCGATCTTTCCAACTTTTTTTTTTCTGATTTTTCCAACTTATTCCCTAGCCGATTTTTTCCCGACTTCCGACTTGGTAACTATGCTGCTTGGGGCCTATGGAGACAACAATGGGACCCGCAGCTCTGCTTGGGGCCCACGAAGACGACTGTGGGACCCGCAGCCCTGCTTGGGGTCCACAGAGATAACAGTGGGACCTGGTGAATCCCCTCCCGGGTATTTACCAAAATCTCTGATACGGTGGGGAATATTCCTAGAATATTTTTCATAAACCAAATCTCTAAATAGCCAACCCTGTAAAATAATCGAGGCCCAGAATTCCAAATTAGAATCCCACTTCCTGTTTTTCAGAGCTCTTTGAGTTTTTTGGTTTTCAGACTCCTCCATCCTCTGTCTATTTAGAATAAGCACTCTTTGGCCTGTCCGAAGTAGCTCTACTTTTAACTCAGAAATAGTTCATTCAAATATTGCGTCTTATCACACGGAGACGTAGGCTTTGGCCGAACTCCGTCATCACATTCTGTGTCAGTTCTTTCTCTACCTTTCTATTCTACAGTGCTTGTGTGACAGTCCAGCAAGTCATAGCTCAGCGCCTCGAAGCGCGCCACATCCCGAAGGGTAAAACCTTCAATCGACTGTTGGAGGAGGGTCACGTACGCGGCCGAAATCCTCCCCCACAGGGATTAGTAAAAATCCACTTGAGTAAATTTGAGAAATCTTAAAAGCTTAAACCAGTTCATGATTAAGCAGTGGAGCATTAATTGAGATGGTCCACTGCTTTCGGATAAAAAATAATAATTTTTTTTGCTAAACCCAATCGATACGGACTGATACGAATCGGTATCGACCGATACGACTTGGTATCGGCCGAGTTTTGAAACCATGGAATAAACAAAAGAACATGATGCAATCACACATCTGGAAAAGACAGATTTAATGAGATTTGTCAATCTTGCCTATGTCCTCTCTTTATGGCCAATTACACTATGCTCAAAGGCAAAAATAAAATACGTTCCAAGATACTACAGGACGTCAGGGCCTGATGGCTAACCATCTATACATACCCATGCAATTAGGGTTTACATAGAACATTGCAAATTAGTCCCGAAAATACTTCCAAAATCGTACGGACGCCCAAAAAACATCCGCCTTCGGTGGGTGGAATTCCGGCGGACTCCGTTCCCCCCGAGGGACCCTCCCCCTGTATGCCCGTGGCCTTTGGTACGTCAAGGGACTGCATCCTAATCTTCTGACCAAACCATTAGGCTCCAACCAACATAACGTTATGGTCTCATGTTGTGTAAGAAAGCTTTCTTTCAAGAAGAGTATATAACCTTGTTGAAAATGAATGGCAAAGTACAAAATCAATCTCAAGTATGGAATCAGCCTGGTGGTCATGGTTGGAATGTCATAGATGACTCTAGAAAGACCCTGATCAAATCGAGAGTATTGATTATTAGTATAATAAGTTAAGAAGTTGTTAGGTACTGTGTACTTATATGGCTTGCCACTAATGACTTTGTGAGATATTTAGTTAAATTTGTTTTTGTAATAATTGTTCCGTACATCTTGCCTTTTTTCATGTACTTAATCATTAGGCAACTCATTTTTCTTGTGAATTCTTATGCCTGCAACCTTTTGTTCCTTATTAATAGCAACTGGTCATAATATTCCACAGAGGCGACTTCAATGCAAAAAATATTTTATTGCACTAGCTTAGCATTACCATTCTTTATGCAAATTCTCTTGTGACACCAATTGACTCGATGTAAGGTTCATTCACTTCTCTACACGACTGAAGGTCTTGTTTCACAGGTTGCAGAGTCGCTTGGCTTCCATGCATGCATGAAATCATGCTTGGAATACTTGGAAGCAGTCCCTTGGGTCGGAGAGGAAGAAGAAAGTGTGGTCTCATCTATTCGACATCTTCAGAATGATAGTTATGGTGTCAGTCCCATACTGAAACGAGTATCATCTGATGTCTCCAACCCTCCAAAAGATACATTCGCTCGAATATTGGAGCTGGTCCTCAAAAGCAACGAGGATAGAGGTCGGCGCGAGATGAAGTCGCTAGTGCTGAAGCTTCTGAAGGAGAACAGTCTGTGGACCAACGGATCTGTGGACATATGCATCGAAACTTTATACGGTTCATGCCGAAGCTGCTTGGACTTGCTGCTAACTCTGTTCAGGAAAGCATCCCAACCTGGGTTTGCAGAAAAATCTTTGGAACTCAAAGATCCTGTAGTGCGGCAAATAGCTCTTGAAGCAGATAACCTCCAATGGCTATTTGAGATTCTGGCCGACAGACACGTGGCAGATGAGTTCGCACTGATGTGGGCCAGTCAAGGTGAGCTGGCCGGACTGCACCCGAAGTTGCCAATCATGTCTCGACACCTGGTTAGCTGCATCACAGCAAGGCTCTTTGTTGGGATCGGGAGAGGTGAGATGCTTCCGTCAAAAGACACTCGCCAGATGCTGTTGCATGTGTGGCTGCAGCCGCTTATCGATGACTACAGTTGGCTGCAGCACGGTTGCAGGTCGTTCGATCGGAAGGTTGTCGAGGAAGGAATTGGTAGAACGATTCTGACGCTCCCACTGGAAGACCAGCAGAGTATTCTGCTCTCTTGGTTGGGAAGTTTCTTGAAAGCCGGTGATAAGTGCCCGAATCTTCATAGAGCCTTTGAGGTCTGGTGGAGGAGAACTTTCATAAGGCCGTACGTCGAGCAGCAGGGTAGCCTCCTGCAGTCGACTAGCACTTGACATGGAACCGGACCGGTTGAAGGTGGCTTGGTTCTATAATAGCATCTTGGTTCATTGCGGTTGAAGATTGGATGGGTAGTCTGCCATTGTAGTTTCTCTTATAGCCGCATGATGCAAGGTTTTGATGGTGAGAACTGAGAAACAGCAAGGGGAATGTAATTTGTTACATTGCAAGGAAATTTATGTCTGTTTGTGGAAAATGCTGGAGGTATTTCGAGTTTATGTTTATTTTCATGCAATATAAGAGTACTTAGTTTTACGACTAGAAGTAATTACCCTATGTTTCTTTCACTTCAGTCGGAGGGTACTGTTATTTACTACCTTGTTGTGTAAATGTATGTGGATCCAGACTGCATTCTGCCCAACAAGAAAGGGAGGATTTTGGTGAGGCATTGTCGGTTTTGAGTAGCATAATCGAACTTCCTCTTTTTTACTCCTTTTCTGGGTATATATTAGAAATCCTTCACTCTCTTTCTTCTCCTTCTCCAATAGGGGTCTAGATACATATATGAGAGCTGTTTGATATCTTCATACCCCAAAACCCGGGTCGTAAGGGGAGGTCCACAGGGGGTATATTAAGCGGGTGTCGGGTGCCTCCCTCACCGATATGGGACTATTCGTCAACACTCCCCTTCACACGGAACACGAGTGGCGAGGATCCTCCCACGAGGAGCACACGTGGCAAGGCACGATCGGTGGGGAGCACCCGGAACGGGAGCAGGAGCTGGAGACCATTATGGGTCGTAAGGTGAGGTCCACAGGGGGAGCTCTGATACCATGTTAGATATCCTTAGACCCCAAAACCTGGGTCGTAAGGGGAGGTCCACAGGGGATATATTAAGCGGTGTTGGGTGCCTCCCTCTTCGATGTGGGACTATTCGTAAACAAGAGCAAATGACGTAAAAACTCCCGATCCAACCTCAATTTGGAACTTCATTACAAAATTCTAAGATCATCTCATATGCAAACGATGTCAATGGCGATGAAGATGAAAACTATTAGGGTTATCCTTCTCTCTCTTCAACGATGTCACTTGGTGCTAACCTTTTTAGCCACAGATTCCAGGTCCATGCATAATTTCCTAAAAGGCTGTCACATTGTTGAACCCTAATCATATTCCTAGCAATACATGAATTTTGATATTATAACTTGGTGAAATTATATAGTCATGTACAAGGAATTGTGTGAAGATGGGCGATAACGTACACCAAGGCATTCATGGTGCTTTTAGTATGAAGCTCTTAGATAAATCCCTTAGACTCTAGGGTAGGTTTGTATCTCCGCCCGGCTAATAAATAGGAGTAAATCCCCTCAGTCAAGTAAGCTGAGCAGTAAAGGCTAGTAAAACATGTTTCTGAGCCTTTGTTTGTACCCAACAGTAAAGTAAATGGATTTTTTACTAGACTGGATATAAATGTACACCTAGCACCTCTTGTCTTATGATATTTCAGGCAGTAGCAATATCTTACTTGATGTTGTAACAAATATGAGCAATAATTCAAATCCTCCTCACCCCCATAATGGTCTCATCAAGGTAACTCTTCAACATGCAATGCATCTTTAAGGTGAGCTTGCTTGAGTGTCAATTTACTGCCCCTTGGGTCTTCTCACATTCCTTGATTTGTAGAAGGTAAGCTTAAAGGTGATCCTTCTACTAGATAGATAAGGTCCAAAGCCTCCTCTGTGCTGTTGGTGACAGGAAGGGGAGTAGAAGGGCGACGATAATCTCCGAACTATTGAAGATTACTTAAGTTACTTTTATAATTTTCACTAGCAGGATAATAACCTATTTAATAAACCACGAACATGAACTAATCAAAACTTGTTGAATTCTCAGTTCATTTACTGATTTGTCATCGATTCTACCCCCGATTAATGATGGTCTTCAATTTTGTTGTTCTTCTCATTGTGTAAACGAGGTGACCTTTTTTGTATTTGCTTTTATTTTTCATTATGAGTACTTTTCGAACTTTTAAAGAGTTTTTTTAAACTTTTTACGAGATATTTCTGGAACACCAAATGTTATCTCCTAGCTGAATAATACCTGCTGAAACTGACAACTAGAATAAGAGAGCAGGTTTTGTAGCCTTACAACTTCACGAGGTGGCTATTTTCTGAACTTTGAGAAATAGTTTAGAACCGTTTGATTTTTTTCAGAAGATTTGGAGGGGCAAAACTCGGGCATAAGAATCAATAATTTAAGCTCAACGAAGAGATGAGAGTAAACAAGAGTGATTGGATTGCTGCGTGTCCGAAAATGATTTGAATGACATCCAACACCTCAAGAATATATCCTTTGGCACCATGCATCATAAAACGACCAGCACCTTTCAAGTGTTTTATCCGGTACTAATCCAATGAAGGGAAGCATTTTGCTGTAAGGTGTTTTTTCTTAAAACAAGTACCCAACTCATTTTTTTTTTGACCTTATGGATGGAAAGTAATGGAGCATATTTGTAAATACAATACAGAATAATAGGGGGACACTGATGGGGAGGATCATAGTGTTCTGTTATGTAAAAGATGTTAGGAATAAAGGAAAGAACAAGAATACAATCACACAACCAGAAAATACACATATTTTTAACGTGGTTTAGTAATTAGTAATTTGCCTACATGCTCCGCTCACGGCCGATTCCACTATGCTTTGAGGCAAAAATAAAAGACAGTACAAGGTATGATGGCTAGCCATATATATATACTTTGTAGTTAGGATTTACCTAGAACCGTCGAAAATATTACCGAAAATATCTCAGAATCGGAATGATGTGTAAAAACGGGCATGCTCCCTTATCCCTAGGACTTTGACACATTGAGAACAGTATCCCAATCTTCTAACCAAACTATCAGTTTCCGTCCAACATAACAATATTGAGTTTTTATTCATGTAATGAAATCCATGACATTCGAAAATGCATTGAGAATTAATAAAAAACAAATGCTTGGTCATTGTTGTGTTCTTATATTGCTTTACAAATCATCTGTAAACTGATGAAACACCTCCAAGTTGAAAAAAGCTCTTTGGCTTGATCTAGCTCTCTTTCTATTTTATCTCCAGATAGGTATCAGGAGTAGAACACAAGATATTACAATTTTTTTTTTAGTTCATAGCATTCAAGAATTAGCTAACAAGGTTTTCTCTGATAGTGGAACAGGAGCTGTTGTAACACTCCTTTTCAAGATTCTTTGGTAATGTTCTCTAATTTGACGATCCGTGCACTATGCCCGGTGTTTGTGTTGAAGTTGGTTTAGGCTCGATTATGCCCGGTGTTTGTGGTGAAGTTGGTTTATGCTCGATTTGTCCTCCCCATGTCTTGATGCGCTCCTCAGCTTGCAAGGCCTGTTCCATATCAATTCATAAGATATTGTCAAGTGACCAAATGAACTTGTCAAAATGCAATATCTGATATATTATGTTATAACTTGAACATAGGGAAGACCATTATACAACCGAGGACCAAATTTTCAGAATATATAGAAAACATCATGATAAATGAAGTCGATCTCCTAGTTTCATGTTTTCAGGCCACTGTTTTTTTCTTATATTTTTTTGTTTATTGTCCAATATATCTTATCCGTAGTAATGGTATTGGCTTTTACTTCAGTTGGAAATGAACTTGCGTTTGAAAATGAAGGGAATGTTTGGATTCGCTGCATATCCAGGATTTTGAGATTCTGTGATCCCAAAATCTCTAAAAAAGCGGAGAGTCTATTTGGATACAACCTAATCCCAAAAAGTGTCTTTTCGGAGAGCCCTAGATGTGCTCGTGGGGGTCACTTTTCTAGAGCCCAAAATTGAGGCTCCAGGCTCTTGAGCCCTTTTTTGGGATTCTAGGTTCCAAGAATCCCAAAATCAAAATCCTATTCAAATAGGGCCGAACTTGCTTCATGCGTGTAGTCAGGGCCGGTTCAATACAAGTAGAGACCTAAGACGAAAACTCTCTAAATAAGACTGTATAATATTTACTATAATGAAAAGGTTTATTGAAATTGGATTTGTATTTTATATGGAGTTTTAGGCTATTTAAGTGGGTTTGGGGCCTTCCTTTAATAAGGGGCCATAGGCTGTTTAGATGGTTTTTGGCCTTAGGTCTTCTTTTCACATGGGGCCTTAGGCAACCGCCTCAATGGACTTGTGGCCGAACCGGCCTTGCACATCAAGCAGGTAAGTGGTGTCATAGAGCAGAATATTTGATTTATTTTTCTGGTATGGGAGTGAGTTACCTCTATTTGCCATTTTGTTCGAAAAGTAATCACTAGTAGTATAGCTGTCTGCAGCAGGGAACCAATTAACATCCCTGACCAAATGCCCTGCACGACGATAAAGAAATATGCAAGTGAAATGCGTACATCAATATTAATCACTTTAGCTGTCGGTAAGAGCCCCTAGTCTTCGTCTCTTACCATTGCACTGAGCTTGAACTTGAAGCCCATGATAGCTCCAATAGGCAATCCGATAAGATAGTAGCACCCTATATTGATATAAGCAACCAAGGACTGCCAACCTGCTCCTATTGCTACTCCTGCATGGACAACAAAGAGATGGTGAAAAGAACATTTAGAGTTGTTGAAGAACCTTTACAGCTCCAATTTCCATAGAATTCAAAGAGTACTTATTAATGCGGCAATGTTTGTTGTTTTAAGAACATCTTGGAATGGCCAAGAAATACCATAATGTGATTGTTTCTGGTATCAATCCTAGATGTACTTAGAAGAATGGACAGAGAGCAAAGTTTCTTGAAATGGTCAAGAAATATCACAGTATGATCGTTTTTGGTATGATCTTGGATCTATTATACGTGAGGATGGAGAGAAAAAGGATAGATCCGATCGGATTACATTTGGATGAATGAAATGGGGAGTGGGTCCACAGATGCTGTGTGAAACATGCCTCTGCCCTAATGGGGAAAGGGTTTCACATTACTGTGGAGGAGTAAAGAAAGAGGAGGGGAAGATCGGAATTAACATTGATGGAGACTGTTAAAAAAGATATGGAAAAGCTTACAACGACAACAAAGGTAACCCTATCGGAATGGCCAAGAAATACCAAAATGCGATGGTTTCAAATATCCTGGATGTACATTATAGAAGAATGGATTTAGAGCAAAATTTATTGAGATGACCAAGAAATATCATAATGTGATCGTTTTTGGTAGCATGGATCTATTATATTATCCGAAAGAATGGAGAGAAAAAAGGATAGACCCGATAGGATTAGATTTGGATGGATGAAAAAGAGAGGGGCTCCGCGGATGCTACTACATGATTCTAAGGTAGTCCTAATAGGAAAAGGGTTTCGAATTATCATGGAGGGGTAAAGAAAGAGGAGGGGAAGGTCCGAAATAACATTGATGGAACCTGTTAGAAAAGATATGGAAAAGCTTGCAATGACAACAAAAGTAACCCTTAACAAGGATTACTGGCGAAGAAGAATTCACAAGGCCGATTTCAAATAGTTGGAAGCATAGTTACCAAGACGGAAAACGGAAAAAAAACGGCAAGGGAAAAAATCGAAAAGATACGATGAAAACGAAAAAAATGTGAAAACATTGGAAAAAACAAAAAAAATCTTAAAAATTATACCGAGTATGTATATATGTCATATTCCAACATTAAATAATCAAAAGTTCAAAACATATAGCATTTGCGTTTATTAAGTACGAACAAAATAAAACCCGAACCCAATTTAAACCAGGACCAAACCTGACGTGTTTTATACGCGTTTTTTTCGTTTTAAATGCGTATAAAACGCGTACGGACGTTTTTTGAAAAAAAAAAATGAGTTTTTTTTTTCCTGTTTGCTATGACTTCGGATTGATACGCATTTACACGTGTTTTTTTCAAAAAAACGCCCGATTTGGTAACCATGGATGGAAGGAGGAGCATCATAGATAGAGTACCTGAAAGAACAGGCTGAATGCTGCTTATAATGACTGTAGTTCCCAGTAGATACCCCAGTTTGGACGTTTCGCTCACTACTTCAGGTATGTCTGTAAAAAATCTGGGTAGGTACGGCCTCGCGATGAAAACTATAACCATGAAGATGATTCCCATCAGTGCTGATGTCGAAACAGCCACAATTACGGAAAATTTTGCTGCTTTTGGGTGGTTTGCTCCCAGTTCATTGGATACTCGTACGCTGCAAAGTACGAAACAAAAGAAGATTGCATTCATCGCCTGTACGACAGCAAGGCATCGCTGCCAACAACCGAAAACAATTCGAAAGGCATATGCTCACCTGATTGCAGCAGTAAAACCCAGAGTAACCATCAATGCCCAGACCTGGTAGTTCATGCTATCAAATTGACAGGAAAAAAAAAAAAGGATCAGCTGATAAATATTTTAAAGTATTTCAAGAAAGCAGAAAGCTGATCTTGGCAAACAGATCAGCTAAGTTTAAGATGAATCGAAAGTTATACAAAGCTGTGCATGTAGAGATTTTTCTTTTAAGGCCTCGTTCGGTAGCCAAAAAGTTTAATTTAGGAAAGGAAATCCTATTCCTATTCCGGGGGAATAGGATTACGAAAGGGGAAGAGGGGACTGCGATGCCGGGTAGTTTGCCATCGATAGTATAGGGGGTTTCGGATTCTTGAGTGAAATCCTACCCGCCAAACGCATGAGAATTGCTTTCCTTTCCCAATCTAAAGTTAAAGATTCTAGCGACCAAATACGCCTTAAAGTTCTCGATCAAATTTCATCGAATGATAGAATAGAGAAAGGAAAGAACAGCTAACCATATAGAAATTGCAGCAACTTCGATTTCTGGGTTCTTCAGGTAACCCACCAGAATGATCACTGCTGTGTAGTACCAAAGCTCCAAGCTGTCATCGAATCAGTAAGTTAAAACCCAAAACCCTGAAATCCATGAGAAAGAGCGCATGGAATCAAAAGTTTATAAATTTCTACCCACCACAGCATTACAGCCGATGAAATGGAGAGTTTTACAAAGGCAGCCAACGAATGGAATGCCGACTTCGAGAAGCCCGTCCATGTCCCCGGAAAAAAACCCGATACTACGTACACAATCTGAGCCAGATCCAGAAGCCACCATGAGACGTTCCCGACCATCGCTGCTCCGATCAGCCCGTACCCGAGATTCGACACGAAGATCCAGTTCAGCAGGACGTGGACCGCGAGGGCCGCCCCGGAAATCACCGTCATGACCCAGACCTTGCTCTGGGACTGGAAGAACTTCTGCAGGGGGAAGTTCAGGGCGTACGCGAACAACTGAGGGATCACCCATCTCGAATACTGGCCTGCGATGTCCGAGATGTCGTCCGACTGACGAAGAAGCTTCAGGATTGGCGACGTGAACACGTACACCGGCGTCAGAACCAGCGCTGTGACGCCGGTGATGATGCATGATCTCTGCAGATAGATCCCCAGCATGCTGAACTGTTCGGCGCCCACGGCTTGGCCGCTGAGAGTTTCCAAAGCACTTCCCATGCCTAGCTACAGAGGAACAGTTAGATTTTGTTGAGGATCACTCAGAGAGGGAGAAGCACTGAAGGTGATAACAACTACTATAGATCTGTTTGCTTCTTTACTATGCTAGACATGTCTTTCATGCATTCTGATAATGCTGTGTTCTTTTCTTGGGAATTGGATTCCCAAGAAATGGACTCATTCCCTTGTTCTTCAACAAAACCACCACCCAAGTATCCTGTCACAGGATAGTCCCACATCCGTGAGCGAGGCACTCATCACCCACTTCCTTACGACCTAGGTTTTGGGGTGTGAGGGTATTTAACATGGTATCAGAGATAGGATTCACCGTCTCATACTCTGGGTGCTCCCCACCGATTGTGCCGTGCTCTGCGTGCTAGGATCCTTTCCCCGCATGCTTTGCGTGAGGGATAGTGTTGATGGATAGTCCCACATCGATGAGGGAGGCACCCATCACCGCCTAATATATCCCCTATGGATCTCCCCTTGGAGGTGAGGGTATCTAACAAGGATATTTATGATTGGATCCCTTATACAATTGAATTATATAGAATAGTAGAGATGATAATAGAATGTGTTTGATTGACTTAGGTGTCACCGGGGTTCGGGGTTCGGGGTTCCATGGACGAACAACTGGCCCACCATTTAGATCAGTCAGCCTATATGATGGGAGCCCCAAGGGTTCACATGGTGATCTCTAGATCGTAACATTCCAAAACCGTCCTTAGTGGACGCAAACAGCGGAGTGTGTACCGGTTGTCCATGGGCGACGCTACATATGGGTGAGTGGGGCCAATTGGCCCCACTCATTGATTTAAATATATTAAAAAAATATTAATTTTTTTTATTTTTATCATAATTTATCTAGCTTTGAATGTTGGTTTGGCTCCACTCCACCGATTCACTGAATCTTACTTCATTTCGTTCCGTGACAAATATTTTTTAATATAATTTTTAATCTTATTGATATAAATTTCTGGAGCCGCCATTGTCGGCGGACCCCGAACCACGGTGATAGCATGGTCAGGAGGGAAAGAGAGAAAAACTATCCATCACGCTAACCCCTAAGTTGACTTGGAACAACACCCAAACGTGCACCTTATCTTACCTAACCGGCATTTGTAGCGCTTAGACGGGCAGGCCAGGACAAGGCTGGAGTCAAATCAGACCTAGCCCTTTATTATCTGGGCCAGGTCTTAGCCCTTCATAGTTAGAAAATAATGTATTTAAGGGCCAGGGTCGAGCAAGGACCATAGGTCTTGGCTCTTTAGAGTTGAAAAATGATGTGTCTAAGGGTTAGGTCGAGCAAGGACCATGTCAAGGTTATTCAGATGAGGATTAAAATCAAATTTATTTAATTGTTTAGGTCATTATCACAATGATTAGATGTATTTTTTTTGAAAAAACTGCTTGTGTTCCCATTGCCATTAGACTTGAGATAGTCATTTATAACCTTTGTTTGGGCTTGAGACCGACAATACAACTTAAGGACTCCAATTTCCATAGGACAACCATGAGTGACTGACTAATAACTAATGAGTCCACTTAGTCGTCCAGGTTAGCCACTTAATATATATATATATATATATATATATATATATATATATATATAGAGAGAGAGAGAGAGAGAGAGAGAGAGAGAGCTCTGTTGTAGGTTGGCTTGACCCGACCCTCATCATGTAGAGCTTACGAAAATAGGGCCCGCTCCGACTCTCCAAACTTTGGAGGACCGGAGCGAGCGCTATTTTCCTAAGGGCCAAATTGACGAGCCTAATTAGTACTTATGAGTTTGTCCTATGTGCAAATGAGTGTGTGTGGATCCGGGTCAAGTTGAATGGAATATCACACTATGAACGATAATTAACATCTCAAGTTAATCTAGGGGTAGGTCTTGGGCGGGTTGAAGAGTCTACCCATGTCCAACCCGACCTATACACACCTCAACCCATTTTGCCCGTGGAATCCGGGGAACCCGTGGAAGCTTAACCTGTGCTTGCCCATGTCAGGTTGCTCGGATTGCTTAATTTGTTAAAAAATGGACGGATTGGCCGGTTTGGACCGGGTTAATTTGATCACAATAAATAAAAATACTTGATCTCTTAAAACAAAAACAAGAAAAACAAAAGTAAATTATTTTATTAACCAACAATTGCCACCACTACAAAAAATAAAATCAGCCAACACCACTCACTCTCTCTCTCTCTCTCTCTCTCTCTCTCTCTCTCTAATTCTCTAAAACATCCATTGAATGACTATGGTGATGGATCAACAACAGCATCCCTACAAGCATGTATGCCACTGTACTCGCCTACTTGGTTCCTCAGGTTGTGAAAAACAATGCCCAAATCCATCCAAATTAAAATTGGGTTGATCTTTTTTTGTCCAAACCCGTCCAAATTTTAACTAGCTTTGTCCACATTTATCCATTGTTCAGGTTGGGCGGGTCAGGTTCTGGTCAGACCAGCCCAAGTCCCACCTCTAAGTTAATCTATGGGAGAGACTAGCTGAGATTCCTAAGAAATACTAGTCTGACTCAGCCATGGAGACTGAAAGTGAGAATGCCCCCATGTTTGGGGTGATCAGCTACAGGGTCAGATGTTTTTCTTTTTCTTTTTTAATTAGTGACTAAAAAAACCGACACCGCTGCTTTGGGCAGTTGGTAGTGGTACCGCTCCATGTGAGCACTATCCTAGGTTCGATACCTGTTCTCCGCAACGCTCATGCGTTGAGTGTGATCACCATCGTTTGTTCGTGAAGCGGCTTCCTAGGAGCAGATGGCCCCTTCTAGTCCGAAAATTTTTGTCAAGACAATGACTAGTGAGTAATATTCGTCGAGTTGGATAAATAAACATTATTTTAGCTAGTTAAAGAAGTGTATATAGCACATCTAAGATTTTAAAAATATGTACTCCAAAATGAGGCATTCGGCAAAACTAAGAGATTCAAGTACAACCCTTTTTAAAAATGTTCGAACTCCCTCTCACCGTAGGCTTTGTTTGGTTGCTTGTAGTTAGAACTATATCGTAGTTCCAACTTCAACCTAATTTCAACTGCACGTAGTTTAAACTATTGCAGTTTAAATTATTATTGTTTGGTTTACTAATGGTTGTAAAGTTATATTTTCGAATATGTTGTTTGGTTCTAATGTCATTGTAGAATGTATTCGTAAATCTAGTGTTGTTAGACTTTTGCTGTAGTTTGTGTTGTGGAAGCGACCGATCAATGAGATTGATTTATGTGCGAGAGCAACCAAAACAACAATCAAAGAATTAAAAGAAAAACCAATCACAGATAACACACGAGATATTAAGGTGGTTCATCCTAATCTGGACTACGTACGTTCATTGTTGTCGAAGCGCTCGGGAAGTTTTCAATATGAAAGAGAAGCAAGATATACACCCGACACATTTTTCTGTTCAAACATAGCACTCACCTCCTTTTCAAAGCCTCCTTCAATTCTGATCTTCACACCATGGAAGATCATCGAAAGGTTGATCACTCCGTGGAAGAACCCTAGCCGTCAGAAATCTTATGTCAACTCTTCCCACAAAAGAACAATGAATATATATTTATATGGCCTCTTCAAACAGCCTACTGGAAAAGCTAAAACAGTGGCAGCCCGTCGACATTGTGCACACGAATAGCAGATCATGTGCACGATCGAGAAGACTGAAAATTCATTGAGAAACATCATGCGCACAATCGCCTCCATCATGTGAACAACTTTATGGTATTCCTCAGTTCATATCTTGATGTGAGTCCTGAGCTCCCAAGATTGTGCGTACGTTTCCCATCGTGTGCATGATTGACCTGCGCATCCCTCATGCCTCACATAACCTCTGCAACTTCGATGTGTGCTGGTGGGGTGTGTGTGGATGGTGTGTGTAAGGAGGCGGCCCAAGTTGCAGCTGTTGTTGCGATTGTGTGTGTTACTGATGCTGTGAGTGTTGCAAATGTCGGCGCTGAAGTTGCTGTGCAGGTTGATGGCACTGTGAGTGCTGATGGAGTGTGTGACGTTGGTGTTGTGGGTGCTGTAGCAGGCCAAGAGGAAGTTACTGATGGCATTGGGAGCAGTTTTGAAGTAGCTCAAGAGTTGGTTGCTGATGGTGCTGCGAGTGTTACCAAGGAGGGTGTGGGAGCTGCGGGTGTTGCCGATGTGTGTGATGATGTTGGTGTTGTAGCAAAGTGTAGTGAGGCTGGAGGTTTTTCAACTGAGGAAGAAAAGGGTGTTGCGACGGCAACTACTTCGATTGAGGCTGCGGATTTACAATCTAACTCTATTCCAGTAGACCACTTGGTTATGGGGGATGGAGTGAATGTTTCGAAGGCCGAGATAGTGGATGGTCTATAGAGATAGAGCCGTAGAGAGTATCTATGAGGATATCGCATATAAGGTGATAGTTGAAGATAACATGGATGCTTTGATAGATAACAACGAGCACTTTGCCTCTTTTGGGGTTAGAGTTGGGACTGCAGTAGAGGGGATGGTCGAGGTACATCATGGGAATGACCTTGGTGATAGCAACGATGCACTTGTCCTTGGGAATTCAGCTCCTGATGCAGTCCCTTCCTTGGGTGATGAAGTTTCACTTGAGGATAGCCTAATAGAGTAAGGATTTGCTCGGGCCATCTGTTGTAGCTCGTGTGTTCTAAGAGTGGATTTTCTGTATTAATATTAATAAAAATGACTTGGTTATTGCTTTAATTGGAATACTACTTTGGTGTATGTTAATTCATATATAATAAAGGACCCTATGGAACACAGTAAGCCACTGAGGTGCATGGTGGATCCATGCTTAGGAGACCCAGTGGACCAGTTCTGTGTAGACCTAGAACTAGTTCACAGCTTTGGTGATGCCGGTCGCTTCACCGAGAATAAGTTGTTGGTAGGTAGAGGATGTGGTGAAGTCTCTACCACGAGAACGTATGATTTTCATTCATTTGACCAAGCACGATGATCATGTTAAACAGGAACCAAGACGGTGCACAGTTCAGTGATTCAGACATTGGTGCATAAATCGTCTTCCGACTATACTTGATATGTCCTTAACCCTGAGGGACTATATACACTGAGCCAACCAGTTGTGTGGTGCTTTGATGTGCCAATGTGTGTGGACCCTTCATAGTCCAATACCACGGTACGTTGGGTTATCCGGCTAGTGCTAGAGTGGTATGCAATCCCTAGAGGTTATCCGACGTCCAGTGTTGGATGGGTGTGTTTTGATGAGTCAATCTATCCACACAATTAATCCAGACCTGGTGGTTGTCAGTATGATTGATGACGTTCCGAATGCTAGGCATAGCACCGGAAGGTATGTGGTGTCATAGATGACAAGTCATCATATCCTAGTCAGATGATCGATTGAGATCTGACAGTGCTCTCCATCGCCCAAGTCGAATCATGACACCAATAATAGGAGGGACTAAAGATTATCAAAGTATAGTAAAGAACATGGTTACGAGGGAGTAACATAAGTTTAGGATCACTAGAGTTCAACTCGCGTCGCACTCTGGGTGGTTACGCGGGTTAATCGGATTAGGGCTGATTAGCAAAACTTTCGATGTGTCACCGGAATAATTAATCAGAGATTCGGTTGGAGCTAGAGATCCTGAACCTTGAAGGTTCCACCCTGTCGTTGGATGCGAAGTAGGGCGATGGAGCGCAAGCCCGAAGCCTAAGAAACTAATTCTCATGTGTCAAGGCATAGGGGTATTTTGGTCAATAGTGAAATATAGCTCAGAACATATTGAATATGGATCTTAAAATAAGCGGAATAATTCCAGGAGCTCATAGGTGCTGACGGAACTCGATTCCGACTAGCGTACATCATTCTATCTCTCTATCAGCGGTATGCTGACAAAATGACATTTTCGTTCAACGTGTCTTGGAGATAAGGGAAACCCTATCCCATGGCCTTATCCCCTTGGAGAAATTCCCCCCTTCTCTTGTTGCCATTATAGGGCCGGCCACAAGTAGTTTACGCTAGCGTAAGCCACTTGGGGACCGATCTATAAAGGCACAAGGAGAGGGGGAGGCACTAACCCTAATTTTCTCTCCCTCCCCTTGAGAAATCCGACCCCCCTCTCTCTCTTCTGTGGTTTTAGCCAAGAAGAAAGAGGAAGAAGAAGAGAGAAAGAGAAAAAGGAGGTATTCGAGGCACGCCACCGACTTCGCTACGTACTATCATTCGTCGGCACGCCGTCCTTATACTTAAAGATAGGACGTCATGGGTTTCTCCCTTCACAAAGGACAAGGTGCTATCCGGTAGATTCCCTCTTGATTCACGTGCGGTTCATCATCGTTTCGTTCTCTTCGGATCAAAGATCCATAAGGTATGATGATTCTAAACACCTAACTAGATACATGCATATCTTTCGTAGATCGTAGTATGCCTCTAAGGTGTTCGCACATATGCTAGAATCATAGATTCGCATGTAGATTGTTTGAAAAATAGATTGTAATGAAACATACACCATGAGATCCTTGGATCTATCTTTTGCTTCCAATGCGACTCTGATAATAGGATTCAATTCCAACATCATCGACCCAGCTACATCCCTTTGCCTATCGAGTATGCATCGCAGCTCTCTACTGGCAAGCCGGGGGTCAGAATCGATTGAAGCCAAAGCTTCACTTCGAGCAAAATCAAGAGCCCTTGAATCAGGCGTGCATCATCGACCACCTCGTCCTAGCTCGGCCTGCATAGGTGCTCTGACCCTTCCAAACTACTCCACTTTAGTCGAGGGTATTCTAAAGTCGGGAAGCGAGATAACACTTCCCCTCCTTCAGAACCTTCGGGATCGATTATCTACCTTTGATGAGGAGGAGTAGAATTTACCTCTTAACCAGCAGGATGATAACACCATTCTTGTTATTGCTTCGGCTATTGGCGTCTCCTTTAAGGAAAGAGATTCAGGGTCCTTCTTAGCCAAGATCCGTGAGTTAAAAAGATCAAGAGCTTCGAAGTCTTGAGACTTGGAGTCCTCTGTTTTCCTTGTTTGCTTTTCTTGTTTTGAGCGCCCGATCGGGCTTTTTACGTTAGCCGTGTTGGATGGGGTTCCCCCTTTGGTGTTGATGCCTCTTAGGCATAGTTTGTACACTTTCTTTCTCTTAATAAATTGGTAGGAGTCAAAGGCTGAACCCCCCCTTATCAACCGAGAGGGATTCTCAAAAAATAAAAAAAACTTCACTTGGGCGAGCTATGATTTTGCTTAGGATCATACACACAATTTTCCATTGTGCGCACGACCTATCCTAGTTTTTTTGAAATGGGGATGGACCCCAATAGTTTGACTCAGTCGATTGTATGTAAATACCAACTGCTATAGTTGGAATTCACTTTTTTTTTTGTGTACTTCTAGCAATAACAAAAGGGAGCTTGGTATAGTTAAATCAACATTAGTTGACTACAATGTAACAAACCAAAAAAAATATAAAATATAAGTTTAGTTCCAACTGCAGTAGTTGGAACTACAAATACACCAACCAAACACGGCCTTAATAATGAACATTCCTACTAGTGGGGTTATTAAAAACCAAGGCATTAATTTCACTCGCTCCTATGACGAGTTTTGATCCATCATCTATCTTGTTCGGTTGTGCCGGTGCACTAACATGTGATGTACTTACCGCTACGGTGGTCCCTCTTAAAAGATAACTCTAAATGAATAAAAGATAAGGAAATTTTATTCATACCCCATAAATCTGTAATTAGCCCCCATTTTCAACAAACTTGAACACACCCCATTTTTTTTTTTCATACCCCATTCCTATCCCAAAAATACCCTTCTCCCTTGCACCCCACCTTCAATACACCCCAGTTAAATGGCCTGCCCCAACTTGATTATACCCCAATGAAACACATACCCTCTTAAATATATCTCAATTATATGCACTCTTGAATACACCTCACTCTTAAATAAACCCCATGCAGTTGGCTGGTACTTGAAGGCACAAGTAGGGCTGCAACTTGGGCGAGCCAACCCGAACCCAACCCGAATTTGGGCGGGCTAACCCGAGCCCAACCCGAATTATTTCTCCTCTACCATATTGAAGCCAGTCAACCCACCCTGCACAACCCGATCAACCCGGCCAACCCGACGGATTGGGCTTGGGCTAAGGAAGTTCAAAGAGACTTTGGGCTGGGTTGGGTTGGGGGTACAAAAGAAAAGGGCATTGTTGGTATTAAAGGATTGTTGAGTATATAAGATATTGAGAAACGGTAGGGAGACAGGGGACCTTGGGCTGGTTTGGATTGGGTTGGGGGTACAAAAGACTTTGAGTTAATGCTTTGGGGTTTGGGTACGAAAGAAAAGGGCATTGTTGGTATTAAAGGATTGTTGAGTAAGATATTGAGAAACAGTAGGGACACGGGGGCTAATTACAGATATTTGGGGTACGAATAAAATTTCCCAAAAGATATCTTATTTGTGCACTATCGGTGATAAAGAATATTTGGTAAGAACCCTTAGCAAAAAAATGGCCTTCATCTCGTATATCGAGTATGTTAGGGACTAAAAGCTCAAAGAATGATCTTTAAGGGAGATGAAGCTAAAACAAAATTCCAAACAGATCAACAGAAAATGAACTGGATGCAAAAAAAAACTTTTTAGAAAGTAGCTCAACGTAATTAAGCTGTTCCTTTGGGTGGTTCCACTTACCAGAATTCCGAAGGCGAATCCTTCGACGACGTTCTGGGCGACCGAGACGCCGGCGAGCTCGACCTTTCCGACGTGGCCGACGAAGGCCACGGTGACGAACCCGATGGAGAACTGGAACACTCCGGTCAGCACCGCCGGCATGGCGATGTGCCACATCATCTTCGACTCGTCCCAGACCTTCTCGACGATCCTCCCCATGATTCTCAGCACCCCCAACACGAAGAGGGGGAAGCTATTCCCACGGCCCTTTCTTAAAGCTGGTTCACCCTTTTGTATATAGGCACCCCCTCTGTCAACAGGTCGTCAGTCAAAGGAGGGACGCTTGATCTGGACGTGGGAGTGGGAGCTTGGCATGTATTGGGCGGTAGCCTTGCAGGGTTTTCGGGTTTGTCCGTCACTCCCACCTCTTGAAACGTGGGTGCCTCTAGTTTTTTTTGGTTTTTTCTTTTTCTTTTTATTCAGCCATCCAGTTTTCCATCTTGATCCGGCCGTCCTGACGTGGCACGTGATCGGATCGTTCGTCTGCCTTCCAAATGGGCTCGGTGGGGCCTAGGGGTTAGGGCTGTGCAAAAACCGACCCGAACCGCCTAACCGACCCGAACCGCCTAACCGAACCGAAACCGACCAAAATTTAACCGAAATAACCGAACCGAACGTCAAACGTACCGAACCGACAAAACCGATTAAATCGGTTTCGGTTCCCGGGTATGAAAAACCGAACCGTGAACGTCGGTTGATTTTGCTTTGAACTTTCATTTTGGCACTATGTAAGAACATAATCATCCACTTATTTTTGATGAACTGACGATTAAGATTCAAGAGCCAAGGGTTCTAGCATAACTCATATTAACCGAAACCGAACCGAAAACCGATCACACCGAACCGACAAAAACCGACCATTTCGGTTTCGGTTTCGGTTTTGATTTTTCGAAAACCGAAAAAAAATAAAATCGACAAAACCGACACCGAAACCGACCGACAAAACCGACGCTCACCCCTACTAGGGGTTGGGTGCAACGGACGGCTGCGATCAGATGCCACGTCAGGACTCCAGATACATCTGGAAAAGAGGATGGCTGGATATAATTTTTCCTTTTTTGTTTTGTTTAGGCGTTAAAATGGTGGGCAGGGCAGGTGATATTGGTTGTTGGATCTTATTCGCCTAGAGGGATTTCTAAATAAATAAATAAAAAGATTATTTTGATTTTGCCCCCCCCCCCCCCCTCAAGTTTTGCCTTGAATTAGACTTTACCCCCCATCTTTTCATTAATTCGACTTTACCCACCAAAACTAACTGATCCGTTAGCTCACCCCCCAAAACTTTATTTCTTTTCCGTCGTCTCACCCTTTCTCTTAGATGGTGAGCTGACAGGAACAGTTAGTTTTGGAGGGTAAAATCTAATTAATGAAAATATGGGGGGTTAATGCTAATTCAAGGCAAAATTTGTGAGGCAAACACAAAATAAACCAAAAAAAAAATATTGGATGTTGGATGTTTTGCTGCTTGCTAGGGGTGTAAAAAAAATCCATTGATCCGAATCCGGTCCAAAAGTCAACGGCCTGAATACGATTCAATCCGGTCAATGACCCAATCCGATCCGGCCCGAACACACCCATGCCCGGGCTTAAACCCGAACCATATATTGTGTATTTTTTATATATATAGACTATATATTTCTAATACAAAAGAAAAATGGTGGTTATGGTTTTGTTTAAACTCCTAAAGGTTCAGCTTTCAAACCCCCACATGGCCACATATTTTATTGTGTACAGTTTTTCTAATTAAAAAATATTATTTTTTATGCATATGTATACCCGGGTCGGGTTTGGGCTCAGACCCTTGGCCCCGAGGTCCAACCTGGCCCAGCCCGACGGGACCATCCGGGCTTAACATCTATAGGCCCGACTCGGACCGGCCCATTTTACACCCCTACTACTTACTGATGTCAGCACCCCACCAGATCGTTGTACAGGATAAACTCTCAGCATGAAAATAAGGGTAAATTACACATAGACCCTTATAGTTTGACCAATTATCACTGTTTTTGGAAAGCATTTTTTTAAAAAAAATTTATTTAAAAGAAGTTCGTTGATTTTCCACTTAATATAAGAAAGTAAAAGGGAGACACAAATAATTTGGCTAAAGGCATAATGAATCATAGGATAATTTTTTCATAGTAAAAGATATTAAATGAATATATTTGCTTGGGGTTTAAGAAACACTAGTGCTTGGATAAGTTACTGAACAAAGATTTATATTGCACCATGTGTTCATTGAAAAGACAAAAAGCAAGTAAGAGGGGGCAAACATTTAAGAGGAATAAATTTTAAAAAACAATAAAGCAAAAAGTAAAAGAAAACGCGTACACGTGTCATCTAGGAAACTCAAGTTTTCCAATCTAATCATAAATTTGAATTCAACTTCCCGACCCTCAAGTATTGTACCACAAATCATGTTTTCCACGGATTCGGATATTTTGGTTATTTTAAACATATACAAGGATGTAAAGATGTGTTTGGATCCATATAAATGTCTTCTTTCATAAGAGGTATCTTTGATCATAAAATGTTCTTTTTAATCAGGAGATACCTTTCTAAAGGGACACACCCATCTAAAAAGACACCCTGATTGAGAAATGTATCCATTCAAAATCTTTAACTAAAGACACTCTTCACACTTCTAGACGTATCGAATCAATCCTTATAGTTTTGGCGCCCTCTCTCTCTCTCTCTCTCTCTCTCTCTCTCTCTCTCTCTCTCTCTCTCTCTCTCTCTCCTAGTTTCTTATAGTTTTGGCGCCTCTCTCTCTCTCTTCTAGAAGTTTTTAATGTCAACAAAAGCTCTTTGGAGTTCTTCATTGTAATGAAACACAGACTCTCCGAAGATTTTGTTGCATTCAGGAAGGGAGTTTGCAATTATCTCCTCAACAAACGTTATCTGAATAAAAACATATCATGCTTTTAAAAAAGTGTATAAAATGCATGCCTCAAAGTCTAGTTCCTAATTCTATATTTTCAACACATATATCTACCATTAATCATGGGCACGTGGCACGCATCTGTCACTGATGCACAACCGGTGGCGGGGCAAGAAAGAATGAACGGGGAGAGATTCTTGGGCCTCACCCGAAGGGTGGGGGTGGGGACATGGAGGAAATTAAAGTCCTGAAGGCGTGCAGGTTTTTGGTAGTCTGGTTTTCGTGGTCGAGTATTCATGCGATCACATCAAGATTGTCGGTATCATGCATGGTTGCCTCTTAATTAGCATAGGACCACAATGAGTGACCGAACAATAACTAATGAGTCCACTTAGTCGTCCAACTTACCCACTTTATAAATAAAGAGAAATGATAAAATACGGCGTACGGTGTGTGAGGCGTCGCATCGCAATCGTCTGATGCACATGCACCGCTCCGTGACCGCACGCCGCATCCTAACACGCCTCTCTCTCTCTCTCTCTCTCTCTCTCTATACATATATATATATATATTTGTTTATTTATTTATTTAATTATTTAATTAGAGGTTAGGGTCGAGGAAAGCTCTGTTGTACGAATAACTTAAAATAGTCACCTCGTGGTTTGGGGTCCAGCCAACAACACCTGTCCCCACCAGTTCGATCACCCTATCCTTATGATGGGAGCCCCTAGGGTTCTCTCAGTCGCATGTAGATCTCAACAATGACTAGTGAGTAATATTCATCGAGCTGGATAAATAAAAATTGTGTCATAAGATCGTGCACACGTTTTCCATCGTCCGCATGCACGACCTACACGTTCCTCATGCCTCATAGAAAATTTGCAACTTCGCTTGGTCGAACTGTGATTTCGCTCGGGATCGTACGCACAATTTTCCATCGTGCGCACAACATGGCCGAGTCTTCTTGAAATGGGGATGGACCCCAATAGCTTGACCCAGCCAATCGACTATAGGTAAATACCAATTGCTGTAGTTGGAATTCACATTTTTGTACGTACGTGTAGTTCTAGCTAAGGTATCGGAGCTTGGTATAGTTCAATCTACATTAGTTAACTACAATGTAACAAACTAAACAAATGTAAAATATAAGTTAATTTAGTTCCAATTGCAGCAATTGGAACTACAAATATACCAACCAAACACAGTGTTAATGGCGAGCTTTCGAGCTTTTATATCTTGGGGTTATTAAGAATCAAGGTACTTCTTTCGCTCCTATGACGAGTTTCGATCATTGATCTTTGTCCGGTTGTGCCGGTGCACTAAGAATTGATGTACTTACACGTTACCACTATGGTGGTCCTTTAAAAAAAAACACTCTAAATAAATAAAAAGCTTGTTGTTGGTGTACTATTGTTGAAAGAGAATATTTGGTAAGAACCCTCAGCAAAAAAAATGGCCTTCGTCTCTTATATCGAGTCTTTTAGGGGCTAAAAGCTCAAAGAATGAACTGGATGCCAAAAAAAAAAAAAAAAATTCAGAAACTAGCTCAATGTAAGCTGGTCCTTTGGGTGGTTCCACTTACCAGAATTCCGAAGGCGAATCCTTCGACGACGTTCTGGGCGACCGAGACGCCGGCGAGCTCGACCTTTCCGAGGTGGCCGACGAAGGCCACGGTGACGAACCCGATGGAGAACTGGAACACCCCGGTCATCACCGCCGGCCCGGCGATGTGCCACATCATCTTCGACTCGTCCCAGACCTTCTTAACCATCTTCCCCATGGCTCTCAGCACCCCCAACACGAAGAGGCGAAGCTACTCCCACAGCCCTTCGGAAAGCTGGTGCTCCCTTTTTTATATACGCACCCCCCTCTCTCAACAGGTCGTCAGTCAAAGGAGGGGAGGCATTATCTGGAGGTCGGAGAGGAGCTTGGCATGCATTGGGCGGTCGCCTTGCAGAGGTTTCGGGTTTGTCTGTCACTCCCACCTCTTGAAACGTGGGTGCCCCTAGTTTTTTTGGTTTTTTTTGTTTTTCTTTTTTTTTTGATCTGAACTACTATTCAGCCATCCAGTTTTCCATCTTGATCCGGCCATCATGACGTGGCAGACGATTGCACCGTTCTTCTGCCTTCCAAACGGCTGTGATCAGATGCCACGTCAGGATTGCCCCACAAAACAGGTTGGCTGGATAGAATTTTTCCTTTTTTGTTTTGTTTAGGTGTTAAAATGCTGGGCAGGGTAGGTGATCTTGGTTGTTGGATGTTTGACTTCAGCTGCTGAGATTCTTTTGTTGTTTCCTTTGCTGGCTGATGTGAGCACCCCACCAGATCGTTGTACAGGATAAACTCTCACCATGAAAATGAGGATAAATTACGCATAGACCCTTGTAGTTTGATCAATTATCATTTTTCTTTTTTTTTGGAAAGGATTTTCATTTAAAAAAATACATTAAAAAGAAATTCCTTGCTTTTCAACTTGTTTTAAGAAAGTAAAGAGAGTCGCGAATAATTTGGCTGAAAGCATAAATGGATTTTAAGATAATTTTTTTATAGTTAAAGATATTAAAAGGATATATTTGCTTGGGGTTTTAGACACCCACGCTAGTGCTTGGGTAAGTCATTGAGCAAGTAATAGAATATATGGAAAAAGGTTTGGTGAACTTAAGCATGATTTGTATTGAACCATGTGTTTATCGAAAAGACATAAAGTAAGTAAGAGGGGACAAACATTTAAAAGTGTCGCGAATAATTTGGCTGAAAGCATAAATGTATTTTAGGATAATTTTTTATAGTTAAAGATATTAAATGGATATATTTGTTTGGGGTTTAAGACACCCACGCTAGTGCTTGGGTAAGTTATTGAACAAGCAATATAATATATGGAAAAAGGTTTGGGGAACTTAAGCATGGTTTGTATTGAACCATCTGTTTATCGAAAAGACATAAAGTAAGTAAGAGGGGACAAACATTTAAAAGTGAGTCGCGAATAATTTGGCTGAAAGCATAAATGGATTTTAGGATAATTTTTTTATAGTTAAAGATATTAAATGGATATATTTGTTTGGGGTTTAAGACACCCACGCTAGTGCTTGGGTAAGCTATTGAACAAGCAATAGAATATATGGAAAAAGGTTTGGTGAACTTAAGCATGGTTTATATTAAACCATGTGTTTATCGAAAAGACATAAAGTAAGTAAGAGGGGACAAACATTTAAAAGTGAGTCGCGAATAATTTGGCTGAAAGCATAAATGGATTTTAGGATAATTTTTTTATAGTTAAAGATATTAAATGGATATATTTGTTTGGGGTTTAAGACACCCACGCTAGTGCTTGGGTAAGTTATTGAACAAGCAATAGAATATATGGAAAAAGGTTTGGTGAACTTAAGCATGGTTTATATTGAACCATGTGTTTATCGAAAAGACATAAAGTAAGTAAGAGGGGATAAACATTTAAAAGGGACGAACATTGAAAAAACATACAGCAAAAAGTAAAAAAAAACATGTATATGTGTCACTTAGAAAAGTCAAGTTTATCAGTCTAATCGTAAACTCGAGTTCAGATTCCGGAAATATATATATATATATTATATATATATATATATATATATATATATATATATATAGAAAACGGGAGGTGAGCTGCCATCTTATTTTTTTATTTAAGCTGTCACTAACAGCCGTTGGATTCGTATTGAATACAGGGTTTAGATCGTGCGTATTACAGCTATATTACAGCACAGGTGTAATACAGCTGTGTTCCAACCCTCACGCCCAACCCTCTCTCTCTCTCTCTCTCTCTCTCTCTCTCTCTCTCGCTCTGAAGCTCGACGACCGACGGAGGGGGACAGCTCCGGCGCCGATCAGCCTGCTGCTGCGGAGGGGGACAGCTCCGGCGCTGATCTCTCCTCTGGCGCCTGCGACACCAATCCCGACCGCACTTCCACGTGGCCGACCGGTGACCCCTCTCTCTCTCTCTCTCTCTCTCTCTCTCTCTCTCTCTCTCTCTCTCTCTCTCTCTCTCTCTCTCTCTCTCCCGACCACTCCCCCTCCCCGATGGTCCGACCACCCTCCACCTCTGGCAGCCCCTTCCCCTCTCCGACGATCCGACCACCCTCCTCTTCGGCGCCGATTATAGCCCCTTCCTCTCCCTTCCCCACGCCAGCCGAGATGTATGCGATTCATCACCGGAGGTCGGGGGTGAGGCTACCAGAGGTGTGCGATTCATCACCGGAGGTCCCCTCCGACACTGGCAGCCTCGCCTCCGGCGGTAATGTGTGTGATTCACCGACTAGTGGGGGGGATTGCCGGAAGGAGCAGCGGCGTCGGAGGCGAGGCTGCCGGCGTCAGAGGGAGTGCTGGAGGTGGAGGGTGGTCGGACCGTCGGGGAGGGGAAGGGGCTGCCAGAGGTGGAGGGTGGTCGGACCATCGGGGAGGGGAGTGGTCGGGAGAGAGAGAGAGAGAGAGAGAGAGAGAGAGAGAGAGAGGGGGGGGGGGTCAGCTGTTTTACAGCTGTGATTTTTTTTTAATCGGACGATTTGATCTGCAGGAATCGGACGGCTAAGAGCTGACAGCCTAATTTCGAATTAGGCTGTCAGCTCATACCCCGTATTCTCTCTCTCTCTCTCTCTCTCTCTATATATATATATATATATATATATATATATATATATATATATATATATATATATATATATATATATATATATATATATATATATATATATATATATATATATATATATATATATATATATATATATATATATATATATATG
>OX393552.1:32075381-32285381 GCA_947650365.1 Chamaelirium japonicum
TATATATATATATATATATTGGTGCCATGTAGTACTTTTTAACTTTTTAAAAATGGAAGGTCAATCCAATCGACTTGGATCATGATTAAAAATAATTTTAAAAAAGAACTTAAAACAACCCAATCAACGACAAATAAATTTAACGGTAAACTATAGCGCACAAATACCTCTTACTATGGTTAATTTAAAAATGTCACTTGACATATTTTTTTTTCAAAATTTTTTCATAATCATTGTTAGGAAGGATGAACCACTTTGACCAACCCCTAACCTCGGTTAAATATTGCCATGTGGTACTTGAATTGAAGGAAGGACTAGCATGTTGGCTAGTCGGGAGGACCATGCACCCTATTTCCTATATATATATATATATATATATATATATATATATATATAGTTGAGAATATCTAAATGTTGATGTTTATTAAATTTATTTTAATTGAATTATAGGAAAAAGTATTGTACCACAAATCATGTTTTCCACGGAGTATGATATTTTGGTTATTATACACATATGAGGGTGTAAAGATGTGTTAGGATCCATATAGATGCCTTCTCCATAAGAGGCACCTTTGATCTGAAAATGTTCCTTCTAGGGTGGGATTTGGGTGGGTCTGACTTGAACCCGACCGGGACTTGGGTGGGTCTGACTTGAACCCGACCCGTCCAACCCGAACAATGGACAAACATGAACATAGCTAGTTAAAAACTTAAACGGGTTTGGGCAAAATAAGATCAACCCTATCGATTTCAATTTGGACGAATTTGGGCACCGATCGATTTTCCCAATCCGAGGAAGTGACACACTAAGGTTGAATGCTAAGAATTTGTTTGAAACATGTGAGGATATGGGTTGGACTTTATGTTTTCGTTATGCAAATCAAAGTTATTTTTTTATGTAATTCAAAAATATGTTAGTTTTTTTTTTCTAGTTGTTTATGTGCACAAGCATTTCTAATTGGGCAACCCGCCTGTTATTTTGCAAATTGGGCAACCCGAGCAACTATAATGGACAAGCACGGGTTGGGCTTCTAGGGGTTCCACGGGCAAAACAGGTTAAGGTTTGCGCAAATCGGGTTGGGCATGGGCAGACCCTTCAACCTTCAACCCGCCTAAGTCCCACCCCTAGTTCTTTCTGATCAGTAGACACCTTTCTAAAGGGACACATCCTTCTAAAAAGACATCCTGAGAAATGTGCGCATTCAAAATCTTTAACTATGGCTCACTTCACACTTCTAGACTCATCGAATCAATCCGAATTACTGAGTTTTGGCACCCTCTCTCTCTCTCTCTCTCTCTCTCTCTCTCTCTCTCTCTCTCTCTCTCTCTCTCTCTCTCTCTCTCTCTCTCTCACACATTTCTGGAAAGTTTCAGTGTCAATAAAAGTTTTTCAGAATTCTTTGTTGTTACGGAACACGGACCCCCAGCAAACTTTGTTGCATCCGGGTAGCAGGTTTGCAATTATCCCCTCTACAAACTTTATCGGGTTTGCAATTATCCACTCAACAAACTTTATCAGAATGAAAGCAGATCATGCTTTTAAAACGGTGTATAAAATGTATATCTCAAAGCCTAGTTCCTATATATATATATATATATATATATATATATATATATATATATATATATATATATATATATATATATATATATATATATATATATATATATATATATATATAGAGAGAGAGAGAGAGAGAGAGAGAGAGAGAGAGAGAGAGAGAGAAAACGGGGTATGAGCTGACAGCCCATTTGAGCAAATGGGCTGTCAGCTTACAGCCGTCCGATTGAATTCATCAAGCCGTCCGATTTTTAAAAAAAAAAACCAGCTGTTTTACAGCTGTTTGGATTTTTTTTTTTTTACAATCTCTCTCTCTCTCTCTTCCGTGGGCTGCGCGTTTCCTTCCCCCTCCCCGACGGCGACCACCTCCAACAGCACCGGCAACAGCAGCACTGGCACCGGCAACAGCAGCAGCACCGGCACCGGCACCGGCAGCGGCAGCAGCACCGGGGTCGGAGGGCGCGCAGGGCCGGGGGACGGTGCGTAGGGCCGGAGGCAGTCGGAGGACCGGGATCGGAGGGGGGGGCCGGAGGGGACCGGGCCCGAGGCGGGCGCCGGACCGGGGTCAGAGGGGGCGCAGGACCGGGGCCGGAGGGGGCCGGGCCGGAGGCGGGCGCCGGAGGGGACCGGGGGCGCCGGAGGGGACCGGGGTCGGAGGGGACCGTCGGCGCAGGGGTCAGGGTCGGGGGTTGGGCTTCAGCGAAGGAGAGAGAGAGAGAGAGAGAGAGAGAGAGAGAGAGAGAGAGAGAGAGAGAGAGAGAGAGAGAGAGAGAGAGAGAGAGTTTCTGTGTAGTGGATGGGTTCGGTGATTTTATTTCCTTTTAATCGGATGGCTGTTAATTAGGATCGGAGGGCTGTGAGCTGACAGCCCAAATGCCCAAATGGACTGTCAGCTCATACCCCGTATTCTATATATATATATATATATATATATATATATATTTTGGTATTTCAAAGGGGAGGTCATCGGACCTCTGGGAGGCGTCACAGCTCGACACAAGCACAACCATCGCACGTCGACGGAGAAGGACAGACCACTGGCCTAACATTTCATCACCACCATCCAAAGTGGGGGGTGTGGTAACACCATCATACACCGCCGCACACCACCTGACCCGAACCTGCACCCAAGCACCCAAAGGTGGCACTATTGCCACCATGGCAACCACCGCGTCGACCGCCGGCAGGAAAAACGGAACAAAATAAAACACACATACACAAAAACCAGATTTTACATCACATAGAAGCAAAAAGAAGCCAAAAAGTCCGGATTAGCACCGGATGTTGTCTCCATCCGGTCCGGTGATGGTAGCCTCTCTGCGTCCCCAAGCCACGAACCGACGCCAACACCTTGCACCACCGAGATCCACCACCGCACAAAGGAGGGACTGAAAAAACCCACGGCATACACCGGCCGGGGTCCAGATCTCCACAACCACCCGCGATCGGCTGAGAAATCCTCGATCTTGTGGGCGCGGAAAAAGATTCGGGTCGTCTTTATTGCGGATCACACGAGATTACAAATTTTTGATCAGGAGATTGTGGGAGAGATCCTCTGGAGGGTCCCTTTGATCCGCGTCTCCACGTGGTATTCGTGCGAGAGCTCTGAAGGGGTTGCCCAGGACAGAGGTCTTTACAGGGTGAGGGTTTCTTGAGAGGCTAAGGAGTTTCCGCCGTTGATTTTGTCCCGTCCGTGCTTCGCGCTTTCTCGACTAGGGAGGCTTTGGGCTTCGTTCCTCGGTCTTCGTGTCTTCCCCGATCCTTGCTCGACCTTGGCGTCCTTGATCGTCGGTTCGCGGCGTTGATCGTGTTTTTGGCGGCAGCTTTGGCTTTAGCTTTCGGCTTTGGCGTAGCTTTGGCGTGGCTCTGGCGTTTGCTTTGCTTTGGCGCTTGCGCTTGAACGTAGGCGGGTAGAGACTTGCGATGCTTTAGTTCTTCCGGACTTCGCGTCGTATCGGCTAGAACGTGCGGTGCTTTGCTCGTGACCGTCGTAGTTGCTTGGCTTTGGCACGTGCGTTACTTTAGCGCGGGCTTTACCGGTGCGTTTGCTTTGACTTCTTGCGTCGGCTTTGACTTTAGCTTTGACTCGATCTTCTTCTCGAACCACTGGCGCTACTTCTTCAAGGCTTCTTTATTCTTCCGGCTTCCTCGACGGTTGTGGCGTCGGTTGGCTTCTTCTCCGGGCGTATTTGGCTTGATCGGAGTTGAGAGCTTCTTGCGGAGATGGTGGGTGTAGCACCAATCTCCGTGCGACGGTTGTAGCGTCGGCTTTTCTTGATGAAGACGGCGGGGGTAGCACCGATCTTCGTGCGACGGTTGTAGGGTTGGCTTTTGTTGATGAAGACGGTAGGGGTAGCACCGGCTTCAGGCCTTCTTCTCCCGGCTTTCTTCTTCGTGCGAGGAGTCGATGCCTTGATTGAAGACGACGGGTGTTGTTGGCTTCGATCTTCTTCTCCGGCCTTTGCTTATGGCGTCTTCGGAGCTAATGAAGATCGTTGGAGCAATCGGGTGATGACGGCTCCAGGTATTCTTCTCCACGCTTTCTTCTTCGTGCGAGGAGTCGAAGCTTTGATCTCCGAGTGCAAGGTCTTCACGTTGATGAGGACTTGAAGGGTCAAGGATTCCCGTAGGACGTGCTTGCCGTGCCTCATGAAGCCTTCGGTCTTCGAGTGTTGGAGCTTCTCTTGCGGAGCTCTTTCGTCTTCGGCTTTCGGACCTGGTGCCTTCCCCCACCCCCTCTATTTATAGGCAAAGGGGAGCGGTTGGGGGAGATAAATCTGAAATCTTTTTGTTTCATCCGATATCTCCCCCCATAACCATCAAGATATTGTTCCTTTATCCAAGGAAACAAACCCAATCCCCTCTTTTTTAGTTGGGGTGGTTATGGGCTAGATGTGACTCGATCTTTAAAGATCGAGTTCTTATTTTTTTGTTGCACTTTTGGATCGGATGGCGACACAACGTCATCTTGTCCGTTGGATCGAGGGATCGTCGCGGATCTACGGCTGCGTAGACATCCACGCCACCTCCCCCCGCATCGAGGCAGTTTTTTATTTCTTTTCTTTTTCTTTTCTTTTTCTTTTTCTTTTTCTTTTTTTCTTTTCTTTTTCTTTTATGGCCGGCCCCACCTCTCCATGAGGAGGGGGGCACGGTTTTCAAGAGGGGGGGCCGGTGGGCCCCCCTCTTTGTGTTCGAGTCACGGGTCCGGTGGGACCCGTTTGCTTCGAGTTGGGCCATGGTGCGCGGATTGAGCTTGTACGCGGGCCGAGTGTGCATACGGGCCGTTTGTGTGCGGGCCCAATCCCGCATGCGGGTCGTTGTGTATGGGCCAAGGTTTGCATGTGGGCCGTTGTGTGTGGGCCAAGTTGCATGCGGGCCGTTGTGTATGGGCCGAGGTTCGCATGTGGGCCGTTGTGTGCGGGCCCAAGTTGCATGCGGGCCGTTGTGTATGGGCCGAGGTTCGCATGTGGGCCGTTGTGTGTGGGCCAAGTTGCATGCGGACCGTTGTGTATGGGCCAAGTTGCATGCGGGCGAGTCGGGTTCGACCCGAAGGCCGTTGGGTGCGGGCCTATTTTTCGTGTACAAATCGGGTTCGACCCATGGGCTAATTTCGATGCCCACAGATCTGTCGACGAAGACACCGATCCGAGGAGGAGGCCGCAGGGGACTCCACTCCACCGAGCATAGGGGACACCTGCTGTACAGGGGGAGGGAAAGAGGGCAGATCCGACTATCGGACGTCGTCTACTAAGATCTCCTGGCCTCCTCGGACCGCTGGCGGCGGCCGATGAGGCCAAGAGGGGTGGATCCCAAACCCTAGATGGGGGGGGGGGGGGGGGGGGGGGTTTGATCAAGAGGGGGCTCGTGCTCCTTCCAACCAAAAGCAGTGGTCGAGCGCATTCTAATTGTGGGCACGCCCAAGGACGGAATGATGTGTGGACCTACGATGTGTGGATGTGTGGACCTACGAGTGTCATCCCCCCCCTACCTCTTAATTTTTTTTAAAAAATTTTATATAGTAAAAATCTTAAATATTATAATATAATTTTTTTTTATTTATGCTTTGCCCCACCTCAAATGGAATTATTACGCCTTGGCCCCTCCCAATAAAAAATCCTGGTTCCGTCCCGAGCACTCATCTCTCACAGTCTCACTGATGCACAAGCGGTGGCGGCCGGTCAAGAAAGAGCCAACGAGGAGAGATTCTTTGGCGTCACCCGGGGTGAGGGAGTAGACTTCTTTTCCCTTCTTTCTGTTATGTTGAGTCAAACCAGTTAAGCACTGACGTCAGCACGTAGAGGAAATCAAAGTCCTACGTGGAGGAAATCAAACTCCTGAAGACTTGCAAGTTTACGTGCTCGAGTTTTCTTGCGTTCACATGTCAAGATCGTCGGCATCCTGCATGGTTGCATCCTAATTAGTAATTGTTTCTATCACCTTTTTTAATAGAGGTGCCCCCCTAGGGGTGGCAATGGGTCGGGTTCGGGTCAAGTTGAGACATAGGTATAAGGGCAAAACACCCAACCCATTTAATAAACGGGTCAAAAACTTAAACCCAAATCCTACCCGTATAATAAACGGGCTGACCCGACCCGACCCGTTTAACCCGTTTACTAAACGGGTCGGGTCGGATTTGCTCGGTTTGGGTCAATAGAAGCCATGGAAACATGTCGGGTTGGGTCAAGACAGGTCGGATTGGGTAGGGGTGTGCAGGATCCAAACCAAACCGACCAAACCGACCGAACCAAGCCAAACCGACCGAATTTAATCGGTTTCGACGCACTCAACGGATCGGATTGGATTAGGATTTCTCAAAACCGATATGATTGGATCGGTTATCGGATTTATCAATTAAAAACCGACCTAAACCGAACCGAACCGGACTCCGGTTTATAATTTACTAATTTAGTGGTAACTGTTGTGAACTTTTGTTTAATTGTTAAAACTGTACTTTGTAGTTTTTAATATTTAATGGATATAAATATTGTGGACATAATGGTATTGTTGTTGATAACTTGGTATTTTGGTAAGTAATGTAGTATCATTTTATAATTTTTGAAATAATCATTTTAAAGTTAAAACTATGTCCAAATAAATAAATAAATAAACTAGTAAACATGGGCCAAAGCCCAAACCGATCATCCAATCCAATCCAAACCAACTTTAATTGGATTGGATTGGATTGGATTCCAGTCTCAATCGGTTTGGATCGGATTGCAAATTCTCAAAACCGACCTAGGTTGGATCGGTTTGGGTTTTGCCTAAATAGGTCGGTTTCGAACCGATGCACACCCCTAGGATTGGGCCAGGTTGGTTCGGATTGGCTCGGGTCGGGTTAGCACGACCCATTTGGTAAACGGATTAAGTCGGGTAATCAAGTTATAAGTACAAACCCGACCCCGACCCATTAAATAAACGGTCAATCGGGTCGACCCATTTATGGAACGAACCCGTTTAGGTCAAACCCAAACCCGCTAACTTTGGGCCGGGTTGGCGGGTCGGGTCAAGGATTGCCACCCCTACCCCCTCCCCCCGCTCATACGGTCTGGGTGGTACCCACTGTGTTGGGTGAATACCACTCCGATTTTAATCTTACGCACACACTGCGGCGATCCGTCGAGTATAACCGAAAGCATCATGGTACGGATCGAAGAACATGAGCCCATCAAGATCGCGCTAACAACCGGTTGCATAGAGAATAGTAAGCTGAACCGTTTAACCCAAATCCAGACCCGCTAATTTCGTGTCCGGTCTAAAAGTGAAAGTCCTACCTCCGATAGAGGTGCAGTCAGGTTGAGTGCGATACACTTGTCACTTGTCCGGGGGCCTGCCATTACAGGACTGTATGCGCACTGCGCCCAGACTGAGCAAATATAGGGAAAAGGACCATAGAGGATTAGATTTCTTAATTAATGATGGGGGGCCACCATAAGGATGAAGATATTATTTGTTAGTGAAATTTTATTCATACCCCAAAAATATGTAACTATCCCCCTTCTCCCATCTGTTTTACAGTAACTTACTCATAATTTTTAAAAAACCATTTTATACGCTTATCTTATACCCCACATTCAACTAAAACTTAAAACAAAATGTTTTGAATAAAGCTGCATCAACTATAATTTGGAAGAAATTGACCGATTACGATGGCATGGTTGTGGTGGGCAGTAACATCGGCAACAGGGCTGGAAGAACCTACTTCCTCCTGATCTGATTCGTCCATAAGCGGCAATGGGTCTTGAAGATCCACTTCCCCCGATCGGATTCCTCCATAGGAGATCAAACCCCTCCAGCAACAGAGAAAGAAGAAGAACATCACTCTGTCTTCCCCCTATGTCCCTATCCTCATGGGGCTTCAACATCTGAAAGGAATGGGGTATGATTAAGGTATGGTGGGTTATGTAACTGGAGTGTATTCAAGATGGGGGGGTAAGGAAAAATGATATTTTTGGGATAGGAATGGGGTATGATCAAAGAAATCGGGGTGTATTCAAGTTTGTTGGAAATGGGGGCTAATTACAGATTTTTGGGGTATGAATAAAATTTTCCTATTTGTTAGGATAAATTAAATGAAAACCGCCTGAACTATTGTCTATTTTCATATTACCCCTCTTAACTAAAAAACCGAAGAAATTACCTCATGAAGTATCTAGGGGGGGGCTAAACAATTGAAAGAAAACATGATCATTTATTATTTTCTTAATGGATTGAACTTGTATGGAGAGAGCTAAGGGAAGATGTTTCATACTACATGGGGTATTTTGTTAGGTGTTTAGTTCAGGGGGGTTTCGTGTAATTTACTCAAACTTACATGCATGTCAGTTGTTCAACATGAATGCCTGATGCCTGCCATGCCCACCATTCATCCCCTTGAATGAAAGCTACAACAATGAGAGGAAAAAAAAAAAATACAGCTTCTGATGACAAACAGCCTCCCAATGGAGGTTACATAATCCACAGCTTTGAATTTTAATTTTTTAATTAAAATTCAAGGCATCTACAGCTTTGAATCACTCTAAACCCTAAAATGAATTTCCGAGAAGCGAAAACAGATAGTAGTTACTCCGACTGTAATGCCTCTCGAGCCGCTCATGCGGCACGCATACCGAACCACAAGAGATGATCCCGCATTCCAATGGGGCGACGTGGCATAGATCATAGGGAAGGATTCTGTTTTAGGATATAGTGTGCAGATCTGGAGCACTTTCATGTTCATCATCCCACAGATTGGATGAATTCTTTCAACTCGACCACACAAACCTGCGAGCGCACCCAAAAACACAAGCAGGAATCAGCAGAATTTTTTTTTTTTAGGGACCAGCCAGGCGATAAGAGAGCAGGGCGCTAGGGCATGGGCTCAAAGAGATCCGGAGATCGAAACGGAGAAAGGCAGCACAACACTGTTTTTATTATTAAATTCTATAATCCCGAATACATGATATATCAACGGCCCGGATTCGCACGTGCAAGCAAGGCAACAACTTTCCTAGATAAGATAATCGTGACATCACATTTCCAAGCCATATACCTGCTGTGCAATCAGGAATTATGTCGCATTTACTCGTGCTTAATTTGGTTTACGAAAGATGTTCATGTGATGAGATGGAGACAAACAAGATGATGTTGATGATGTGGCTCCAAACAAGCCACATACAACTCCAAGGTTCGTGCATGAAGGAATAGTAGAAGGCAGAGCACAAGGGACAAAGGAGTCATTAAGGAAGGTCATGCGCACGACCTCCCCAGGTCGTGCGGACGACTAGCATCGACAGAAAAGTCGGGCGAGAAAAACAGGATAGATTGTGCGCATGACCTTCCCAGGTCGTGTGCACAACTTGGTTGGTAGCACGCTGGTGAGTGGTTCGGCCTGGGTTTTCTCGTGGGATACATTCTCCAAGACGGATACAAATATATGGCTATAAATAGGAGGTCCTATGACGAACCTAGAGGATCATGGAGGAACAAGAGTATCCCGGGTTAGGGTTTAGAAGATAGCCATCATCAAGGGAGAGAGAGGGAAATCCATTGGAGACCGGAAGGTCTCGGGAAGGGTTTTCTTCGAGGTTCTTCTCTCTGGGGTGGGGGATCTCTTTGTAGGTGTATGAGGGATTGGTTAGAGACAAGTGCACTTGTACTCGAGTTTTCCCCATACTAGTAAATCCATTGATCGATTGTTGCTGAAATTTTTTAGGTGTTTTGCTTTTGTTTATCTATTCGATCGATATTGTCGGTGGTCGTTTCCATCGAGGTGGTTCTACTCGTGTCGTATTCCGCTGCGCGAGGGCCTCGGATAACAATAAATTGGTATAAGAGCTAAGGTTAGGGGTGATATCAACAAATTGGTATCAGAGCATATTGTTGGAAATTCGGGGGGCTCTAGTTTTATGGCGTAGAACAAGGTAGACTGAGAAAGGGGCCGAGACGCACGGGCAGCATGCGATGCGATAGAAGACCCGGGAAAGGCACCCAAGAAGGAAGTCAGAGGCCCGGGGGGAGGTTGCGGTATAGCACCTCTCCTTTGGGAGGCTTGTTGCTACAATGACAGGAGCCCTAGGCGAAGGGCATGACGAGGAGAGGCACAGTCTATTGCTTTCCAGGTTGTTCGAGTCTTTGTAGGAGGCTTCGAGGGAGAGGTTGCGGTCAAGCACCTCCATCAGAGTGGTTCGAGGCACCGGAGGCGTTGGTCGAGAGGAGGGTGCAGTCTAGGCACCTACTCCCTGGCTTGACGGATCCGATAGCAAGTTGTGATGGCACGACATGTGCGGGTGCCAAATTGAGGAGGAGCACCTCGATGGCACAAGGAGTCATCAATGACATCATGCTCAGTCATCGACGAGCGGACTGATGTGGGTTGCCAACGAGTGACTGGTGGAGGTGCCAACAGGCACCGATACGGATCGCCGATGGACGATGTGGGCGCTGACGGGTGTGGTGGCGACAGGTATAGCCGCGGGCACACCTGCGGTCTAGCAGGGTGCAGTGGCTGTCGACGAACAGTGGACAAAAGATGACGGTTGTGGTGGTGACAAAATCAGCCGCATGCATACCTGCGGTGCAGCAGAGTACGGAAGATGTTCGAGCATTGGCCGATGGGCAACAGCTTGGGAGCGATGGGCGCGGGCAACGTCGCAGAACTAATCAAGGGCCGTGGTTTACGGTTGAGTCATCGACAGACGATGGTAGGAGGTCGGCCACGTCGAAAGACTTGGGCAATCAGGAGAGATTCACGATTCAAAGAGATGGTTTTCATGATTCGTGGAGGTGCTCATGTCTTGTTATGAAGCCAATGTGGAGATTGTTGAAGATGTGGCTTCAGACAAGCCACATACAACTCCAAAGTTCGTGTGCAAAGGAATGACAAAAGATAGAGCACAAAGAGTGAACGAGTCAGCTAGGAAGGTCGTGCGCACGACTGGCATTGGCAAAAAAGCCGGGCAAGAAAAAGGGATAAATCGTACGCACAACTTGGTATGGCAGCACGCCGGTGAGGCGGTTCGGCCTGCGTTTTCTCGTGGGTTCTTCTCCAAATCGGATACGAGCGTATGGCTATAAATTGAAGATCCTAGTACGAACCTAGAGGATCATGAAGGCACAAGAGCATCCTGGGTTAGGGTTTAGAAGGTAGCCGTCATCAAGAGAGAGGGAGGGGAATCCATTGGAGGCCGAAAGGTCTCGGGGAGGGTTTTCTTCGGAGTTCTTCGGGGTGTAAGACTGTGGGACCTATTTCTCTGGAGGTTATCTTTTTGTGGGTATATAAGGGATTAGTTAGAGACAAGTGTACTTGTACTTGGGTTTTTTCCATACTAGTAAATCCATTGATCGATCGTTACCGAAATTTCTTGGGTGTTTTGCTTGTGTTTATCTATTCGCTCGGTCTTGTTGGTGGTCGTCTCCACGGTGGTGGTTCTACGCGTGTTGTGTTCCGCTGCGCGAGGGCCTCGGATCGCAACATATGAGAGGGACGTTATGGGGCTGGTCGTGGTTTGGCACGTGTGGAGAGAGCGCAAGCTAGTCTTCTCTAACAAACGACGCTCAGTGGATTAAGTGGTTGGATGTATTCATTGTTTTGTGGTCGAGTGGAGCGTAGGTATACCCACCGACCTCTCGGGTTGTCTCAGTGTACTATGTAATCGTCTCTGAATTTTTCCCTCAGGGCTTACTTAATAAACTGGTTGGGGCCCATGCCAAACCCCCCTCACCTAGAGGGTTCTAAAAAAAAAGATGTTCCTGTGTCGAGACTCCAAAAAATAGAGGGATCCAGCCCACCAAGAGCTTTGTGAGCGAGATATCTAGTTGGATTACCAAGGGGATTTCACCAACAGTCAGGACGACTTCTTAATACTATTGCACAACCTATTGAGCCTTTCCAGGAAGGGCTCGTAGGATTCATTAGACCTCGAGAATACTTGAGTTTGCTCTTAGAGCATTTCCAACAAGCTAGGAAACACAGACACTTCCCTAGGCCCCCCGTACCATGTCGGACACCAACACTTGTTGGACACTCGTTGGACACGCATGTGCCGTGTCCCACATGCTTCCGGGAGTCGAACACGATCGGACACTTGCTGGACACTTGTCAGACACTCGCCGGACACGTCGTATTGATGGGCTGTTTGATGTAGAATCGGGTCACAAGCTGTTGTGATTTAGTTTTGGCTTCAACCCATATGATCCTCTGAGGTTATAACCTCTGAGGATCATATAAGTTAAAGCCAAAACCAAATCGCAACCGTTCTTTTGCATGCCATTTGGGCCTGAGTGTGATTCACTTGTCAGACTGGTTGTAACAGACGATTACGATTCAGTTTTGACTTTAACCTATCTGATCTTCTAAGGTTTCAGATAGGTTGAAGCCAAAACTGAAACACAGTCGTTCTTTTCCATGCCTTTTAGGGCTATGTGCGATTCACCGATCGAGCTGGGTGTAACTAACGGTTGTGATTAAGTATGCATTAAATTTTTATTTTAGTTGTTTTTATGATGTTTTTTCGGTTATTAAAATATATATGAATTATAAACACATAAAATATAAATAAAAAATATTAATTTATTTTGTTATGTCCCTACCGTACCCGTCCTTTTCTAGGATTTCCCGTGTCGGCATACCCGTGTCGTGTTGTACTTGTACCCGTGTTCCCGTACCAGTGTCGGTGCTTCTTAACCAACAGGCTCATCTAAATTCAGCCCTCTAAAATCACCTTTCTCGTAATATGGTGGGCCCAGCCCTCCAAATTTTTGATCCAACTCCAACCTTCCTCTTATTTCCCCTCTATTTCTTCCCTCCAAGTCTCCAACTCCAAATCCGGTGGGCCCAACCCTCTAAAAATCATTAAAATAAAATAAAGTTACTAGTTGATCTCATATTATTTGTTTTGGGATAAAACATGAATTCCTTGAATGTTAAACTAAAGAATTGAGGTAGACCGTTAATTTTGATAAGCTCTAAAACCCCCCCCCCCCCCCCACCCACCCACACACACATCAAAAAAAAAAAAAGGAGGGATGAACATTGGATTTGGAGGGCCTCTCTATAATTTAAAGACCGGTTGGAGACGATGTTTTCAACCTGGTCGCTATATTTGGAGATATAGAGATCGGTCAGAGATGCTCTTAGAACCAAACAGGGGTTTAACTATCCCCACTCTCCATCCTTGGCGAAGAATTTGACATGATGGAAGTATATTTTTCCAGTGGTGTATGAACTCTGAACTACTCAGGATCCCCACAGCCCAGCCATATTTCGCCCCTTTCATGTAGGTCACTAAGAAATGTTCAACTCTATGTTCAAAAACTCGAAACACGAACTCGGGTTGAAAGCCCGCCGAGTTGAGTAAACGCGGTCCAACTCGGTTTTGAGTTTATCCAAACTCAGTCCGACTCGACCAAATAACTCGACTCAAAATTTGGCTGAGACGAGTCAACTCGGTTCGACTAGTTTTACCGAGTTTTATAAAAGTGATTCAAACTTCCTAGGTAGACAGCAGTATTGAGGTGCTGAAATGGACGGATTAAGGCTTTTAGACGCCTTATTCGGAAAGAAGTAATTGAAGATTCATAAGTTAATTAGATTGTAACTTAGGTTTCCATTTCACCAAATTTAACCCTTCACAATATAACCGACTAATCCATAGAGAAGGTGGTGAACACCAGCAAATCTAATTTCAGATTTCAAAGAGAGCACCCACTAAACATATTACCTCCATTCCTGTTGAATGTCAACGGGAATAGTCCCACATGGGCCACATCGGCGAAGGAGCAGTGCATCCTTGCCTTCATATACCCGTTGTGCTCCCCTCATCCTAAGGTCGTCCTTTTGGAGCACTCAGGGTGATGTCACATGGTATTGGAGTTGAGCCCACTCCGCCTTCTCCGATGCTCGATCGTGCCTTGCCATACTTGTGCTGCGTGATAGGGGGGTGTTGAATGTCAAAGGGCATAGCCCCACATCGGCTAAGGAGTGGTGTCTCCTTGCCTTCATATGTTCGTTGTGCTCTCTTCCTCCTAAGGTCGGCCTTTTGGAGCACTCCGGATGATATATCACATGATATCAGAGCTGAGCTCGCTCTGCCTCTAGTTTGTCCAAGACATGCAGTCCTTTTTATTTAGTACCATAACCATAACCACCAAGCCATGCCCCATCTACTTGGGGTCGGCTTTATGAATCATTCTTTGCCATTCATTTCTATTTAGGGCAAGATCTGTTGTCAATGAGTCCTTTTGATTTAGTACATTCACATATTTCGGTCCATCCTTTGCCTGCCATGTGTGGTTTTCGTTATTATGTTGGTTTCATTGATGATTTTTCTCGATACACTTGGGTCTATCTATATATCAGGCAATCCATTTCAGATTCCAACCTAAACGAGCATTGGTTGTCGCGCACCAGCTGTCATGTATAATTGCCAGGCATGTTGAAACCAAACATTAGGATAATGTTGTCTTTTCCATCACATTATGCATTAATGCAAACACCCAAGATAACAATGGGACTAGATATATTCTAGCATTTCTATACCATCCATTTTTCCTTTTCATCTACTCGATCTTTTTCAATTTGAATATTCCCTAGTTTAACCTAAAAGGCCTAAAAGGTGCCTTAATGCATCAGTGTAAAACACCCCAGATAACACTAAGAATTTGATGCAGATGAAAGAAAGATCCTTGAGCTATCTTGATCGAAAGAGGGGTAGATTCCGCCTTGACTTCCAGTAGGTTGATCTTGCTCAAATGGTCAAATTTACTTTTGCCAGCACTCCCAAAATTGTGTTGCTCTTTTCTCGATCTAAATAATATTCACTAGTCACTATGATTACATTATCTGGTTCGTCACTATTATCTTCGAGCTAGTTCACAACTTCAGACTCTTCTAGGTCTTAAACATTCGTCACTATCATATGATCTTCAATGGTTGGATCGGCCTCCTGTGTTAACAATTTAACAAGTTAGATTTGTGCAATGATAATTTTTATATATATTTGAAGAGACAATTATGGGAAGGGATTTTAAACAATGACTCATTTATAATATCCTTTTGCCCAATAACTGGATCTTCTGCTGGCCTTGTTTGTCATGTGTAGTGCCTCTTCTACGTAGGGTTTTGAAGAATCCTTGATTTTTGAAGAACTAATTTGTGATGATGGCTCTTGTATGATGTTTTATTATTTGCTTTCAGTCTTGACCAGAATAACCAGATATATAAAAGAACATAAACATCTCCACTTGACTCAACTCTTTTCTTCGATATGACGTTTTATTATTTGTAGGTGTTTGTTTTAATTCATTTATTGTTCTCTGGCCAATTTCGCCCGAATAAAACATGAATACCCTCCATCAATATGATATCACACCTGTTGAGATAGTCCCACTGGTTTAGCCCCACATCAGTAAGGGGGGCACCCATTGGCCGCTTAATATACCCGTTGTGGACCTTCCCTTACGACTCATGTTTTGGGGTGTGAGGGTATCTGTGACGACCAATATCTAATGGCCAATAACCAATAGCCAAAACTCCAGAGGCTGTAATGCCAATAAGGATGAGGTGAGATGTCTAAGGTCACAAGTTAACCCCACATCGTTTGGAGAGAATGAGATCTTGAGCTCTTATATAATTTCCCCTCTCAAACATAAAAAACGCATTTTAAAACAGTGTACCGCTACAGATTTCATAAGAACTCTGTAGTTAAATGTGCTCGGGCGAAAGTAGTACTAGGATGGGTGACCTCCTTGGAAGTCCTCGTGCGGGCACTGGCAAAGCGGACAATATCTTGTGTGTTTGGGGCGAATATTACTGTTAGGAGATGACGGCTAGGGTTTGGAGAGGAATAGAATACATTCCATTGAAGGACTCAAGCCCAATATATGTACATGTATATCTATACAATCCGACCCGACTGTACAGTAAACCCGACCCATCTATATGTACATTAACACTCCCCCTCAAACTCACGGTGGATCATGAACCGAGAGTTTGCCTAGAAAATGTCGGAAGCGAGCAATCGTCAGGGGCTTCGTCAGAAAATCAGAAGTCTGCTCCGATGAGGAAATGAAAGGCAGGGAGATGGTGTGGTCGATAAACGCCTGGCAAACATAATGACAATCAACTTCAATATGCTTTGTTCGCTCATGGAAGACCGGGTTGCTAGCAATCTGAATAGCACTCCGGTTGTCACAGAAGAGAGGGGTGGGCCCGGATATCACCACTCCCAAGTCGAGCAGAAGGCGGCGAAGCCAGACAATCTCGGCGGTGGTGGAAGCCATAGCCCTGTATTCGGCTTCGGTGCTGGAGCGAGCAACAGACTCCTGCTTCTTGCTGCGCCACGAAATCAGTGAATCACCCAGAAACACACAGTATCCTGTAGTCGATCGACGAGTGGCTGCATCTCCTGCCCAATCTGCATCGGAGTAGGCACGCAGCACCAACGGAGAGGTGGAGGGAAACAGTAGTGAACGGGTGATGGTGCCCCGGAGGTAGCAGATAATCCGAAGAACAGCTGCATAGTGTACTGACCGTGGAGCCTGAACAAACTGACTGACAATGCCAACAGCATGGGCAATGTCTGGCCGGGTCATGGTGAGGTAGACGAGCATCCCAAGCAACCTCTGGTAGCGGGAGACATCCTGGAGCGGCTCACCGTCTGTAGCAAGAAGCTTCAAATTGAGCTCCATGGGTGTATCAGCAATGCGCGTGTCAGTAAAAGCAGCATCAACAAGGATGTCGGAAATGTACTGCTGGGAGACCAACAGACCACGAACTGACCGGGCAATCTCAAGGCCCAAAAAGTAGCGAAGAGATCCCAGATCTTTCATCTCAAACTGACTCTGGAGGTGCCGCTGGAGAGAGGCGATGGTGGCACTGTCATCCCCAGTGATGATCATATCATCCACATAGAGGAGAAGAACTGCAATGCCCTGACTGGAGGAGCGAGTGAACAAGGCATAGTCGGAGTGACGCTCAACAAACCTGGCGGCCAGAACTGCACTGCGAAATCGCTCAAACTAGGCACGAGGGGTCTGCTTGAGCCCATAGATGGCTCGGCGCAACTGACACACGTGCCCTGGAGGAACTGAAGTGCCCAGAGGAGGAGCCATGTAGACTTCCTCGGAGAGATCACCGTGGAGAAACGTATTGGTGACATCCATCTGATGGAGAGGCCACCCTCGAGCAGCTGCCACAGCTAAGAGGGTGCGCACAGTAGTCATCCGATCAACTGGAGAAAATGTCTCCTCGTAGTCAATCCCATACTCCTGGGAGAAGCCGCGAGCAACGAGGCGAGCCTTGTGCCGCTCAATGGATCCGTCAGGTCGAGTCTTGACCTTGAATATTCACTTGCAGCTAACAGGCACCACCCCGGAGGGACAAGGCACCAACTCCCAGGTCTGGGTTCACTGAAAAGCCTCAAGCTCAACTGACATGACTTGCCGCCACTCTGGATGTAATGCTGCCTCACGGTACGATTGGGGCTCCCGATGGGTGTGTATAGCAGTAAGAAAGGCCTGAAAGGATGGTGAATAGGAGACACTGGCAGAGTAGCCAGAAGAGTCAGGAGAGTCAGAGGGAAAAGCAGAGTAGCCAAACCTGTCAGGAGAGTAGTCATATCTGGCGGAGGGTGATGTTCGCGCGCTGGGTAGCGTCGAACAGGAGCAGGATCCACGAACGGGGAGGAGGGGGCAGTAGCATCAGGCGAGGGAGTGCCAGTGTGAACCGACTCTGGAGGAGGAGCTGCAGACCGACGAACATAGACACGAGTAACATGTGGTGGTGGAGGTGACGAGGGAGACGGAGTAGGTGGTGGTGGGGGTGGTGGTGGTAGAGGTGGCGGGGAAGATGGAGGTGGAGTAGGCATGGATGGAGCAATAGAAAACAGGGGTAGAACAGGGATGTGGAGATGTGAGGAAGGCGAGGAGGGTGATGTAGGGAGCAAGGAAATATCCCGAGACTCAGGTGAAAAATACGGGACATCCTCAACAAAGGAAACGTGACGGGAGACACGGATCCGGCGAGCCAAGAGATCGTAGCATCGATACCCCTTGTGCTCCCGACTGAGCCCCAAGTGAACACAAATAACAGACCTTGCAGAGAGTTTGGTGCGCTCATGGGGAGGAAGAAGAACGAAGCACGTGCAGCCAAACGTGCGAAGAAGAGAGTAGTCAGGTGGGCTGGAGTGAAGGCGCTCATGAGGGGTGGCACCGGACAGAGCAGACGACGGAGTGATATTGATGAGGTGGACCACCGTCATGACAGCTTCAGCCCAGTAGGAGTGAGGAACAGACGCAGAAAGAAGCAAGGCTCGTGCAGTCTCAAGGACATGACGATGCTTGCGTTCGGCAACGCCGTTCTGCTCATGGGTGTGGGGACAGAACTGCTGGTGAAGAGTGCCGTGAGACTGAAGAATCTCACGCATCTAAGAGGAGAGATACTCCTTGCCACAATCAGACCGAAAGGTCTTGATGCACCGACCAAACTGAGTGTGTATCATGGTGGTGAATCTCCTAAAGATATGAGGTACTACAGAGCGATGACGCATAAGATAAACCCAGGTGCACCTAGAATAGTCATCGATAAAGCACACATAATACATATAACCCGATAAAGATGCAACAGGAGCAGGACCCCAAATGTCGGAATGGACTAAATCAAATAAAGCATCAGACTGGGAAGCACTAGCAGAGAAGGGAAGAGCTAGATGCTTTGCCAGTCTACAACCCGTACAAACAGAGAGGGGAGAGAAAGACGCTCGACCCAAAGCGCCCGAACGGAATACGCTTTTGAGTCGATCACTCGATATATGACCTAACCTTCTGTGCCACAGGTCGGCATCAGAGGTGACAGACATGACAGACGCAACAGGAACTGAAGACACATGAAGATGGTCCAACTGGTAAAGCCCTCCTGCCCTACGGCCCAGCCCAATCCTCTGACCCGTCCGCGAATCCTGCACAACACAGACAGAAGGGGTGAAGGTGACAGTCAGACCAGAGTCGCAAAGAGAACTGATAGATATCAGATTAATATTAAGACGGGGGGCATGATGGACATGGGGTAAGGTCAGGCGACCAGAAGGGTCAGAGGTGGTAGTGATGGAGCCACATTGCGAAATAGGGACGAGAGTCCCATCCGCAGTGCGAACCTCTTAGTGGGTGGTAGTGGGAGAACAGTCCGTGAGGACAGTGGAGTCAAAGGTAAGGTGACAGGAGGCACCCGAATCGAAGATCCATGGAGCAGTAGTACCAGAGGTGGCAGACAAGCCGTGCGCAGTCGCGGAGCCGGTAGAGGCTAGGTGGCGAAGAAGGAGCTTCTCGAGGCGCTGAAGACGGTCCGGCTCAGGTGGAGAAGGTGTTGTGGTAGCAGTGGGGAGCGTCGAGGCCTCTACAGTAGCTGTTGTACCACCAAAGTGGCGGAAGGAAGACGAACCACGTCCACGGCCCCGTCCACCTCGACCGCCGCGTCGATCGTCGCGAGAGGTCGAAGCCCAGCGGGGGGCTCTCTCATCCGGACCCCAGCGGGGGTTGCGTGGAGGACGTGTAGGGTATTCGCGCTTCATGTGACCGGGCTCCTTGCAGTAGTGACAGAAGACAGCCTCATCGGAGAACCCGGCTGCCAGGACAGAGTCGGAGCTAGGAGCAAGTAGAGGAGGACGAGCGCCCTGAGTCTGAAGGCGGGTCTCCTCGTCGACCAAGGCGAGTAGAGCATCCTCGAGCCGAGGGAGTGGCTCACGGTGTAGGAGCTGGGCAGCTATGAGAGCAAAGTCCGGTCGAAGCGCTGCCAGGAACTGGTGCAGGTGGCCCTCATCGAGGTAGCGCTGGAAATCCCGGGAGCGGAGGCAGGCACACCACTCCGGGATCAGTGAGTCCAGCTCATGCCAGTAGGCACTCATCTGACTAAAGAAGTCCTGAATGGTGCGCTCCCCCTGACGGGCAAACTGCGAGTCACAGATGAGCTGATGCCGGTGTGTGCCTCCGCGCGGGAGAAAATGGTCCCGGAGATACTCCCACATCGCGCGCGCTGTCGGAAGGCGGCCGATGGGAGCAAGGAGCGGACGAGCAACAGAGTCCAGAAGGTACGCCCGGATGGCCTGATCGTGGCGGCGCCACGTAAGAGCAGCAACGGTGATGGCCGTGGTAGCAGTCGCAGTAGAAGACGCAGCACTGCTGGTGACAGAGGAGGAGCCGGAGTAGTCAGTGGGAGGAGGATCCTCGCCGGTGATGTGACCCCACAGATCACGACTGGAGAGCGCGGCCTCGACCGTGAGGGACCAGTCAGGCCAGTCGCTGGCCGATGACAAGTGAAAGGCGACCGCCTTCAGCGGTGGAAAGATCGCAACGACGGACGGTACAGCTGGAGAAGCCATGGAGGAGGCTCAATAGATGCGGGGGCTGTAGAGGCATGGAGGAGGGGGGTCGGGGGGTGTAGAGGGGTGGAGGAGGGTGGTCGGGGGCTGTAGGTGAGCGGAGGAGGGGGGTCGGGGGTTGGCGGGGGCTGTAGGGGGGGTCGGGAGGGGGTCGGGGGGGCTGTAGGGTGTCGGGTGCTGTAGGTGGGCGGAGAAGGGGGGTCGGGGGGGTGTAGAGGGGTGGAGGAGGGTGGTCGGGGGCTGTAGGTGGGCGGAGGAGGGGGGTCGGGGGTTGGCGGGGGCTGTAGGGGGGGTCGGGAGGGGGTCGGGGGGGCTGTAGGGTGTCGGGGGGGCTGTAGGGGGGGAGCAGTCGGCCGGCGGGAAGGAGGGGCCGGTGGAGGAAGGAGACCGGTGGAGGGTGCAGCCGGAGAAGGAGGAAGGGGGGGTTCCGGGTGGCTGTCGGGCGGCGGAAAGGAGATGCAGCCGGAGGAGGAGGGAGGCCGGAGGAGGAGGACCGTCGTCGTCGGGAGAACCCTAGAGCTCTGATACCATGTTAGGAGATGACGGCTAGGGTTTGGAGAGGAATAGAATAAATTCCATTGAGGGACTCAAGCCCAATATATGTACATGTATATCTATACAATCCGACCCGACTGTACAGTAAACCCGACCCATCTATATGTACATTAACAATTACAAAATGGTATCCGAGCCGATTCTCCTCGTAATGGGAGGGTCTAACCATACACGGGGCGTGTAGCTCTTATGGGGGGTGAATTGTGACGACCAAGATCCAATAGTCAAGACTCCTGAGGCTGTGATGCCAAGATGGATAAGGTGAGATGAGGTGTCCAAGACCACGAGTTAGCCCCATATCACCTGGAGAAAAGGAGATTCTGAAGTACTTATAAAATTTTCCCTCTCAAACATAGAAGACGCGTTTTAAAACCGTGCGCCGTTACGGATTTTGTAAGAACTCCGTAGTTAAGCATGCTCAAGCGAGATTAGTATTAGGATGGGTGACCTTCTGGGAAGTTTTCGTGCGGGCTCAGGCAAAGGGGACATCTTGTGTGTTTGGAGCGGATGTTACAATAATCTAACAAGGTATCAGAGCTGGTCCCGTCTCCTACTCCGAGTGTGCCCTTACTAGTTGCCACGCATGCTCCGCGTGAGGGGGAGTGTTGAGATAGTCCACTGGTTTAGTCCCACATCGATAAGGGGCACTTATTGGCTGCTTAATATATCCGTTGTGGACCTCCCCTTATGATCCGGATTTTGGGGTGTAAGGATATTTAACACCACCAAAAGGCACGCTCATACATTCCAAGTTCAAACTAATCAATAAGTATCTTTAACGGGGACAATCAAATTTTCTTAATTGAACCTTTATGGATATGGATGCAATTCAACATACTCCATTTTTCAACAACACATTGTGCCACATTTTTTTCAATCTTATGATTGATGAACAAATTTGCTATTTTTTCACCCAAATGAAAAAGGGGGGGGGGGTCTCGAAAGGTTTTGTAATATGATTGGGATTCATGAAGGAATTTAAAAAATACGTTCTTCTAGATTGAAAACTTTGTAGCAGATTTATGGGACACGAGAGGGGTTTATTGATGAATATAGGCTTGGTGATTAGTGTGTGTACCAAAATATCGCCAAGGGACCAGCCAATCAGAAATGTGCACATGGAGACAGGAGAATATGCGACCAATCTCTACATGAACAGGTGGGTTGTTGTAAAGCTACTTCGACTACAGACCGACATCAAGTGCCGATTCACAATCGGTATTTGCCTTGACACAAATGACGCTCATAGTTTCAATTCGCAAATGAACAAGTATTTCATCAGCTACGATTCTCATTACAAAAGCCATGCACCATAAGTTATATAAAAGTAAGGGGGTGAGAATATCATTGCCCACCAACTTCTCTCTTTTTCAAGTTTAGTTGGCTCCACAAGAGTCGTCCAGTCAAGCATCAATGGCTATGATTACCACTTGTAGTAGTTGTACAATCGATTAGTTCCAGGTTGGTAATCACTATCGGATTGACGTGGCAGCCAAGACATGGGCCGTTGACTCATGGGCCGTTGACTCAATGGCCGATTAGTTACGACCGGCCATTGCCCCGGGCACCGACCGACAGCAGCTCACCGATCGAAATCCGTCTCCTCACCGGCCGGCACCTCCTCGGACCGATCGGTCTTCAACATGATGACGATAGGCCATCTTCGGAGGTACGGTCGAGCTTCATCTCTGTGCCGACCGGCCCTCTACAGATCCATCCCTCTGCCCCGATCGGCAGTGCAGTCCCCCCAGCCTAGATTCAGACCAGCGGATCCGACGCCATCGCTCTCCCTCTCGGATCAGATCAAGCCACAACAACCGGTCGGCCCTCCCCAGGCCAAGCTACGCTCTACGCCGACGATCGAGATTAATCCTTCATCACCGGCTGGCCTTCGCAGATCGAGCGCGATCTTCACAAGACGGTCGATCCAGCCTCCCCACCGGGCGATCGGTCGTGATCTCGCCACCCTCGGTCGATCGGTTGAAGAGAAAGGGAGCAAGGATCACCGGTCGGCCGCACATCAGCCCCCCTACGGTCAGTCGGTCGAAGAAGAGGCGCCGGTCGAGCGATCGGTTTCAAAGGGTTCTCAAATGTATTAACCGGTCGGTCAAGTGGCTTTGGATTGGAGGTGGTATTGACCAATCGGTATTAACCGGCCAGCAATCAAGTAACCTCAAGTGAACGAATCAACCGATCGGCCCAAGTCAACTACTCTCATGTGGTATTAATCAGTCGGACAATAAAGGAAAGTGCAGGAGTTGAGCTGTATAAATGATCGGTATTGTGTGTCCCTTAATAATAAATAAAGAAGGAGAGCATCTAGAGACCCGATCGCGCATCTCAGTCTCGACCAGCCGCGCACTTCGCACGCTACCAGCCGTGCGCTTCAGGCATGACCGGCCGTGCATTTCGCACGCGATCGGCCACGTGCTTCGGGCACGACTGGCCGCGCATCTCGCAGGCGACCGGCCGCGCGCTTCGGGCATGACGGGCAGCGCGCTTCGCACGCGACCGGCCGCGCACTTCGGGCACGACTGCCCGCACATCTCATAGGCGACCGGCCGCGCGCTTTGGGCACGACGAGCCGCGCACTTTGCATTCGACTGACCGCACGCTTCGGGCACGATGGGCCGCGCATCTCGCACGCGACCGGCCAGTCGACCTGCAAGACTGGGCATGCCAATGTTCAAATGAATCAGAGGGGAACACCGCTTTCTCCGCTTCAAGGCAATTCCGATATTCATGAGACGAGTTCATACGAAGACCGCGTACCCAAATCATGCAGTAGTTATTTTCGAGAATATCGATCGGGCTATGGTTACGGAAAGACAGCCCACGCCCCAAGATTTCCGGTCAACTAGTATGGCAAGTAGCACCCCCGGCCATAACTACCGAGTGCCTGGCAGACGACATGTCGCCCACTTGCAAGGCAATTATGCAGATCACATGAGAACGCCATCAATGCCGCCCAGCTTGGAAGGCAACAATGTCACTTAGCAGCATTATAAAAAGGGACCTACCCCCTCAGAAAGAAGGATCCGAATTCTGGAATGGGAGGTGTTGCCCATTGTATTCCGGAGTTTTTGGAGCAAGATAGAGAGAAAGAGAGACTTGAGAGGTCGGCATTTGGGAGGCCGATCCTCTCTGGGTGTAAGCGGTTCAGGGTGAGAGCTTGTAATATATTTGATTGTTAATGCATCATTCGCCCCGCCCCGTGGTTTTTTCCCCTTCAACGTTGAGAAGGGGATTTTCCATGTAAACCCAGTCTACTTTGTTCTTTGGATTGTCAGATTGTGCTTTCCAATTGAACCGCCCCACAACCAGAAAAACCCCCCACAATTAGGTCTAAGAAGTAAGAACAAGAGTTGAGGTAGATGCAGAATTTGAATTATAAATGCAGAAACCTAGGAAGCACGGGCACTTCCCCAGGCCCCCCGTACCCGTGTCGGACACTGACACTCGCCAGACACGCACCAAACACGCATGTGCCAAATCCCACCTACTTTCGCGAGCCGGACATGACCGGACACGCCTCGGACACTTGCCGGACACTCGTCGGACACCCACCAGACACAGCGGGTTGACGAACTATTTGATATAGGGTCGGGTCACAAGCTGTTGTGATTCAGTATTGGCTTCAACCTATCTGATCCTCTGAGGTTATAACCTTAGAGGATTAGATAGGTTGAAGTCAAAACTGAATCGCAGTCATTCTTTTGAATGCCATTTGGACCTGAATGTGATTCACTTGTCAGGCTAGTTGTAACGGACTGTTACGATTCAGTTTTGGTTTTAAATTATCTGATCCTCTGAGGTTTCAGATAAGTTGAAGCCAAAACTGAAACATAGTCATTCTTTTCCATACCATTTAGGGCTGTGTGCGATTCACCGATCGGGCTGGATGTAACTAACGATTGCGATTCAATATGCATTAAATTTTCATTTTAGTTATTTTCTATGAGGTTTTTTCGGTTATTGAAATATACATGAATTATAAACACACATAAAATATAAATAAAAAAATATTAATTTATTTTGCCGTGTCCCTGCCGTACCCGTGTCCTTTTTTAGGATTTGTCGTGTCGGCGAACCCGTGTCGTGTCGTACCCATGTCCCCGTACCAGTGTAAGTGCTTCTTAGGCAGAAACATAAAGAAAACAACAAATTAAACGAAGGGTGAGTAATAGAAGAGTCTCACTTCTAGAGGATATTAAGGTATCACAATTTTACATTTCCAAAACATCGCACTATAGAATCGCACGCGGGGCAACGACTTGGTGGAACCCGAGCTCTGATACCATTTGGTGGAACCCGAGCTCTGATACCATTTGTGGCCCCTCAACCCTTGGATACCCCTCCCCACAAAATCAGCTTGTGAGGGGAGGTCCAAGGCGGCTATTTCAATGCAACATCACCCAGCCCCATAACCGATGTGGGACTAAATCCCCAACAGGTGGTTGGAGTCGGCAATGGATGAGTGCACACACATCTGATACCATGTTAGCATGGAAAGAAGCTCAAAAGGCACACTATGGGAGAAACCCTAAAGAGAAATGCTCAATGTAGTATGACACAATAGCTAACATTATATACAACCTACAAAGGGTGTGGTCACCTACAGGGGAGAATACCACACAAAGGTAAAAGGCATCATTCATGAATAAAAGACATGTACAGGGAATATAAAACTATCTTAACAGTATTGTTTGCTCCATATCAGGAAATTATATTCGTTGCAGCTAATGCAGACATCAGAGTATTGAACGGATCTATACGAGAAAAAAATGAAGGTGCAAATGGTAAGAAAATGCGTTTAACACATGACAATATAGAACCAACAAATATTACACAGGTCAAAAAGATACTTTTTGGTCATTAGTCCTTGAAAATTGTAAGATTCAACCAAGGAAAGAATGTTTTGTAAAATACAAATGATTTGGATATATACTTATCTTTGCATATACATACGCAGACAAAATGAAACTAGCATACAGGCCCTATACTGTACAACTGATCCTTCGGACATTCTGTAAAAATGGGGAAAAAAAAATTCTTTCAAAAATGGACAGGAGATGGCCTGTCATAAAAATGCTCAAATTGATGATACCTTACAAGATGACGACAAACAGATAGGGAAATGAACGAATAGCACTGTCTCCCATGCCATTGTTTCTTCAGATCTTAATCCCGGTGAAAGCTTGTCATTGACTCTGTTCAATTGTATGGACATGATAATATAGAGGTCAGTTAATTACTCAAGGTATCATCAATGTCTACTAGCTCCGGTACTTTATCAAGTAAGTGATTCATCTCCTCGGGAAATTCAAGCTTAGCTCGATTAGTCTTCCCTCCAACAACAACTGTCGTTCCGTCTTGTAAGGCCCATATCTAAATAGTGAAGAGAGTATTTTAGGCTTGATACATGGATTATAGCTCCTCACCATACTCTACTAAAACACCAAATTATGTGAAGAAATACGAGTCGGAAAACCACATATCACCTGTGAATGAGATAAATAGCTGAGGCAGGTTGTTAGCATCAGAGCACCGAATCCAGCATAAACAAGGGGCACCCCTGGATCCGTCTGAGAAGAGGAATATGGCATGCACAACAAAAGAGTAGAACATTAATATGAAATCTAAGAAATTAATTTGGCATTGGCAAAGAAGTGTCTTGAGTTGTCACCTTCAAATCAAGGCCACTACTTCCAATTGCATCTTCAATTAAAATTTTAATACCGTCGATCTCAATTGGAAGTTTTGAGCTAGGCCGGCGGACCCCAACAAATTTTCCCTCTTTATCATACAAGAAAATGGATTGCAGGTCACGAGCAAGCATTGATCTGAAATTTTCATGAAATTAAGGTTAATACTCATTTTCTTTACTGACCACCTTGAGATTTGTTTATAAAAGGAAACAACATGTGAAGATAAAACAACGCACATTCCCTTCACGTTAGGGGAATCAGCATCTCCAACAGGGAGGAATGTCCCATAAAGCTTCTTGTCACCATTCTGCTGTAAAGGCGCCATCGGCAAATTGAAAGGGACTTCACCATCCTTCGATATTTGGAGCGCTGAGAAGCCCCAGTCAGTCTGGTAGATTGTAAACCCTCCATATCTTAAAGGGTCATTCACACTAATTGTTTTCCTCATCACCTCCTTCCCGTCAAGATTGTACAGTGAGATATCACTGTGAAACTGTGAAACCTGTACAAAAATCAGAGAAACCCCCAAAGGAATATTTAGCAACCTAAAGTTTAAACTAGAAATAAATGGAGGAACATCAAGCAATTTTGAAAGAGATGGTACCCTCCAGGGAAATAAAGAAATACGAGAACTGATAAATATCATAAAGTCAATTCACTTGAAACAGTTATGAGCAATGAGAACACTATTATAAAACAAGAGGTGAGAGCTTTCTGTAAACAGTGATTACCTCCCCACTCTCATAGTAATCCATGTAGAATCTGTTGACATGAACTTCAGTATTAAAGGCTTGTGTAGGATTAGAAAGAATGCCACTGGGAGCCATAACATCTCCCACCACAAAATTGAGCCCCTGGGGAACAGTTACCGAGCCCCGAAAGCTTCCGGTAGCACTTAGTGTCCCTCCTGCCATAATCAGAAGCATTGCTAAATGAACCCCAATGGGAGCAAATCGACCAGCCATCCCCTTAAAAGCATATAATGATGGACCTTTTAGGAATACCTACAACAGTCAGAACAGATATTAAGAAGAGATTAATAAAGAACCAAATAACCCAAAACAGCCAAAAGTACCTAGGCGGATACGGTAACTAGAAGAAGATTTATATCAATCAAATGTGATGCCTCTCTCTCTCTCTCTCTCTCTCTCTCTCTCTCTCTCTCTCTCTCTCTCTCTCTCTCTCTCTCTCTCTCTCTCTCTCTCTCTCTCTCTCTCTCTCTCTCTCTCTCTCTCTCTCTCTCTCTCTCTCCATGTTGATGACCACATTCATACCTTTGTCCTTTGTATATGTAGCCTCTAGGACTTGTGCCTCGATTTCTCTCTCTCTCTCTCTCTCTCTCTCTCTCTCTCTCTCTCTCTCTCTCTCTCTCTCTCTCTCTCCATGTTGATGACCACATTCATACCTTTGTCCTTTGTATATGTAGCCTCTAGGACTTGTGCCTCGATTTCATAATGGTTTCTGGCTCCCATGGATTTATGGTTGCACATTCCTTCTTTCAATTCTCTACATACACTGATCTTAGGTATATATAAATGTGGCGTTCCATGTACTTGGAATATATTTTAGCAAGTTTTTGAACTGTTCAACAACAACAAGACGCCTTATTGGATCACAACTTTGTGAGAAGTCTCTACTACTGGATTGAACATAAGATTTTCAACCGATTACCAATCTAACAGCAACCCAATCCATGGCATGTGCCAAGATTTTTTCGTGCTAGATGGTGGGTAAGGAGGGGACACCCAAAAAGAAGAAAAGGAACAGGGAGAGAGAGTATGTAAATTCAATTTACATTATAAATCATGATTGTTGGTGTCAATGTCTGCCATGAAAATGCTCTTATTAGTCACAGTTTTGAAATGTTGATCACAAATAATTGGGATGAAAACTATTCCTTATAATAAGTCCACCCGTGCAATCATAAAATTTCACGCATATGTCAGTATTGGAGACTATACATGGCACTAGTACACAGTTCATTGTCTGAATTCAAAATTTACATTCGTCTTGCTTGTATTGGAAAAATGATGACGTGCGATATCAATCCTAAATAAGAAAATTACTGTAAAACCATAAATAACTTGAATATGCAAAAGCTGCTCAAAATATCTAAAATATGATGACATATTTTATTGATGGGGTCAGAGATTAGTCGACACTAAATTACAATTACCGCTCCAAATTATTAGAGGAAAGATGGCCAAGTCTAACAAAAAAAATTACATGAAATGCAAGTGCAGGGAAGTATGAGAGAAGTCAAGTTTAGCGTATAGGGAAAACAGATACCAAAGAAATTGTTTTTTCAACAGATTAAACCACAAAGGGATGGAGAACAGGTGAGCATAAAATCCAATAGATCAAAGGAGGCTAGATGAAGTGTAGGTTTGCCTCTAGAGTGTTTAGTGATTGAATACCATTAATGGAAATATTTTGCAAAATTTCGAGAAATTTTGAAAAATTTGAAGTATGGTGCTTACCAACATAAACAAGACGCAAACACATGAGACATACACGAAGTCGATAGCAGAGATGAATGTGATATACCTCATATCCAACGCCCATAAGAATAATACCCAAGTCCTGAACGGATGCTCGTGGAAGAGAATCTGCAAATTCCTGTTTGCTGACAGCCTCGGCTGTGTGTATGAAAGACCATCTGTTCATAAGGATGAACGTACTCTAGTCAATTAAATGCTCAACTTCCTTCTGTAAGACATTAGATTCAGAGGCAGCGAACCTTCTAGCGACTTTAACCAAAGGAATTTGGGTTGTGTATGTACATGCCATGAGTGATGCTGCCAGGAGAATCAACATGCCTAGGAAAACGGGGGATGTGAACATATGGTCAAACCCAAGCCCAAGAACCCATCTCCAAGTGACAAATCCAAACATAGCATTTTCTTCTGAATATTTTTGGAAATAGTAATCCGGTGCCTCTCCTTGATCAATAACCGTGCCTACAAGCATAATTAAGAAAAAAAAAACATAAGTACTAGGTACTTAACAATCGCAGAAAATATTAGGATCATAACAAGCATCCAGCAGCTCTAACTTGTGAAGGTCAAAAAATGATTCAGCAGTTAGTACAAACATCAGTTGATGGAGCTGAAATTCAAGGCATGATCTTTCTAACTATATTTGAAAAAATATAGCTAGACCTTTCGAAACTAGCTTGGTCACTCATGCCTGCTCTAAATTCCAACATTGCTGGTTCCAACATAATATACTCCTATAAAAGGTGAAGGATGGAAGGGAAGTTGTAAGTTCACCGTACATATCTCTGTTCCTAGTTGGTTTAAGCTAATCCTGGTTCATTCAGTTGTAACGCGTAAACCTTTTAAAAGTTAGTAGACCAAAAGAAGCCTGGGTAGAAGTTGCGAGAAATGATTACATACAAAAAGAAGCACAAAAGTAGCCCGCTGAGCTTATTCTCTTTCCTAGTTTCCTGATTTCAGTAACATGCAAGATGCAACTCGTAAAAGGAAAAACTTCACGGTTCATCCTAAAAATCAAAACGAGTATTGCAATGGTGTTTTGCTTTTGTCCCTTATACATAAGGAGAAACAAGTTGAGATATGTTAAGCCTTTAGTCTTATAGTTGAAAGAGAGAGGGGCTCTCAAAGGGTTTCCTAGTGCAGGTGTCTTGTAATTAGCTTAAAAATAAAATAGGGCTTCTATAGGGTTGATACAAGTCTATGAGAGCATAAAATCACCTTTATGATACTGTATAGCATAAGAATAGAAGATTCTAGTAAGAAGGAAGAAAGGTTGGGTTGTACTCGTAAGCTATTTCATCATAGTTCATCACTTCATATGAGTCTCTCTCTCTCTCTCTCTCTCTCTCTCTCTCTCTCTCTCTCTCTCTCTCTTTATATATATATATATATATATATATATATATATATAATAAGCTACAGTTTTGTGGGGGTACAAACAACGGTTGGGATCGACTTTTTTGAAGGGCTAGGATTTAACCTTTAAACCATCGCGCGCGCGCGCGCGAGAGAGAGAGAGAGAGAGAGAGAGAGAGAGAAAGAGAGAGAGAGAGAGAGAGAGTCGCATTACCAGACATCACTCTCCCCATCGAAATCTAGTAACAGCTGGCACCCATTCACGTACTGTCCACATCTCTCCCTCATAAACTGCCATCCCCAAATCCCTCTCCCTATATACAAAAAAAAAAAAACTTCCTCTCATCCCCAATGGCACAAGCAGCAACATCCCCAATGGATGCCTCGCACTCGGCCCTGACCTCAGGCATCTCCGACGATGGGGATCCAACAATGGGGATATGAATCGCACTCGGCCTTGACCTCAGTCATCTCCGGCGTTGGGGAGATGAATCGCACTCGGCCCCAACCTCAGCCATCTCCGGTGATAGGGAGACGAATCGCACTAAGCCCGACCGGCATGCACCCTCGACCGACAATGGGGGAGAATGAATAGTACTCGGCCTCTCTTGCCTTCAATGGGGGAGAATGAATCACCGGATGCAAGAGAGAGAGAGAGAGAGCACAGGTTTATCAAAACTCAGTAATTGTAGTTTTTGGGCTTTGGCTTTTTTTTTCCCCTTCTGACCCAGACCTTCTCCGTCTCTCTCTCTTTCTCTCTCTCCCCCCCAAGCCATTTCCCAATTGTATGCTCCATCTTCAGTTGGTTAAGATCGGTAGTGAGGGCAACAACCATCGGTGATCAAGAGAGATGCGATGACTAGCAGGTGGTTGTAGGAGCAGCGACGTCCATCGACGAGGCAGCAGTTGTGGGCAATGTCTACAAGTAGTGTTTGGCAAAAGATGGGCAACCAATCTTTCATGTTCATTTACCTTTTATAACAATCCTTTGTTTGATTGTGGGTTTAAGACCCTTTGCTTCAGTTGATGGATCTATGTGTTACATTTCTCTTTTTTTTATATTGGACTAAAAAGTACTAATTCGGTGTGGTTGGCAATCATCACCGACTTAATATATCTCCTGTGGACCTTCCCTTACGAGCCAGATTTTGGGGTACGAGGGTATATAACAGTTTTAAAGAAATAATCATAATAATAAAAAGAGTTTTGTACCATATAATATGTTGAACTAAAGTAGTAGTAGCAAACATGTAAAAATCTAAAAATATATATTTCCCTCTATGTTTGGCCAAATTATTTCTTTTAATATCATATTAACTTAATTAATAGTTTTGGTCGGGCACACTCGGTAGGCATGCCGATGTCATAAAATGCGGCTGAGGATGTGATGTTGCTTGATGAGAGTGTTTGTGATAACAGATTTGTATTTGGTCAATATGTATGATTTAAAGAATGTAATGTGTGATTAAGGCTCGACCTGTTGTATTGGTTTCATAATCGAACTAAAGTTTGGGGTTAATGGAGATTAGGCATCGGTGGGTTCTCACATCCTCCTGGGTATTAGGAGGGGGTTCTAACTTCATCCCCAATCATGTAATCTCAAGCAATGTTTTTTCGGTGTTCTTGAACGGAGTACCGTGCCGGAGCTCCCACTGTCGTAGGCTCGACATCGTACCCGTCGATCCTTCTATGGAGACTCTAAATTATTACGCTCTCGAAATTTTGTTATGCCCTCGAAATTTTGTTGTCGCCGTCTAAATTTGTTTGTTTCTTCAGGCAAGGGCTATTTTACTATATCTTTGTGATGTATCTATTTTATTTGCCGTCGAAGGCGGCCGTCCACCCAGGTATACGGCTCCCTCACCCTATATGATATAGAACAATGTTGCTCATACGACCATACCCCCACCGAATGTGGGCACCCCAACCAAGTGTGGATGCCCAAGCCGGATGTGGGCGCCCTCATTAAATGTGCATGCCGACGACGCTCACATTAACATTACAACTATTTCTTGCAGGGCGGTTACTGAATAATATTGTCGCCATGCTGAAAATGGTTATCACGACCGAATGTGTCCCCAACCGAATGTGGGCACCGTCACCAAATGTGGGCACCTCCATCGAATGTGGATGCCTTCACAGAATATAGGCACCCTCGCCGAATGTGTATGCCGACATAATCATCTTCACATTTCTTTTGTGTTACCGTCCTCAAAATATTGTCGACTCCCTCAAAATATTATTACCGCTTTTAAATTATTATTGTCATCCTTAAAATATTCTCCTCTTAAAATTTTGTCACACCCTCGCCGAATGTGCGTGCCGATAGGCATGGGCATTACTAGTATATATATATAGCGGAATGCTTAGATGCGGTCTGCTGTCTGCGGCCATCGAATGCACCACTCCGTGCATCGAATGCACGCAGCGGGTGCATCGGACGGCTGCGGACCACGGACCGCACAGACCGCACCTAAGCATCCCCCTATATATATATATATATATATATATATATATATATATATATGGTCAGGATTGGATGACCCAGCAAATTTTGACCTAGCAAATAACCCAGCAACCTTTGATGCACTTAGAGGTTTTAGAATGGGCTGATTTTTTGTAGGCATGTTGTCTATGGTAAGTTGATCATCCTCACAAAAAATCAGCCCATTCTAAAACCTCTAGGTGCACCAAATGCGCTCTTCAAATCATCAGTTAAAATTGACAGTCGAAAACCGTTGACTTGAAGAGCGCATTTGATCCACCAAGAGGTTTTAGAATGGGCTGATTTTTTGTAAGCATGATAAACATACCATAGACAACATCTCTACAAAAAATTAGCCCATTTTAAAACCTCTAGGTGCATCAAAGGATACTGGGTTATTGCTGGCCTGAGTTAGCCGATCCCGACCCATATATATATATATATATATATATATATATATATATATATATATATATATATATATATATATATATATATATATATATATGGGGACGGGGAGCCTGCACCCGAGGTGCAGCAAGAACGCTGCACCTCAAGCATTGTTTACCTACCTAGAAGTTTTGGAATTTGATGAAATTTGGTGAGGATGTTGTCTAGGGTAACATGATCATCCTCACAAATTTTCATCAAATTCCAAAACTTCTAGGGAGGTCAAATGGTCGAAGCAAAATCTGCAAATTTTAACGGTGACTGCGGACGGCTGATTTTGCTTCGACCATTTGACCCCCCTAGAAGTTTTGGAATTTGATAAAAATTTGTGAGGATGATCACCTTACCCTAGACAACACCCCCACCAAATTTCATCCATTTCCAAAACTTCTAGGTAGGTAAAACAAGGGGGCGGTGCAGCGTTGACGCTGCACCTCGGGTGCAGGCTCCCCGCCCCCTATATATATATATATATATATATATATATATATATATATATATATATATATATAGAGAGAGAGAGAGAGAGAGAGAGAGAGAGAGAGAGAATACGGGGTATGAGCTGACAGCCCATTTGAGCAAATGGGTTGTCAGCTTACAGCCGTCCGATTGGATTGATCAAGCCGTCCGATTGGATTTTAAAAACCAGCTGTTTTACAGCTGTTTTGGATTTTTTTTTTTTTTACAATCTCTCTCTCTCTTCCGTGAGCTGCGCGCGTCCCCTTCCCCCTCCCCGACGGCGACCACCTCCAGCTCCAGCTGCCCCCTCCGGCACCAGCACCGGCAGCGGCTCCCCCCTCCGGCACTGGCAGCGGCAGCGGCAGCGGCACCGGCACCGGCACCGGCACCGGATCCCACGCCCCGGTAGCGACAGCGGCAGCGACACCGGCAGCCCCTCCCCCCGGCTGGCCAATGAATCACACTCGTCCCTCCGGCAGCCGGCACCCCCCTCCACCTCCGGTAGCCCCCCCTCCTCCGGCGCCGGAGGGGGGAGCCGCTGCCGGTGCCGGTGCCGTAGGGGGATCTGGTGCCGCTGCCACGACCGGTGCCGCTGCCGCTACCGGGGCGTGGGATCCGGTGCTGCTGCCGCTGCCGGCGCCGGAGAGGGGAGCCGGTGCCGGTGCCGTAGGGGACAGCTGGAGCTGGAGGTGGTCGCCGTCGGGGAGGGGGAAGGGGACGCGCGCAGCTCGTGAGGAAGAGAGAGAGAGATATTGTAATGTTAATGTAATGTAATGGGTCGGGTTTACTGTATAGTCGGGTCGGGTTTACTGTACATATATATTGGGCTTGAGTCCCTCAATGGAATCATTCAGTTCCTCTCCAAACCCTAGCCGTCGTCTCCTAACATGGTATCAGAGCTCTAGGGCGACGGCTGCACCTCCTCCGGTCTCCCTCCTACCCGCCGGCTGCATCTCCTCCGCCGGCTGCACCCCTCTCTCGACCCCTCTACCTGATCGGCAGCCCCCTCCGGCCCCCCTTCCTCTGCTCCGATCACCCGCACCCCCCCTCCGACCCCAACCGAACCCCCTTCTGCCACCGCCCCCCCCTCCCGAACCCCTTACAGCCCCTGCCCCCCCCTCCCGACCCCCTCCCGCGCTCTCTACAGTCACCGCCCCCCCCCCCCTCCCGGCCCCCTACAGCCACCCCCCCCTCCTCCCGAACCCCCTTCTGCCACCTGCCCCCCCTCCCGACCCCCTCCCGCGCTCTCTACAGCCACCGCCCCCCCCCTCCCGGCCCCCTACAGCCACCACCCCCCCTCCCGGACCCCCTACAGCCACCCCCCCCCCCCCTCCCGAACCCCCTACAGCCCCTGCCCCCCCTTCCGACCCCCTCCCGAGCCCCCTACAGCCCTACAGCACCCCCCCAACACCCCCTGACGCCCTACAGCCTCCTCCATGGCCTCTCCAGCCGCACCGTCTGTCGTTGCGATCTCTCCACCGCTGAAGGCGGTCGCGTTTCAGTTGTCGTCGGCCAGCGACTGGCCTGACTGGTCCCTCACCGTCGAGGCCGCCCTCTCCAGTCGTGATCTGTGGGATCACGTCACCGGCGAGGATCCTCCTCCCACTGACTACTCCGGCTCGTCATCTGTCACCAGCAGTGCTGCATCTTCTGCAGCGACTGCTACCACGGCCGTCACCGTTGCTGCTCTTACGTGGCGCCGCCACGATCAGGCCATCCGGGCGTACCTCCTGTACTCGGTTGCTCGTCCGCTCCTTGCTCCCATCGGCCGCCTTCCGACTGCGCGCGCGATGTGGGAGTATCTCCGGGACCGTTTTCTCCCGTGCGGCGGCGCCCGCCGGCATCAGCTCATCTGCGACTCGCAGTCTGCCCGTCAGGGGGAGCGTACCATTCAGGACTTCTTCAGTCAGATGAGTGCCTACTGGCATGAGCTGGACTCACTGATTCCGGAGCGGTGTGACTGCCCCCGCTCCCGGGACTTCCAGCGCTACCTCGACGAGGGCCACCTGCACCAGTTTCTGGCAGCACTTCGACCAGACTTTGCTCTCATAGCCGCCCAGCTCCTGCAGCGTGAGCCCCTCCCTCGGCTCGAGGATGCCCTACTCGCCTTGGTCGACGAGGAGACCCGCCTTCAGACTCAGGGCGCTCGTGCTCCTCCACTTGCTCCTAGCTCCGACTCTGTCCTGGCAGCCGGGTTCTCCGATGAGGCTGTTTTCTGTCACTACTGCAAGGAGCCCGGCCACATGAAGCGCGAGTGCCCTACACGTCCTCCACGCAACCCCCGCTGGGGTCCGGATGAGAGATCCCCCCGCTGGTCTTCGACCTCTCGCGACGATCGACGCGGCGGTCGAGGTGGACGGGGCCGAGGACGTGGTTCGTCTTCCTTTCGCCACTTTGGTGGTGCAGCGGCTACTGCAGAGGCCTCGCCGCTCCCCACTGCTCCCACAGCTCCTTCGCCGCCTGAGCCGGACCGTCTTCAGCGCCTCGAGGAGCTCCTTCTTCGCCATATAGCCTCCACCGGCTCCGCGACTGCGCACGGCTTGTCTGCCACCTCTGGTACTACTGCTCCATGGATCTTCGATTCGGGTGCCTCCTGTCACCTTACTTTTGACTCCACTGTCCTCACGGACTGTTCTCCCACTACCACCCACCAGGAGGTTCGCACTGCGGATGGGACTCTCGTCCCTATTCCGCAATGTGGCTCCATCACCACCACCTCTGACCCTTCTGGTCGCCTGACCCTATCCCATGTCCATCATGCCCCTCGTCTTAATATTAATTTGATTTCCATCAGTTCTCTTTGCGACTCTGGCCTGACTGTCACCTTCACCCCTTCTGTTTGTGTTGTGCAGGATTCGCGGACGGGTCAGAGGATTGGGCTGGGCCGTAGGGCAGGAGGACTCTACCAGTTGGACCATCTCCATGTGTCTTCAGTTGCGTCTGTCATGTCTGTCACCTCTGATGCCGACCTGTGGCACAGAAGGTTAGGTCATATATCTAGTGATCGACTCAAAAGCGTATTCCGTTCGGGCGCTTTGGGTCGAGCGTCTTTCTCCCCCCTCTCTGTCTGTACGGGTTGTCGACTGGCAAAGCATCTAGCTCTTCCTTTTTCTGCTAGTACTTCCCAGTCTAATGCTTTATTTGATTTAGTTCATTCGGATATTTGGGGTCCTGCTCCTGTTGCATCTCTATCTGGTTATATGTATTATGTTTGTTTTATCGATGACTATTCTAGGTGCACCTGGGTCTATCTCATGCGTCATCGGTCTGAAATTCCCCACATCTTTAGGCGATTCACCACTATGATACACACCCAGTTTGGTCGGCGAATCAAGACCTTTCGGTCTGATTGTGCCAAGGAGTATCTCTCCTCTGAGATGCGTGAGCTTCTTCAGTCTCACGGCACTCTTCACCAGCAGTCATGTCCCCACACCCATGAGCAGAACGGCGTTGCCGAACGCAAGCATCGTCATGTCCTTGAGACTGCACGAGCCTTGCTTCTCTCTGCGTCTGTCCCTCACTCCTACTGGGCTGAAGCTGTCATGACGGCTGTCCACCTCATCAATATCACTCCGTCATCTGCTCTGTCCGGTGCCACCCCTCACGAGCGCCTTCACTCTAGTCCACCTGACTACTCTCTTCTTCGCACGTTTGGCTGCACGTGCTTCGTTCTTCTTCCTCCCCATGAGCGCACCAAACTTTCTGCGAGGTTTGTTAGGTGTGTTCACTTGGGGCTCAGTCGTGAGCATAAGGGGTATCGCTGCTATGATCCCTTAGCTCGTCGGATCCGTGTCTCCCGTCACGTCTCCTTTGTTGAGGATGTCCCGTATTTTGCTCCTGAGTCTCGGGATCTTTCCGTGCCTACTTCGTCATCCTCCTCGCCCTCCTCACATCTTCACATCCCTGTTCTACCCCCGGTTTCTGTTGCTCCATCCACGCCTACTACACCACCACCTCCTCAGTATCCATCGCCACCACTACCACCACCTCCTCAGTCCCCCCACGCCACCTCCACCACCACCCATTACTCGTGTCTATGTACGTCGGTCTGCAGCTCCCCCTCCGGAGTCGGTTCTCCCTGGTACTCCCTCGCCTGATGCTGCTGCTCCCTCCTCCCCGGTCGTGGATCCTGCTCCTGTTCGGCGCTACCCAGCGCGCGAACATCACCCTCCTGCCCGATACGACTACTCTCCTGACAGGTTTGGTTACTCTGCTTTTCCCACTGACTCTCCTGACTCTTCTGGCTTCTCTGCCAGTGTCTCCTATTCACCATCCTTTCAGGCCTTCCTTACTGCTCTTCACACTCATCGGGAGCCCCAATCGTACCGTGAGGCAGCATTACATCCAGAGTGGCGGCAGGCCATGTCAGTTGAGCTTGAGGCATTTCAGCGGACCCAGACCTGGGAGTTGGTGCCTTGTCCCCCCGGGGTGGTGCCTGTTAGCTGCAAGTGGATCTTCAAGGTCAAGACTCGACCTGACGGATCCATTGAGCGGCACAAGGCTCGCCTCGTTGCTCGTGGCTTCTCCCAGGAGTATGGGATTGACTACGAGGAGACGTTTGCTCCAGTTGCTCGGATGACTACTGTGCGCACCCTCTTAGCTGTGGCAGCTGCTCGAGGGTGGCCTCTCCATCAGATGGATGTCACCAATGCGTTTCTTCACGGTGATCTCTCCGAGGAAGTCTACATGGCTCCTCCTCCGGGCACTTCAGTTCCTCCAGGACACGTGTGTCGGTTGCGCCGGGCCATCTATGGGCTCAAGCAGGCTCCTCGTGCCTGGTTTGAGCGCTTTCGCAGTGCAGTTCTGGCCGCCGGGTTTGTTGAGCGTCACTCCGACTATGCCCTGTTCACTCGCTCCTCCAGTCAGGGCATTGCAGTCCTTCTCCTCTACGTGGATGATATGATCATCACTGGGGATGACAGTGCCACCATCGCTTCTCTCCAGCGGCACCTCCAGAGTCAGTTTGAGATGAAAGACCTGGGCTCTCTTCGCTACTTTCTGGGTCTTGAGATTGCCAGGTCAGCTCGTGGTCTGTTGGTCTCCCAACAGAAGTACATCTCCGACATTCTTACTGATGCTGCCCTCACTGACACACGTACTGCTGATACACCCATGGAGCTCAATTTGAAGCTTCTCGCTACCGATGGTGAGCCGCTCCAGGATGTCTCCCGCTACCAGAGGTTGGTTGGGATGCTTGTCTATCTCACCATGACCCGGCCAGACATTGCCCATGCTGTTGGCATTGTCAGTCAGTTTGTTCAGGCTCCACGGTCAGTACACTATGCAGCTGTTCTGCGGATTATCCGCTACCTCCGGGGCACCATCACCCGTTCACTCCTGTTTCCCTCCACCTCTCCGTTGGTACTGCGCGCCTACTCAGATGCAGATTGGGCAGGTGATACAGACACTCGTCGATCTACTACAGGATACTGTGTGTTTCTGGGTGACTCCCTGATTTCATGGCGCAGCAAGAAGCAGGAGTCTGTTGCTCGCTCCAGCACCGAAGCCGAATACAGGGCTATGGCTTCCACCACCGCCGAGATTGTCTGGCTTCGACGTCTTCTGCTTGACTTGGGAGTGGTGATGTCCGGGCCGACCCCTCTCTTCTGTGACAACCGGAGTGCTATTCAGATTGCTAGCAATCCGGTCTTCCATGAGCGAACAAAGCATATTGAAGTTGACTGTCATTATGTTCGCCAGGCGTTTATCGATCACATCATCTCCCTGCCTTTCATTCCCTCATCGGAGCAGACTGCTGATTTTCTGACGAAGCCACTGACGACTGCTCGCTTCCGACATTTTCTAGGCAAACTCTCGGTTCATGATCCACCGTGAGTTTGAGGGGGAGTGTTAATGTAATGTAATGGGTCGGGTTTACTGTATAGTCGGGTCGGGTTTACTGTACATATATATTGGGCTTGAGTCCCTCAATGGAATCATTCAGTTCCTCTCCAAACCCTAGGCGTCGTCTCCTAACATGTAAAAAATAAAAAAAATCCAAAACAGCTGTAAAACAGCTGGTTTTTAAAATCCAATCGGACGGCTTGATCAATCCAATCGGATGGCTGTAAGCTGACAGCCCATTTGCTCAAATGGACTGTCAGCTCATACCCCGTATTCTATATATATATATATATATATATATATATATATATATAGGGACATGCTATAATGCGGCATGCGGTAAGTGCGGCACCGCATAGTAGCCGTCTGATGCACCGCTGCGTGTATCAGACGGTTGCGGTGCAGTGCCGCACGTACCGCATGCCGCATTATAGCATGCCCCTATATATATATATATATATATATATATATATATATATATATATATATATATATATATATATATATATAGAGAGAGAGAGAGAGAGAGAAATGCTATAATGCGGCATGCGGTAAGTGTGGCACCGCACCGCTGCCGTCTGATGCACTGTTGCGTGCATGCGATGCACGCAGCGCATGCATCAGACGACTGCAGTGCGGTGCCGCACGTACCGCATGTCGCATTATAGCATGCCCCTATATATATATATATATATATATATATATATATATGTGTGTGTGTGTGTGTGTGTGTGTGTGTGTGTGTGTGTGTGTGTGTGTGTGTGTGTGTGTGTGTGCTGTAAATTGTTTTCATCACTTGTGGTGTACCGGTGTCCTTTATCGATTTATCTTCCATTATTTGTAGGACTTGCCATTCAAACAGATACATATAGCTCGGTTGCCGATTGTCACATATGTTATGAAGTTAACAAAGAGACTCAGTTCAGAGATGGATAGCTTTATCTCAATAAACAGATAATTTTGACCAAAAGGAGAAACATAATGAGAATCTTGTATACGGTGGTGAATAATCTCGGCTTAAGCGTTAATAGGCCATTTTCCTTTCTTTCCATTCTAATACTTCATACGAGAGTTATCAGTATTTATCAAATCTGTTCCTATCTAAAGGAAAGCTATTTGATCAAATGACAAAGACATTGTTGAGAAAGAGATGGCTTTTGCCTTGAGAGCTGAGGCTTCAAAGGAGTTGATCCCTCTGCTACATACGTAGTGGGTGATGATTGTCGCCGTGCTGTAGGAGTCCTGAGAAAGATCATTCTCTATGTCAATGTAAGGAACATTAGGAGACTGATGCACCATTATATCTTTTTCGGTGTAGACTGTGACGAGGTGGTCATTGATGATGAACTTAGCACTTTGATGCAGACTTGATGGCACTGCTGTGGCAACTGCTATGGAGTATTGCTTCATTCAAAAGAGTTGGGGATGGAGGGAATCCTGCTAAAATTGGATTTTGACGAAGGATTTTGGATAAATTCATTGGAGCTTCTTACTTAAAGTCTTACAAGCAAAAACAAAAATTCATACCAACTAGATCAAATGGATTTGGGGGTGTGTTTTTTTCATCCAAGCTACAGATGTTATCTCCCTTTCTTTTCATTCCAGCAGTTGATAATTTTAATACAATTACCAAAAAATCCTCTCCGATGGCTCACATTAAAGGTATCACTGATGAAGAATGGAACGCTTCCAACCTTCACTTCGCAGATGACGTCATTCTTCTTTACAAAGCTGATAAATCGATCCCATAGTCTTAAAGATCATTCTCTTTGCATTGAAAATTGTCCATGGGATTGAGATTAATTTCACCAAAAGCTCGTTATTCTATATTGGCCATGAAGTGGAGGAAGGAGCTAGTTTGACTAGAATAATGAACTATAAGTTAAACTATTTGCCACTCAAAGGACTTGGACTTCCAATTGGAGATAGGAGTTTGCGAAGATATGATTGCTACCAGTTAGTAAAGAAGGTGGAGAAAACCTTTCGCTTGATGGAAAAGTAAGTACTTGCATCTCGAGAGTCCGGTGGTGTCCGTTCTTCTTAGATCATTACTACTCTGGCGTGCATCAAGTTCATCCGGGCATTGCCCTGGTTTTTTACTTGTAAATAAAAATAATCAACACATGGTATCACAAGCTCAGGAGATCGTCTTAAGGGGATGAACGAGATTCAGTTGAAAATAAAACATAATAATCGATGAAGAAAAGAAGAAAAAAAAGGAATCAACTCGGGTCTGGCCACATACCCAAACCCATGAGAGCTGCGATGGTGAACATCTCCCCAATGGCCAATGGGAGGTTGGAGAGGACCGCCAAAACCCTCTTGCTCGCTCTCTTGAAGAAAACCCACAAGGGAAAGCCCGCAGCTTTGCCCCGCCCCTCCGGAATTCCTCCGTTCCCGGCGGCGCCACTGCTCTCCTCCGACACGGGCGGCGCTCTGTCGAAGAGGACGATCTCCTTCTTCTTTCTGGGGGTGGTGGGCATGGCCTCGCTCTTGGTATCGCGGGACGTCCTCAGCTTGGACCCAACTCGGAGGACATGGGGATGCCTCGGGTGGATGAGTCGACCGTTGGAGAGGAGGGAAGGAGGAGCTCTGAGTGAAGGCCGGAGCAGAGATGAGAAGAGGGCGGTGGGGATTGGGGTTCTCGCGGGGTTCGATGGAGGAGGCATTAGCAGCTGAAGGGGTGCTGAGAGCATCTCTCAAATGTTTTGTTGGTTGGGATTTCAGTGATGAAAGGAAGCTGAAGAAGATAAAGGTGACGAAGCCTTGCTTGGGTCCAAGAAAAAAATAAATAAAAAGGAAAAAAACGATAGGCTTGTTGGATAAGGTGGGTGGTTGGATTTATTTGTTTATGAGGGGGATTTTTGCAAATAGCCCTTGTAGAATAATTATATATTAGTCCATTAATACTTTGTATTTACATATAGACACCTATGATTAGGCTATTTGTGCGGCTAACTTGCATCAATTTGGGAGGAATAATCCACGTGTATTCATAGTTTACCTTTACCTACCATTACCATGTAGACTTTAGCCATAGTATGTCTTTAATTGCGTCTCAAATGACAACTTTGCCCTCAATTTCAGAGTGAGTCTAATATCATGCTCTCTTTGCCCTTATTTAGGGGCTCTATTTGGTTCACTAGTCATAAACAAGTGAAAAATCATCCCGATAAAACCGTCGTATGAAAGTGCCAATCAAACCATAGCTATACATGGAATGTTCTTCTCAAATAGATGGCAATTAACCTTACGGGTTGATTTGCACAACCTAGTTTTTATGGGTTGATATGTAAATATAAAGTTCCATGGGCCAATCAAGCCATAGTGGTATGTACTTCACATGTTAGTGCATCATGCACAACATATATCAGAATTCCAAACTCGCTAATAATACAGAAAGTTGCCATAATATGGGCGTAGAGAAAACCAAGAGAACGGACATGTGAACGCCTTGCCGCTAAGATGCAAGGGTGGGGATATTCGCATTACGCATATTACGAAGGGCATCCCCTATTTTAAGAAAATGTTCAACTTGCTCATAATGAGGACCAGGTCAGAAGAGGGCAACTCACGCATGTCGTTGCCTACGCCCGTTCCGTGGATGGGGTCGCCCTCAAGCCCCATGCAATCCACTATCACCTCCTTCCTCCTACACCCAGTCGTTTCAGCTAAGTCCCACTACTGTGTTGGAAAAATCCAATGGTAAAAGCTCGCAACAGAAGCAATTTACCAATTAAAAGACCGTGTATGGTACGCGTTACACGATTAAAACTTTCATTGAAACTAATCTATATGCGTGCACGTATGTGCACGTGAATCGAACACCCTAATGGCAATATAGCGATATGAATGTCCAACATGCATGCAATTCGAATCTATACTAGGTCTATGTGTTAGAGTATTGGATACCTTCGTGCGGATTTTTTAACCTCGAAGAATTATCTTCTTTATCGATAGAGACAGAAGATCGTCCGCGAAGAAGCCGATGATATGCGAGGAGACGATGCCTTCAATGTTCACCTGATCTCACGCGATACACGGCACGCCAACAAAGGGTCTCTGAGTGCCCTCTTACGTTAGCCATTCTCTGTCTACGAAACTGCACACAAGGAAGACGAGATGAAATCGCAAGTCGCAAGCGAAAGAGAGAGACGAGAAACCGAGAGATGGAGAGAGGGGGTTCGAAAAAGGCTTTACTAGGGTCGTCCCCCCTATCCCATTGATCCTTTTATGAGGCCGGCCCCCCTAGGTTGTGTGCGCAACTTGCTAGGGCCAACCCCCTAGCTTCTTTCCCTTTGTTCCCTTACTTCTAGGGGTGGAAAATCCCTAGTCAAACCCATGTGCCCTATACAATAAGGTCGGCCCCTATAATGGAGCATTCAACTCCTATAAACTAGGGAGGCAGCCATGCATGCTCTCCAACACATAGGTCCGACCCCTCAAGTACATAGTGATGCCTGGGTTTACCAAAACACCCCTATGGCACCAGTTGACCGGCTCACATGCGCGAGAACTCGCATGACACACATAAGTGGGGTGCACTAGTAATTTCACTATTTACTAGGGTTCCCTTAGTAAACACATAGGGTGGCCCTAGTAAAGTCAAGTCGTCGATTTGCAATATATCCCGGTACATCGCACCCATATGGCGGAGCCCACATATGGTAAGGAATGACTACGTGTGTCTCTGTACCACTCTAGGGTTTCCCCTTAGCACACATGAAGTTACACGTCTACCTTGTACTAGTGCGGAGCACACACAGAGTGTAGGCTTGGACTTCTTTCTTCCTCTAACTGTGTTCTATGTTTCGAGAAGATGGTTCAAGAACCATACATAATATTGATAAGGTGAAACCTTCAAGGTCCAGGGTTCATGGCTTCCAACTTAAACTCAATCGACACACTACTCAAGTATACTATAGATCTCTTGAGTCCAAGTTAACCTACGTAACCATCCAAAGTGCGATGCAGTACACTCCAATCCTCTAAGATTTACTATATTCTCCCGCATATCCCTGCTCTCCGCTTAGTAGTGGTAAACATGTTGTCCCTTCACTTAGTGCCATGACGCGACTCGAGCTGTGGAGAATACCGTTAGACTCGAGTGCTCATATGACTCGGTTCGTTCCAGGTTGACTACTTATGTTGTATCTCCGATTACCCTGCTGAGTAACCAGATCCGATAAACAGTCCAATTGATGACCACTAGGCCTGAGTTTAATATGACACAAGTCAGACCAAGTAATGCACCTCTCGTTAGGGGTGTGAATGACCTGCAGGAGCGGCACGCTGATGCAAAGCCAGCCAAGTAACCTAGCACACCATGGTTTTGGGTTGGAAAACCGAACCACATAATGGTGTGCCAAAGCACCATACAATTGGTTAGCCCACCAGTCATGGTTCCTCATGGTTTAGGACCATTTTACCCTAAGCATAAACATAACTTAGTGCACTAGTGTCTGCTCAACATTCTGTGCACCATGTTAGTTCCGTTCAGCTATAGACAATATCCCTGGTGATGACCATAGTGAAGACACCCATATATTGTCACCCCAACAGATTAACATGATAAGGCGACAAACCTGATCACAACTGCGAACTTATATAAGTTACATAGGACCAATTCACTCAGTCTTCAACTCAGTAGACCACTATGTAGCTATAGCTCTATGTTCTAATATGAACACGTAACTATATTACGTACGAATATGCATCTTCAAATAATAACAATATCCATCCTTTATTAATAGATCAAAATTAGAGTTTTACAAGCTCAGAACACACCAACTCCAACAATCTCCCACTTGATCTAGGGAATCAAAACAGTTTTGACTCCCATCGCGTCTATATATTACTCGAATGTCTTGAGAAGTATCATCTTGATAAAGGGATCAGCAACATTATCTGTAGATGCAATCTGTGTCACTACTACTCGCTCTTGTTTTTTAAACTACCAAATCAGATAGAATTTATGCTCGATATGTTTCCCCTTTTGGTGGTTCCTCAGCTCCCTAGCATGTGCTACCGCTCCACTATTGTTACAATAAAGTACAATAAGTAATTGAGCCTCTGGCATGCACCCCAATTCCATAAAAAATTTCTTGAGACATACTGCCTCTTTTCGCTTCTTCGCACGCTGCAACGTACTTAGCTTCTGTGGTAGAGTCCGTGATGCACTTCTGCTTCACACTCTACCAACTAACCACTGCTTTTCTTAACATGAGCAAAAATCCTGATATTGACTTCCTGGATTCCAAATCTCATATAAGTCAAAATTCATATATCCAATTTGTGTTAATTTTTTTGAGGTGTAAACTAACTCATAATCCCTCATGTGACGAAGGTACTTAAGTATATACTTCATAGTTGTCCAATGAACCGGACACAGATTTGACTGAAACCGACTCATCATGCCTATTGCAAAACAGATATCCGGCCTAGTGCGATGCAAAGCATACATTAGGCTACCCAATGCTGAAGCATAAGGCACCTTCTACATTTTTGCTCTCTTCTTAATTATCTTAGAACCTAGACCCTTAGACAGTTTTAAGTCATATCTGCATGTACGAAACCCTTCTTGGAGTCCTGTATGCTAAATCAAGTAAGAACCTTATCTATGTGTGTGGCCTATGATAGTGAGAGAATCATGTTTTGGCGATCTCGTTTTACATTGATTCTCAAAGCATAACTTGCTTCATAAGGTCTTTTATATCGAACTATGTTGACAATAAGACCCTTACCGTTGATAATGTTCCTATATCATCCTCAATGAGCAGAATATTATCAACATAAAGTATCAAATATACATTGAAGTTTTGTTATTTTTCTTGTACATATATGGCTAATCCTTGTTTTGAATAAATCTATACGGCTGGACTGTCTAATCAAAACGAATATTCCAACTTCTAGAGCTTACTTTAGTCCCTAAATGGACTTTTGCAACTTACAAACTAGGTACTCTTGACCCTCTGACTCAAAGCCTGGAGGTTGCATCATATAAATGTCCTCTTCCAAATCCCCATTAAAGAATGTTGTCTTAACATATATTTGCCAGATCTTCCAATTGTAATGGGCTGCAATGGATAAAATTATCCGAATAGACTTAATCATAGCTACCGGCGAGAAGGTTTCATCATAATTGATTCCTTCTCTCTACGTATAACCTTTGGCAACTAATTTAGCCTTATAAGTCTCAACGGTACCATCGGATCCTCTCTTCTTCTTATACACCCACTTACAGCTAATAGGTTTAGTATTGGATAATGGTGTAATAAGTTTCTAGATAGCATTATGGAACATAGATGCGATCTTTGCCTCTATAGCCTTTTGCCAGTCAGAGCTGTGAGAAGCTCCTATTACCTTATCATAGCTCAGTGGATTATCCTCCTGAAACACTGGATCAACTAACAAGATTTCCCTATAGTATCTATCAGAATCGAGTGCTCATATGACTCGGTTCCTTCCAAATTGACTACGTACGTTGTACCTTCGATTATCTTGTCGAGTAACCAGATCCAATCAACAATCCAACTGATGACCATCCGGCCCAGATTTAATATGACCCAAGTCTGACCAATGAACGCACCTCCTGTTAGGGATATGGATGGCCTGTAGGAGTAGCAAATTGATGCGATGCCAACCAAATAACCTAGCATACCGTGGTTTTAGGTCACGAAATGGAACTCGCACATAATGGTGTGTCAAAGCACTACACAACTAATTAGCCCACCAGTCGTGGTTCCTCAGGATTTAGGACCATTTTACCCTAAGCAGAAACATAGCTTAGTACACCGGTGTCTACTCACCATTTTGTGCATCGTGTTGGTTCCATTCAGCCATAGACATTGTGTCTGGTGATGACAATGGTGAAGACACCCATGTTGTAACATCCACCCCAAACACATAAGATATTGTTCGCTTTGTCTGTACCCGTACAAGGACTTCCTAGGAGGGTCACCCATCCTAGTACTAATCTCACCCAAGCTCGCTTAACTAGGAGTTTTTACAAAATCCGTAGTGACTTAAGATTTTAAAACACGTCTTCTATGTTTGGGAGGGAAAATTATATAACTAGCTCAGGATCTCTTTCTCTCCAGGTGACGTGGGATTAATTCAGTGGCCTTGGACACCTCAACACATCCATTTTGTCATCAGCCTTAGGGGTCTTGGCTCTTGGCCTATTAAAACTTGGTCATCACAACCCACCCCCCTTAAGGGCTACATGTCCATGTGTAGGTTACCCCCCCCCCCCATTGCGAGGAGATATGGGTGCAAAATCTAGCTAACACCTGACAGTAGGACCCATAGCCCTATCTGGGGCCCATGGAGATGACGGTGGGACCCGTAACCCTGCCTGGGACCCATACACACTATCTGGGGTCTGAGAAATCCCCCCGAGTATTTACCAAACCATCGGTATATTTCAAACCTCTATAAATAGCAGACTCAACAAATATTTCAAGAGGGGGGGGATCAAATATTCTAGACCACATTCTACTTTTTATTTTTCAGAGCTCCTCGAGCCTTCTATCTACTTATATAAGCACTCCTCGGCTTATCGAGAGTAGCTCTACTTCTTCAGAGATAGTGAATTCAAAGGTTGCGTCTTATTGCACAGAGATGTAGGCTTCGGTCAAACTTTGTTACTACATCCTATGTCAACCCTTCTCTCTCTCTACTCTATAGTGTTAGCGTGACAACTTAGCACGTAATAGCTCAACACCCTACAACGCACCATATCTCGAAGGTCAATACCTTCAATTGACTGTTGAAGAGGGACCGTACGACGACCGTAATCCTCCCTTACAGTTTGGCACCATCTGTGAGATCTTTCCCTATCGACTAACAACCTCCAGGCTTCTCAGCTCCTTCAGTCAAGCAACAACTACTGATTGCCTGAGCAACCCATCTGTCTCCATCGCTATACCAGAATAGCGAAGACATGACTCGTGGACCAACCAGAGGAAAGCAACATTTATCTAGACATCCAGTATCCTATGACTCGCTCAATGAATCACAAGTTCACAATGAGCCAGCACCCAGAACAGCAACCTATTGTAGATTCGAGAAGTCATCGGTCGGCTGATCGCGTCGCTAAGACTTAACCTCGGCTATCTCCTTAGCCTGCCAACGTGATTACTCAATGCTTGAGGAAAGCGCACTTCTCACCGTCGCCAATCCTCAGGTGACGTACCAGATCACGGTAGAGGATTCCAGCTCCTCACTCTCATGAAGCAGAATGCCACTCTTATGGTTGAGAGAGACTCTCTCCGATGAGTCACCACCGAAGTATGAGCCAACCTCTAGAGGTCAGCAACTGGTATCAATGACAAAGAAGATATCCGCCGATCGATCGACCCATCTCTCGCTTCTTCCTGATGATCTATCGCCAACACCCCGCGATGGTCCCCCTGACCTCTTTTGAGAGGACCCTCACCCAATCCTCCTAGACTAACAGTCTGGGAGCATCTCGACGAGTCTACTCGTCTCCCCGAGCTACCCAGTTCTAAGTCATCCTCCGATCCCTACATCGTGAGGGATACTCGGAACGGTGGTCTCCACCCCAGAGTCTGACAATATAGCTAAACAACCGAGCTCTGGCAGAGCATCAGACGGTAAGAGCGACTCCAATGCCCTTGCTCCCTTCTTTCCTTTCGAGATGCCTCTCAGACCAATAAGGTGATCGTCGAAACAACCACACCTCCAAGGGACCTCTCCATCAACAAATTCTTTAAGCTTCTTTCCCTCGGAGCTGGAGGACTCCATCTTTCCCCAAGTTCAACTGCCTGATGGGAGACCTAACATTACACGTCCTCGCTTTCAAGTAAGTATTGACGTCGTATAACCACAACAACCAAGTCTTGTGCCATACCTTCGTCGACAGCCTGAATGATATGTCGCTCGACTGGTATCACCACCTCCAGACAGGCTCTGTGAGTTGGTTTGAGGATTTGGTAGATCTCTTCATTCAATACTATAGATTGAACCTCAATCTAGAGAATAAACTAGACTACCTATACCGACTTTGCATGGGATCGGATGAAACCCTCTAGGAGTTTAATCGGAGGTTTCAAAATGAGCACATTGCGATCTCCGGACGTCACCTCGACAATGAAATGATTATGTTGGCATTCCAAAATGTCCTATGATATGACCTTCACATCTACAACGACCTCATCCGTAATCCATCTGCCTCTCTTGGAGCACTGTTTGATCAGATCCAATGGAAGATCAAGGTGGAGGATGATCAAATCACGTGCAAGGGGAGTGACCTTAAGAACCATCCTTCAGACAAGGAACTGACACGACTAACAGCTCGAGCTCACAATGCTCAGGCCAAGGGAGACGGATCCTTCAAGAGGCCAATGTGGGCAAGTGATAGACCCACTAATCCTCGAAGGATTGACTTCACCGATTAGAATTTGCCCATAGACATCATCATCGAGCAAATCCAGCATGAAGACTTTCTCAAATGGACAAACCCTCTCCAGCCAAATTCAAAGCACATGTCAAACAAATCGATCTACTATGACTTCTATCGATGCCTCAGACACCCAACAATGAAATACAAGTCTTTCTTTTATCACTTGGAAGACTTCTAGCAGGATGGATATCTCTGGGAGTTCAAAAGAGGACATGGATCCTTTCAGGACCCTCCCTCTGCAACAAAGGAGAAAGAAGCTTGCAAAATCCACAGTTCTGGCAACCAACAGTGTCAACTGAAAGGGAAGCATTCCATCGACTGATCAGAGTAGAACGACACGGATTGTCAACAACTCAGAATATCACTTATCTGAAATCCATGATGTAACATCTTCTAAGTTATCAATAAAATGATAACTGATCGCCTTCTATATGCAAGTCCTCAAATTATTGATCAACCAGTGCTTCGCCACTATCAAACGCAAAGGTACGAGCTTGATGTCCTTTCGCTGGTTTGATCGCATAGGGTCTTCCCAAGATCAAACAGCGTCTAAAGGCACCTACTACATACCCTGCCACCGGTTGGGTTATCAAAGCCTTGCCTCGACCAACCAAAGACAATACTAGTTTGATTATATACAGGGTCTTCCCACAATCAACTAACAAAAGCAAAGGTTCGAGCTCTGTATCCCTTCGTGGGTTTGATCGCACAGGGTCTCCCCATGATCAACCAGTATCTAAAGGCACCTACTACGTACCCTGCAACCGGATAGGTCGGTAAGAGCCTTGCCTTGACCAACCAAAGACAAGAATAGTTTGATCGCACAGGATCTTCCCACGATTAGCTAGCAAACACAAAGGTAAGAGCTCCGTGTCCCTTTGTTGGTTTGATCACACAAGGTCTCTACATGATCAACCAGTGTCTAAAGGCACCTACTACGTGCCCCACAACTGGTTTGATCGATAAGAGCATTGCCTCAACCAATCGAAGATAAGACTAGTTTTATCGCATAAGGTCTCCCCACGATCAGCTAGCAACGCAAATGTACAAGCTCCGTGTCACTTCGTTGGTTTGATCGCACATGGTCTCCCCACGATCAACCAGTGTCTAAAGGTACCTACTACATACCCCGCAACAGGTTGGTTTGGTAAGAGCCTTGCCTTGACCAACCGAAGACAAGACTAGTTTGATCGTACAAGGTTTCCCTACGATCAGCTAGCAAATGCAAAGGTACGAGTTTCGTGTCCCTTTACTGGTTTGATCATACAAGGTCTGCCCATGATCAAACAACATCTAAAGGCACCTGCCACGTAGCCCGCAATTGGTTAGGTCAGTAAAAGTCTTGACTCGACCAACCGAGGACAAGGGTGGTTTGATCGCACCGGGCCCCCCCCACAATCAACTAACGTTCAATCAACAACTGAGGGCTTTGAGACAACCAACCCTCGGGCAAAGTCTGAGGTGCTTCACACCGACTCGGCGCTCAAAAATTCCAAGAAGAAAGCCTTGGCATTCGAATATAAAAGTTCGAGGAGCCCTCACTGCCTTAACTTATAGCAAAGTCCAAGGAGAAAGCCTTGGCATTTGAAGACAAAGTCCGAGGAAGGCTTTGCCACCTCAATACCTAATAAAGCCTGAGATATCAACATCGTCTAGGCCCAATGAGATGGCCTTGGCACTCGAAGACAAAGTCCGAGGCACTCTTGTTGCCTCAATAGGCAATAAAGTCCAAGGAGACAGCCTTGGCACTCGAATACGAAGTCCAAGGCATCCTCGCAGCCTTGGCATGCAATAAAGTCCAAAGAGATAATTTTGGTACTTGAATACAAAGTCCGAGGCACCCTCGGTGCCTTGGCATGCAACAAAGTCCAATGAGACAACCTTGGCACTCGAATACAAAGTCTGAGACACCCTTATTGCCCTGGCATGCAACAAAGTCCAAGGAGACAACCATAGAACTCAAAAACAAAGTTTGAGGCACCCTTGCTGCCTCAGCATGCAACAAAGTCCAAGAAGATAGCCTTGGCACTCGAAGACAAAGTTCGAGGCACCCTCGCTGCCTCAGCATATAATAAAGTCCAAGAAGACAGCCTTGGCACTCGAATACAAAGTCTGAGGCGTCATTGCTGTCTCGGCATGCAACAAAGCCTAAGTTGTCGACACTATCTTGACCTAAAGGGATATCTCCAATGCTCGCAGATGAAGTCCGAGGTGCTCCGCTTCACCTCAGTGCTCAAAGCGCCTGGAGAGACAGCTCTGGCGCTCGTAGACAAAGTCTGAGACTACCTCTGTCTCAATACTCAACGTGTAGAGAAAAATAGCTCTGGCACTCTAGACAAAGCCCGAGGCGGCCTCCATCTCGGCACTCAACATGCCTATAGAAATAGCTCTGGCGCTTACAGATGAAGTCCGAGATGCTCTATTCTGCCTCAGCTCTCAACGCGCCCAGAGAGACAACTCCGGTGCCCATAGATGAAGTCCGAGGCGACCTCCGCCTCAACACTCAATACGCTTGGAGAGACAACTCCAGCGCTCACAGACGAAGTCTAAGGTGACCTCCGCCTTGGTGCTCAATGTGCCCAAAGAGATAGCTCCGGCGCTCGCAGAAGAAATCCGAGGTACTCCGCTTCGCCTCAGTACTCAATGCACCCGGAGAGACAGCTTCAATGCTTATAAACAAAGTCCGAGGTGACCTCTGCCTTAGCGCTCATCACACCTGGAGAGACAGCTCCGATGCTTGTAAACAAAGTCCGAGGCAACCTCCGCCTCGGCGCTCAATACACCCGGAGAGACAGCTTAAGTGCTCGTAGACAAAGTTCTAGGTGACCTCCACTTCGGTACTCAACGAGCCCGAAGAGACAGCTCCGACGCTTGCAGACGAAGTTCGAGGTGACCTTTACCTCTGCACTTAACTCGCCCGAAGAGATAGCTTCGGTGCTCGTAGATGAAGTTTGAGACGATCTCCGCATCGATGCTCAAAGTGCCCAGAGAGACATCTCTGGCGCTTGTAGATGAAATTCAAGGTGACCTCTACCTCGGCGCTTAACGTGCTCATAGAGACAGCTCTGGCGCTAGAGGACAAAGTCTGAAGCGTCCAATGCTTCGACACTCAACTAGCCTACGTTAGGCCCCTAACCGACCGGACTCTTCCACTATCAATTTCGAGAAAATCGGGAGATTCCCCGGCCTCCTCCAAAGCTCGTGCAGACCGAGGGTTGCTGCCTGGCAGGTAGGATTGGGGGGTTAGGGGGTCAAGGTTAGGAGGTTAGAGGGTTAGAGTTTAGGGTTTTAGGTGCTTAGGGTTAGGGTTTTAAGGGTTTAAGGTTTTAGGGGCCTAGGGTTAGGGTAGGGTCTCCCCCAAACGGCAGGGCCCCGCCATCACCACCCCCAGTCAACCGATTGGGCGCAGCCACCACTTGATCAGGCAGCACCGTCACCACCACCCGTGTAACGACCGATATTCTGTGTTTTTGCCAGAACAACCCAGTTCTATATAATATTATTTTAATATATTTGGCAGTGATGTTGTTGGTTGTACTCGAGCGGGACCAGGCAGTGGGTTCCGGGTACAGGTCGCGAGGCTACGGTGGACCCGGCAAGGTTCGCGTGCTGCACGCCTCGATGCGACGCGACTCGAGCACGAGTATAGCTCGACCGGGATTTAGAGAAAAAAAAAACCTAAACTAAAACCCAAAACCAAACCCCCTAACCCAGACCCGAACCCGACTCCAAACCGACCCGAGCCTTCTATCTCTCTCTTCCTCTCTTCTTCCCCATCTCTGCGATCCTCTCTCTCTCCCCCCCCCCCCCCCCAAACCCGATCCGACCCGGCCCCCCTATCAGCCGCCCGCCACCCCCCTTCTTTGACTTCACCGCCGGCCGTCACCCCCCTCCATCAATCAGCCACCCCTAGGCCCCCTACCAGCCGCCGCCCCTAGGCCCTAAGCTTGCCGCCCCCTTCCTTGACCCCTACCCCGTCGGCCGCCGCCCCTACCCAGCCGGCCGCTGACCCTATCAGTCGCCCCTACTCGACCCCCAAGCCTGGCAGCCGCCCCCCCCCCCCCCCCCCTTTCACCCTATAAAACCCGGATCCGGCCCTCCCTTACCCCTTCGATTTCTCCCCCTCTCTTACCCGTCCGACCTCTCTCTCTCCTCTCCCTCTTACTGTGTGTGTGGCGCGCGGTAGCCAGACCGTTGCCGGCCGGAGGAGGAGCCGCAGCCGACGACCCCCTGCACCAGGTCGGCCACCTCCCCTCCTTTCCCATGTTTTTTTTTTGTACTGTTGAAACCAGCCGACCATTGCATGCCACCTCTCCTTCTCACCTTGCTGCGATGGTTGCCGACAACCTCATTGTCGGCAGACATGCAACAGGTAGCACTCGACCCAGCCCGACCAGGCCCCATGGGCTGATAGCCACCTACTGCTTTGAACCCCGCGTTTCCCCCCGTTGTGGTGGCCGCCGTCAGTTTTGACATTGACTGACAGACAGTAGAAGCCCCCCTCTTTGCCCTGTTTACCTTGTCATGGCCACGGCCGCCGGCCACATGGTCGACGGTTATGCAACCAATGCCGACGAACCCTGCCTTCTCTTCTTTCTCTGTGCGAATCCGACCAGCCCCTATCGCCTTAGATTTGACATGGCCATAGCCACCGGCCAGGTGACCGGCGATTGTGCAACCAAATGAGTCCGACCAAGCCCGACCAAACACCCGGTGGCATCCGACCACCCTTGGGTCGCCATTGGGCAGCCATTGTCGGTCGGCCCGGTGGCTGCTGGTTATGCAATCGGCCTAAAGCTGACGTAGGGCAAACCTTATCCCGGCGTAGCCTAGTGCACGCTACAGAGCCTTACTTAAGCCGGGCGGAAATTCGGCAATTGGATAGTCGGCAACGCCAAGTTGTGGCTTGGCACACCATCCCCGACCTTCCCACGATGTCGGTCAAGTCCTTAAAGCCCACACTAGAGGTTAGCGGGCCCGATCTCCTCGGGTCACACTCGTATCAAGTTGATGATACGATGAGGGCCAAACCACCTAGCATAACCATTTGCGCACGAGACCGACCCTGTTAGCGGCAACGAGGTGCTACTTAGCAACCTAGGATGGTCACTAGTGCGATTCTCGTGCAAACACGTCCTTTGGCAAATCAAGCCCGACCGTGATCGACGTTGCCGATTTCATCACATACCGACACGGTCACGACCATTTGGCCAAATCATTGCTATTAGACCTTAGTGGGATACTTGACGTCAGCAACGCCGACTAACCAAGACGGTGCCTTTGGCGCACCATTTTGCGTGCCAGTAGACCGGCATCCGATGACGTATAAATTCTCTGCTCGACCAATCAGGGCCTAAGCCAGTGTTATTTTACTAACACTTAATGACCATAGGCCGCTGGTATACTTGGCAGTTAGTGGGCACGTGGATCGAGTCGGAGACGGAGCGGAGGGTGCCTAGCAGTATCAGCCCGAGCACACTTTCTAGGTGGCACTGCATGCTGTTTAGATAGTTATTTATGTTGTTATAGAAATTAAGGGTAGGTGTCCATAACGCTGCATGTGGGTCCCGTCGGACATCGTCGTATGTGGTCGAGTAGACCCCGCCTTGGATACGGAGTCACGAGTCCGGCGACGCATGCTTAATAATATAATTAAATAATAAATTTTCTGATTGCTTGGACACCGTAAGTAGGAATTCCCTTAAGATTGGAAATTAATAATTAAATAATAATTATCGGGCTCACTCTCCTGGATGGAGTGTGGAGACCTGGGGATGGAGTGTGGAGACCTAGGGACACGGAAATACGGGCGAGAGTAAAATTCTTTATAGTTATTATGATGCATGGGTTGTGAGCGCGGTGCGAATCCCGGGGTAAAACAAAGAAAATTACTTTATTATCATGTTTGTGGTATTCTATCATGTTTGTGGTTCACGCGCAAGGGCCGTGAACCACCCTGCGCGCACAGCCAAAGATCAGTAGGCTAGGGGGTCACGGGCAGGGGTTGTGGTAAAGCCAATAGGTAGTGCCCTCGAAGAGGGATTGGCCTAGCAATCCTGTCCCGGGGTGGTTGAAGCCCCCAAGGAAAGCAAGTTGGGCGGTAGAGCTCCACTGTGAAAGACAAAAAACCCCTTATGATCATATGGGTGACTTTGCGCATGGTGTCGGAGTATGTGCAGCGAGAGAGTTGGCCCTCTACATCGAAATAAAAGACCCTATAGTAATGCCCGACCGGGGGCAGGATGAACAAAATATCCGGGGCTCACATTGAGTGTGTTTAATTATATTAATTGTAAAATGGTACTCTCGATAACCTATTGACAGTAGGAATTGTATGCAAATATAGAAAATGCATGGACACTTAGGGCGTGATTGAGAACATAGTTGGACAGCTAGGCTAATTAGTAAACTGTTTATAAAATGCGATCGTCATTAATTACCTAGGCAGTTAGCTTGTCACTAGCCATTTATTTGGCTAATCTCCCAATTCATTTTGGGGGCTACTCATTCCCACGAGTAGGCTCTTCTGCAGGTTCGGAGACTCAGGGGTAGCCGCAATCCGAGACCAGCGGCAGAGTTAGAACGGTGGTAGGGTTTAGATTTCAGTATGTAGTGTAGCAGTACTGTTTCTTTCTGGTATTGTAATCGAACTAAGTTTGGCTTAGTGTATGTTATAATGGCAATGATATAGCTGTGTTCTTTTTGGGTAGGCCTCTCCTCAAGACCCCAAGCCTAGGGTAACTCATTATGAAAAATATAAGTTATAAAATGACCTAATTGACTAGCCCCATAGATAGAACCTTTAAACCAGTGCCCGTGTGCTAGAGAACGGTGAGGCTACTCGGCTCGCCGTCAAAGGCTTGAGCCTCGTGCTCCCTTAAGAGAGACTTCTGTCAGCATGTGGGGCACCAGCAGGCCGCGCATGCTGAGAGGATAGCCCGGTTGAGGGTCGAGCGTGATCATCTCCCTGTCAATGAAACTGTATCTCTATAATTTCTTTCAAAATAAAAAACTTTTCGAAAAAAAAAGTAAGTTTTAAAATACTCCTTGAGAAAGTAGAAGCCTGTGAGAAACCCTAATTGGAGTAAACAGTTGACCAAACCCTAAAACCTTTGGTTTTTCTCAATTCACACCCCAGGGATCGATTCCGGATTTCTGGGGCTTGACAGCTGGTATCAGAGCCTAGGGACATGTTTCTTAGGGTAGTCTCTAGTTAGGTCTAGAGTCTTATTAGGAGGTTAGCGTTAGAATAATCCATTCTCTTTTCAGATGGCGGGTACCAGAAGTGATATTGGTGTTAATAACGGAGCAGGATCGTCCGCTAGGCCAGACAACACGGTGATGATAATGGAGATGCTCCAGGGGATGGCCGCCATAGTCCAGCAGCAACAGGCTGCTGTTGCCCATTAGTAGACAGCTACTCAGCAGTAGGCCGAGCTAGCTCAGGCTACCCTTGCCCAGGCCTAGGCCCAGGCTCAGGCTCGTCAGTAGGCCGAGGGCGAGCGGCAGGGAAAATTGCTGAATGACTTTAAGGCGATGGGACCACCGAGCTTCAGGGTGAGCCAGACCCCTTGGAGGCCGATCGATGGTTCCAACAAATGAATAAGATACTGAACGTGTTGGGCATCACCGGTGACAAGAGAGTCACCTTCGCCTCATACCAGTTCGAGGCTGAGGCAGACTTTTGGTAGCAGACAGTTCAGCGCACCCGACCAGCAGATCGAGGAGCGATCACTTGGCCAGAGTTCGAAGAAATCTTTCAGAAGAAGTTTTTTTCGGTCACCATGCAGAACCGGATGGAGATGGAGTTTCTGGCGCTTTACCAGGGGTCTCATACTGTGTCGTAGTATGAGGCCAAATTCTCGAAGCTTGCGAGGTCTGCTCCTCATCAGGTGGTGACTGATGGCAGGAGGGCTATGCGCTTTGAGCATGGCTTGAACCTGGCGATCAGAGGTAGGGTTGCTGCCTTCCTGGGGCAATCCTATGAGGAGTTGGTCAATCGGTCCCTGGCGGTGAAGCAAGAGTTGAAGGAGTCCCGTGCTATCTTGGAGAAGCGGAGTGGCAGTAGTCGCCATGGCCTACCGACTTAGAAGAGGTTCAGACCCACGGAGATTCGACCCCTGCCCCGCCAGCCTCAGCATTTTCATGGTCCTCCAGTTCCTGGACCCCAGAGGCGTGGCTGTTTCCAGTGCGGCTCGCTTGAGCATCTAAAGCGGAGCTGCCCACAGCTCCGTCGGCAACCGCTTCTACCAGCTCCACCTCTCAGGCCTGCTCTGCCGGCACCACCTGTGCAGCAGCAGAGGCCTCCGCAGAGAGTTCAACAGCAGCGTCCTCCCCAGCCACAGCAGCAGAGGCCATTCCCCCGTCAGGGCGAATGAGGCAATCAGGCCCAGGTCAGGACATACTTGTTGGTCGGTCAAGACTCAGAGGCTTCTGGGAGAGCGATCGAAGGTAACCCCGAACTTAGCAAGTTCAATTCTTAGTCATAGTTGCTTTGCTGCCTTTGATTCTTTTAAGACTTGTTAGGATTAGTTTTGGTCATAGCTAGCTTAGCCTCTTACGTTCTTTCGGTAATATTAGGCACCCTCCCCGTTTTCTCGACCCTGGCCCATGTTCTTTTCGACAGTGGGTCCACGCACTCCTATATTGTCCCTAGTTTTATCAAAACTTTGGGGTTGGAGTCGGTCCCATTGGGCCACACTCTGTCGGTATTTTTACCGCTCGGGGTGAGTACCGATGTGGACCGAGTCTGCCGGGACTGCATCATTCTTGTTGGAGATAGGGAGCTCTCGGCCGACCTGATTATCTTACACTTGGGAGGAGTGGACGTGTTGCTCGGGATGGACTGGATGTCGGCTTACCACGTCACCCTCGACTGCTTCTCGAGGAAGGTCACATTTGCACCTCCGGGGAGCGAGGTCTTCTATTTTATAGGAGACAAGCATAAGGTTCTGTACTCGGTACCGCTGCAGAATATCACCCTTAGCCTACTGGCGCAGCTACCGAGCAGGGATCGAGATGGAAACCCAGTGGTACTCCCGCCGATGGTTCGTGAGTTCCTAGATATCTTTCCAGATTAGCTCCCAGGCTTACCTCCACCTTGGGAGGTCGAGTTTGCATAGATCTGGTACCGGGAGCAGCACCAATCTCGATTGCTCTGTACCGGATGGCTCCTGCTAAGCTGAAGGAGCTGAAGACTCAGTTGGAGGAATTGTTTGACAAAGGCTTCATCCGTCCCAGCACATCTCCTTGGGAAGCCCCGGTCCTCTTTGCTCAGAAGAAGGATGGGACGAAGAGGCTTTGCATTGATTATCGCAAGCTGAATAGCCTCATGATAAAAAACAAGTACCCGTTGCCGCAGATAGAGGATCTGTTTGATCAGTTGAAGGGTGCTTGTTGTTTCTCGAAGATTGATCTGAGGACTGAATATCACCAGCTGGCTGTGAGGGCAGAGGATATTCCGAAGACAGTATTTCAGATGCGATACGGGCACTATGAGTTCTTAGTTATGCTCTTCGGTCTGACGAACGCTCCTGCAGCATTTATGGATCTGATGAACCGCATCTTCAGCATGTTCCTGGACAAATTTGTGGTGGTATTTGTGGACGATGCCCTTATTTACTCCAAGACGGAGGAAGATCATCGGGAGCACCTGAGCACGATATTGCAGACCCTCAGAGATCACCAACTGTATGCCAAGCTCAGCAAGTGTGAGTTCTGGATTTAGGAGGTGAAGTTCCTTGGACACGTTGTCTCGAAGGAAGGTATCTCGGTGGATCCAGTGAAGATAGAGGCTGTTATGGACTGGGAGCAGCCAAGGAATGTCTTCGAGATCAGGAGTTTTTTGGGGCTAGCAGGCTACTATCACCGCTTCATAGAGGGATTCTCGCATCTGGCTGCACCTCTCACCCGTCTGACTAAGAAGGGTGTCAAGTTCGAGTGGTCAGAAGATTATGAGAAGTTCTTCTGAGAGTTGAAGTAATGTCTCACTTCGGCCCCAGTGCTGACGATTCCAGATAGCGGTAAGGGCTATGTGGTCTTCACCGACGCCTCACTGATGGGGCTTGGAGCAGTTCTAATGCAAAACGGCAGAGTGGTCGCATACGTCTCGAGACAGCTGAAGACTCACGAGAAGAATTATCCCACCCATGATCTGGAGTTGGCAGCGGTGGTCTTCGCCTTGAAGATCTAGAGGCATTATCTGTACGGTGAAGAGTTTGAGATGTATTGCGATCACAAGAGCCTACGGTACATCGTGAGATCTGAACATGCTGCAGAGGAGGTGGATCAAAGTCCTGAAGGACTTCAACTATTCGTTCTTTTACCATCCTGGTAAAGCGAATATTGTTGCTGATGCCCTAAGCCGGAAGTCCCGTAGCCAGCTTGCCAGATTGTTGACAGATCGACATGACTTTTTGGCTACGATAGAAGGCTTTGATTTGTGGGTTCAGTGGGAACCTTCTCATACTGTGTTGCGCACCATGTGAGTACAGCCCAGCCTACTTCAGAAGGTGATTGCAGCATAGAGGTTGGATTCAGAGCTAGAGAAGATGAGAGCACGGTGCGATAATGGGGAGTCTGTTTCAGACTGGTCAGTTGATGCTGATAGAGGTCTGAGGTTCCAGAGGAGGTTATGCCTTCCCACTGATGAGGAGGTTCGAGAGGAGGTGCTATCGAAGGAGCATCGATCTAGATTCTCGGTGCACCCCGGTAGCACCAAGATGTACCACGACTTGCGGAGGCAGTTCTGCTTAAAGGGCATAAAGCGGGATGTAGCTGCCTTTGTGTCCAGATGTCTGACTTGTCAGCAAGTCAAAGGTGAGCACCAAAGACTAGCTGGATTGCTGCAGCCACTCCCAGTAGCTGAGTGGAAATGGGAGCATATTACGATGGACTTTGTTTCAGGATTGCCTTTGACTCGGAACAGGCATGACTCAGTTTGGGTGATCGTGGACATACTGACGAAGTTGGCACACTTTTCTTCCTATGCAGACGATGATGACGTTCATCGACTGGGCAAAACTGTACGTGAGGGAGATTGTTAGACTGCACGGAATTTCAGTTTCCATTGTCTCATATCGAGATCCTCGGTTTGTTTCTAACTTTTGGGAGAGCCTGCAGACAGCCTTAGGGACTGAGCTCAGTTTTAGCATAGCCTTCCACACTCAGACAGATGGTCAGTCTGAGAGGACGATTCAGATTCTGGAGGATATGTTGCGGGCTTGCTCTGTGGTTTTTAGAGGCAGTTAGGAGGAGCATCTACCACTTGTGGAGTTCGCCTACAACAATAGCCACCAAGCCAGCATCAGCATGGCCCCCTATGAGGCCTTGTACGGGAGGCCGTGTCGGTCACCTCTTTGTTGGGCGGAGGTAAGAGAGCGGAGCCTTTTGGGATCGGAGCTCGTACAGGAAACGACGGAGAAGATCCAGCTAATCAGGGAGCGACTTCGAGCGGCGCAGAGCCGACATAAGAGCTATGCTGATGTGCGTCGATGCCCGCTCGAGTTCACCTTTGGAGATCATGTCTTCTTGAAGGTTTCCCCTCATCGAGGCATCACGAGGTTTGGGAAAAAAAGGAAGTTGGCTCCGAGATTCATCGGCCCCTTCGAGATCTTAGAGAGAGTTGGTGAGGTAGCATATCAGCTGGCGCTGCCTCCACAGCTCTATAGCGTCCACGGTGTCTTCCATGTGTCGATGCTTCAGAGGTACGAGCAGGACCCGTCTCACGTGTTAGATTGGCAGGACCTGGCACTCAGTTCAGATGCGTCCTATGAGGAGCGACCAATCAGGGGTTCTGGCTAGCGAAGACCGAGTGCTTCATACGAAGACCATCCCCATGGTGAAAGTGCAGTGGTAGCACTGCAGTGAGGAGGAAGCTACTTGAGAGCTTGAGTCCGCGATGCGATCCCTGTACCCGTCTTTGTTTGATGACTAGTGTTATTTAATTTTCGGGACAAAAATTCTATTAAGGTGGGTAGGATGTAACGACCGACATTCCATGTTTTTGCCAGAACAAACCAGTTCTATATAATATTATTTTATTATATTTGGCAGTGATTCTGTTGGTTGTACTCAAGCGAAACCAGGCAGTGGGTTTCGGGTACGAGTTGCGAGGCTACAGTGGACCCGGTGAGGTTCGCGTGCTAGCGCGCCTTGGTGCGACGCAACTCGAGCACAAGTAGAGCTCGACCGGGATTTAGAGGAAAAAAAAAAACCCTAAACTAAAACCCAAACCCAAACCCAGACCCGAACTCGACCCCAAACCGACCCGACCCTTCTCTCTCTCTCTCTCCCTCTCTTCTTCCATATCTCTGCGATCCTCTCTCTCTCTCTCTCTCTCTCTCTCTCTCTCTCTCTCTTTCTCCCCCAAACCCGATCTGACCCGGCCCCCCCTATCAGCCGCCTGCTGCCCCCCTTCTTTGACTTCACCACCGGCCGCCGCCCCCCTCCATCAATCAACCGCCCCTATGCCCCCTACTAGTCGCTGCCCCTAGGCCCTAAGCCGGCCGCCACCTTCCTTGACCCCTACCCCATCGGCTGCCGGCCATACCCAGCCGGCCGCCGACCCTATCAGTCACCTCTACTCGACCCCTAAGCCCCCCCCCCCACCCCTTTCACCCTATAAAACCCGGATCCAGCCCTCCCTTACCCCTCTGATTTCTCCCTCTCTCTTACCCGTCTGACCTCTCTCTCTTCTCCCTCTTGCTATGTGTGTGGCGTGCAGTAGCCGAACCGCTGCCGGCCAAAGGAGGAACTGCAGCCGCAGCCGACGACCCCGTGCACCAGGTAGGCCACCTCCCCTCCTTTCCCATGTATTTCTTTTTTTTTTTGTAAAGTTAAAACCAGCCGACCATTGCATGCCACCCCTCCTTCTCACCTTGCTACGATGGTTCTCGACAACCTCGTTGTCGGCAGCCATGCAACAGGTAGCACTCGACCCAACCCGACCAGGCCCCATGGGCTGATAGCCACCTACCCCTTTGACCCCCGCGTTTCCCCCCGTTGTGGTGGCCGCCGTCGGTTTTGACGTCGACTGGCAGACAGTAAAAGCCCCCATCTTTGCCCTGTTTACCTTGTCATGGCCACGGTCGCCGGCCACATGGCCGACGGTTATGCAACCAATGCCGACGAACCCTGCCTTCTCTTCTTTCTCTGTGCGAATCCAACCAGCCCTTGTCGCCTTAGATTTGACATGGCCATAGCCGCCGGCCAGGTGACCAGCGGTTGTGCAACCAAAAGAGCTCGACCAAGCCCGACCAAAGACCCGGTGGCATCCGACCACCCTTGGGTCGCCATTGGGGCAGCCATTGCCGGTCGGCCCGGTGGTTGCTGGTTATGCAATCGGCCTAGAGCTGACGTAGGGCAAACCTTGTCCCGGCGTAGCCTAGTGCACGCTACAGAGCCTTACTCAAGCCGGGCGGAAATCCGGCAATTGGATAGTCGGCAACACCAAGTTGTGGCTTGGCACACCATCCCCGACCTCCCCACGATGTCGGTCAAGCCCTTAGAGCCCACACTAGAGGTTAGCGGGCCCGATCTCCTCGGGTCACGCTCGTATCAAGTTGATGATACCGATGTGGGCCAAACCACCTAGCATAGCCATTTGCGCACGAGACCGACCCTGTTAGCGGCAACGAGGTGCTACTTAGCAACCGAGGATGGTCACTAGTGCGATTCCCGTGCTAACACGTCCTTTGGCAAATCAGCCAGACCGTGATCGGCATTGCCGATTCTGTCACCTACCGACACGGTCATGACCATTTGGCCGAATCATTGCTATTAGACCTTAGTGGGACACTTGGCGTCAGCAACGCCGACTAACCAAGACGGTGCCTTTGGCGCACCATTTTGCATGCCAGTAGATTGACGTCCGATGACGCATAAATTCTCGGCTCGGCCAATCAGGGCCTAAGCCAGCGTTATTTTAGTAACACTTAATGACCATTGGCCGCTGGTATACTTGGCAGTTAGTGGGCACGTGGACCGAGTCGGAGACGGAGCGGAGGGCGCCTAGCAGTATCAGCCCGAGCACACTTTCCAGGTGACACTGCACGCTGTTTAGATAGTTAATTATGTTGTTATAGAAATTAAGGGTAGGTGTCTATAACGCTGCATGCGGGTCCCATCGGACATCGTTGCATATGGTCGAGTGGACCCCGCCTTGCATGCGGAGTCGCGAGTCCGGCGACGCATGCTTAATAATATAATTAAATAATAAATTTTCTGATTGCTTGGACACCGTAAGTAGGAATTCCCTTAAGATTGAAAATTAATAATTAAAAAATATTTATCGGGGTCACTCTCCTTGATGGAGTGTGGAGACCCGGGCATACGGGAATACGGGCGAGAGTAAAATTCTTTATAGTTATTATGATGCATGGATTATGAGCGTGGTACGAATCCCGGGGTAAAACATCGAAATTACTTTATTATCATGTTTGTATGATATTCTATCATGTGGAAGTATTTGGACCCCGTGCGCGCAAGGGCCGTGAACCACCCTGCGCGCACAGCCGAAGATCAGTAGGCTAGGGGGTCACGGGCAGGGGTTGTGGTAAAGCCAATAGGTGGTGCCCTCGAAGAGGGATTGGCCTAGCAATCCTATCCTGGGATAGTTGAAGCCCCCAAGGAAAGCAAGTTGGGCGGTAGAGCTCCACCGTGAAAGATGGGAAACCCCTTATGATTTTTGGGTGACTTTGTGCATGGTGTTGGAGTATGCGCGGTGAGAGAGTTGACCCTCTACATCGAAATAAAAGGCCCTATAGTAATGCCCGACCGGGGGCAGGATGAACAAAATATCCGGGGTTCACATTGAGTGTGTTTAATTATATTAATTATGAAATGGTACTCTCGATAACCTAGTGACAATAGAAATTATATACAAATATAGAAAATGCATGGACACTTAGGGCGTGATTGAGAACATAGTTGGACAGCAAGGCTAATTAGTAAACTGTTTATAAAATACGAGCGTCATTAATTACCTAGGCAGTTAGCTCGTCGCTAGCCATTTATTTGGCTAATCTCCCAATTCATTTTGGGGGCTACTCATTCCCATAAGTAGGCTCTTTTGCAGGTTCGGAGACTTAGGGGTAGCCACAATCCGAGGCCAGTGGCAGAGTTAGAACGGTGGTAGAGTTTATATTTCAGTATATAGTGTAGCAGTACTGTTTCTTTCTGGCATTGTAATCGAACTAAGTTTGGCTTCGTGTATGTTATTAATGGCAATGATACAGCTGTGTTCTTTTTGGGTAGGCCTCTCCTCAAGACCCCAAGCCTAGGGTAGCTCACTATGAAAAATATAAGTTATAAAATGACCTAATTGACTAGCCCTATAGATAGGACCTTTAAACCAGTGCCCGTGTGCTAGAGAGCGGGCGAGGCTACTTGGCTCGCCGTCGGAGGCTTGAGCCTCATGCTCCCTTAAGAGGGACTTCTGTCAGCATGTGGGGCACTAGCAGGTCGCGCATGTTGAGAGGATAGCCCGGTTGAGGGTCGAGCGTGATCATCTCCCTGTCGATGAAACTGTATCTCTATATTTTCTTTCAAAATAAAAATCTTTTCGAAAAAAAAAGTAAGTTTTAAAATACTCCATGAGAAAGTAGATGCCCTGTGAGAAACCCTAATTGGAGTAGACAGTTGACCAAACCCTAAAACCTTTGGTTTTTCTCAATTCACACCCCTGGGATCGGTTCCGGATTTCTGGGGCGTGATAACCCGACCAAGCGTCGGGCTCCCCCCTTCAACCGACCGTCGGGTGTCCGCCCCTTTTAACTACTAGCAGCCACCGGCTAAGCGCCACCCCCCAACTGGGCGCACCCTCACCTGGCCGGGCTCCAGCCTCCTTCAACCGACCACCGACCGCTAGACACCCCTGTGCAGCTGACTGGGTGCACTCCCTGCAGCCGACCGGGCGACAGTCCCCCACAGCCGACCGGGCACCGACCCCCGTAGCTGATCGAGCGCAGGGGCCCCCACAGCCGATCGGGTATTGATCCCCGCAAATAATCAGGCGCCGTTCCCGACTAATAGCAAGCGCAACCCTGACTTGGTTGCGGACCCGACCAGCCGTCTGATCGGGTGCCAACGATCAGTCGAAATTAGCCTGCGGTCGACCTCCAGGATAACTCAAAAACCGACCATGATTTCTACGGTCGGTCGGTGGCGGTCGGCCGAACCCAACCGATATTGGTGCTTATATGTAGGTAGACCCCGACCGACACACACGCGGCCATGTCGGCCTACCCCAACCGACAGGGGCTCTGACCGGCCGGTTGGATCGGGGCCCAGACTAACTAGCCAAACCTGACGACCGGACCTCTTTGGTGATAGGTTAGGCCTGTACCCAGTTAGCCATTGGGAGAGGGTCGGTGGGCGCAACGGTCGGCCCCAGATAGCGGGTCGACACACACCCGATCGGTCCTTGGTAGGGGGTCGGCGATCGCAAGGGCCGTTCCTTAGCTGGGGGTCGACGGGTGCGACAATTGGCCCCAGACAGTGGGTTGGTAGGCACTCACCCAACTGTCCTTGGCAGGGGTCGACGGGCGCGATGGTCGGCCCCGGACAGTGGGTCGACAGACACATACCCGATCGGCCCTTGATAGGGGGTTGGTGGGTGCAACGGCCAGCCCTTAGCAGGGGGTTGATTAGCGTGATGATCGGCCTGGATAGTGGGTTGACAAACACTCACCCGATCGACTATTGGCAGGAGGTCGACGGGCACGATGGTCGGCCTCGGACAGCGGATTAGCAGATACACAGCCAGTTTTGAACTATAGAGTCCCAGCCAGCTAGGTTAGCACCTGCCTAGCTAAGAGGGGGTAACTATGGGTGCAAAATCTGGTTAACAGCCGACAATGAGACCCACAGCCTTATCTAGGGCCCATGGAGACGACGGTAGGACTCGCAGTCCTGCCTAGGACCCATGAAGATGATTGTGGGACCTGCAGCTTTGCTTGGGCCCCATGCACACTATCTGGGTCTGGTAAATCTCCCCTGGGTATTTACCAAAATCCCCGATATTCCCAAACCACTATAAATAGCAGACTCAACAAATATTTCAAAAGGGGGATTGAATATTCCAGACTATATTCTACTTTCTATTTTCCAGAGCTCCTCTAGCCTTCTGGTGATCAGACTCTAATCAAGCCTATTTCACCCTCTGTCTACTTGTATAAGCACTCCTCGACCTATTAAGAGTAGCTCTACTTCTTCAGAAATAGTGGATTCAAAGGTTATGTCTTACCGCATGGAGACGTAGGCTTTGGTCAAACTTTGTTACCACATCTTGTGTCAACCCTTCTATCGCTCTCTCTCTCTCTCTTTCTCTCTCTACTCTACAGTATTAGCGTGATAGCTCAGCACGTGACAACTCAGTTCCCTATAGCGCGTCACATCTCGAAGGTCAACACCTTCAATCGACTGTTGGAGGGGGACCGTACGACAGCCGTAATCCTCCCCCACAGGAGAACCGGCTTGATACCTTTTTGTAGCATTTGCCCCAAACACACAAGATATTAACCGCTTTTTCCATGCTCGTACGAAGACTTCCTAGGGAGGTCACCCATCCTTATATAAATTGTGACGATCCAGATCCAATAGGCCAAGAGCCAAGACTCATGAGGCTGTGATGCCAAGATGGATAAGGTGAGGTGAGGTGAGATGAGGTGTCCAAGGCTACCGAGTTAGTCCCACATCGCCTGGAGAGAAGGAGATCCTGAGCTACTTATATAATTTTCCCTCCCAAACATAAAAGACATGTTTTAAAACCATGTGCCATTACGTATTTCGTAAGAACTCTGTATTTAAGCATGCTCGGGTGAGAGTAGTACTGTTGCTTAACATGTATTGTCACCCTAACGATTTAACATGATGAGGCGACCAACCTGATCACAACGACAAACTTATTTAGGTTATATAGGACCAATCCACTCAGTCTTCAACTCAGTGGACCACCATGTAGCCATGGCTCTCTGTTCTAATAAGAACATGTAACTATAATACGTACCAATATGTATCTTCAAATGATAACAACATTTATCCTTTATTAATAGATCAAAAATAGAGTTTTACAAGCTTAGAACATACACCAACTCTGATATATTGTGCATTCGATTATTTGTGGAGCACTCGGCCTCCGATAACCGAATTCACAATAGAGGGGCACGACCGAAACAATGTAGGAGGGAGGATGAAGAAGAAAGGTAGGAGGAGGAAGAAGGTGAAGGGTTGGGTGAGACCAACAGTGGTAGATGGACAACGACATTCATGGGCTCGGTGATGGCGGCAACATGCGGCAGCTCATATGGGCATAGAGGAGGAAGGGAGAGAAGATGGGTGTGGGCTACCTTTTGAAAGGGGGTGCCCTTAGTAAACGCAGGTTGCCTAGTGTGAATAGTGTCACCCAAGATGCAGCTGTAGTTTTGGATTTTTCACTCAATAACCTTATTTTTGGGATTTGATATAACAACCCCCTTGATGGGGTGACTTTGTTGTGATGCCAATGTAAAATAGTCGAAGCTCACAACCAACCACCGACGACAATCGACTATCACATACTATGAGATAGGAGGTTAGAAAAATCGATAATTGACCATTACTGACTGTCACCGGTAATGCTTTACTTCTTTCCTCTATTAAACCACATATACTTCACAACTAACGTTGTCGCATGGTTATCCTTTTCCACTTTCTCTTTGGGCTTTGGTTGCACGGTCTTTGTTCACAATAATACGTACGGTCTTGATAAGCTTTCACTTTGTGCTCTCAAGTGTCTATTTCTTGGATACTCACAAACTCAAAAAGGGTATTGATGCTATTCCCCATCTTTACATCGCTATTTTGTGTATGTCGATGTCAACTTCTTTGAGGATTCACCCTTCTTTGCAGCCAAGGTTAACTTCTCTTTTCCTCAGAGGGAGTGGGCCTCCAATGAGTTTGTGGTTCACCCTCGGGATCCCAAGTGTGTGCCTACCATGGATAATCCTCCCTAAATTTGTCAAAACCTTGTTTACTCATCTAGTGACGGGGAACTCAATGTTTCTACTCGAAGGTTCAAGAAGAAGCACCCCAATTTTAATGCTATGCCATCCGAATCAACACCCTCAACGCATGAGGTCCAAGAGTGTGATCAACTCATTGCTCTTGAGAAAGGTAAAAGGTCTTGTACTTCTCATCATATTGCTAATTATGTTTCTCTACATCGTCTTCATCCTACATATCGAGATTTCATTTCCTCACTGTCCACTATCTCTATCCCTACCAACTGCAAACAAGCAATGACCAACCAGGGATGGGTGCAAGCTATGGATGCCAAGACGCAAGCTCTTAATCACAACAAGACTTAGGAACTTATCCCATTGCTTCGCGGAACAAATGTGGTTGTTTGCCGATGGGTGTATGTTGCCAAGTACAAGCTGAATGGATTCGTGGACATGTTGAAGGCAAGATTGGTGGCAAAGGGCCGGGTTCTCAACCATTTCATGTGGATTTCTTTGATACATTTTCATCGCTAGTTTGCCTCAATGTCGTTCGAATTCTACTCTCCATCACTGTATCCTATGAATGACATCTTCATCACCATGATGTCAAAAATGCCTTCTACATGCAATGTTTTAAATTTCGGCTTCGTGTCAGGTTTTGGTCCAAGCCAAAATCAAAATTGACCATATTTCGATCGAAATTGATCAAAATTTGAAAATTATATTTTCAATTTTGAAACCCAAATTTCGACCGAACATAGGCTGAAATTGACTAAAAACTGACAGTACCAGTCTGGTTCCGAAAGCTGAAACCAAAATTGTCCGAAATTTGACCAAAATGACCAAAATTGATCGAAATTGGCTGAAACAGGATTTCACACATACCTTTTGTTTCGGTCCCGACCGAAATTGAAATATTTGACCAAAATTTTGGTATTTTGGTCAAAATTTTAATCCATGTCTACATGGAGACCTTCGAGAAGATGTATATATGGACCAACCACTGGGATATATTAATGCCACCAAACCTCACCTAGTCTGTCGATTGAAAAAAAGACATCTATGGTCTCAAACAATCATTGAGGGCATGGTTTGACAAGTTCAGTAGGGTTCTCCTTACCTATGGCTTCTTTTGTTCCTCTTCCGCTCACTCTGTGTTTACCCACCACTCTAATCAAGGTATCATTAGTCTTATTGTTTATGTTAATGACATAATCATTTTTGGGAGTGATCCTACTGCCATGGCAAAGTTGAAGAAACACCTAAGCACCCACTTTCAAATCAAGGAATTGAGACCCCTCTTGTACTTCTTTGGCATTGAAAATGTCTGCTCAAACCAAGGTTTGTGTCTCTCTCAATGGAAATATGTGATGAAATTGCTCACGTAGAAGGGTATGCTTGGTTTTAAGCTAGTGGCCATTCCTATGGTTCTTCCGGCTATTGCACACTTGTAGGTGGTAATCTTATCACTTGGCGAAACAAGAAGCAATATGTTGTGCCTGATCAAGCCCAGAGGTGGAGTATCAAGCAATGACTCACACAGGTTCCGAGTTGTTATAGGTGCAAACCATACTTAGATAGATGTGTGTCTATTCTAGGCAACCCATGGTGATGAAGTGTGACAATCAAGCCACTATCTTCATTGCAAACAACCTGGTATTTCATGAGTGCACAGAACACATCGAGGTTTATTGCCATTTCATTAAGGACTTGTTATGTCTAAACGGACCTTCACTCCTTATATCAAAACGGACCTTGTTGCATATTATAACATGATGTATTTGGGCCCAATCCATATATAGCCTAAAGGGTCCATGCTATATAAACAAATGGGAGTGGGAACAATTATCCAACTCTCTCATTTCACCTCATCTCCTCATCTTCCTCTTCTCTCCTCTCCTCTAATGCAACAGAAACAATAGGCAAGACGGTATCTTATCGAAAAAGGGTAGTAATTGGGAAGAGCAAAGGTATTCTTACTTGGGCAATGCTATTTGGTACAAAAGTTTTCCATAAATTTTTAGCCATCTTGATGATGCACACAATCACAACTATTTTTTTGCATGTTGACTAGTTTAAGTGTGATTCACCAATCGGGTTGGGTGTAAGGAACAATTGTGATTAGGTGCATGCCATGTCAGTGTAGCTCAAAAGTTGCGAAAAACTCTCGTACCAAATAACATTTTTCATTCTTACTCCACCACTCTCCTAGGTGCAAGATTACAACATTTGTTGTTCTCTATTCGGTTTTGTAATCCCGAATAGTGAGTACGTTGAGGCTCCAGCGATAGGGGAGTTGGGGGAGGCGGCGAAGGCTCCTACGATGGGGAAGGATGAGGGGAGGGGAGGAAGAAGTTGAGGAAGGAGGGAAAAGAGAGGCATGGGAGAAGCTGATGATAGAGGCGAGCATTAAAGGCAGCAGATTCACTAGTGCCGGAAGAAGGGCGACAAAGGAGGAGTGGTATGAAGTGGGGTATGGATAGGGGAAGGGTTATGTAGTGGGGCTATGAGGTGGGGTATAAAACGGAAGGCATACTTACCATTTGAAAAAATATATTCAAGATGATGTGAAACTAAAAAGAACCTTAATCAACTAGTCAATTAGTGAGGTATGAGTAAAATTTTTCAAAAATACTGATCCAATAATGACCGTACACTCCCTACTCTGGTATCTATGGTTTGACACAAACCTCACCCCTCTCATTCGATATTGTCGGAGCAAATCCACCTCAAAGGAAATGTACATGGATGACGGGCTGGGTTTGGCCTGGGCTTTGACCGCCGACTGGCGTTATAGTCAGGGACAGTTCGGGCTTATACATTTGTGGCTGCAAAAATTGTACCGGACCGGACCCGACCCACATGGGTTCAAGCAACGGCCTGAGTAGACAAGACCAAGCCCATGGACCTACTAAGCAGGGTCCGCAAATCAAGCCCCCCTATTGGGACCGAACAACGGCCCAATAAGGGCCCCAACAAGAAGGCCCGTGATCAGTACCACCTCAGCACTGCCACATCATCATTAACATATCGAGCACATGCCTCAGCTATAAAAGAACCTCTATGACCTATAGGAAAGGGTTGGTTGGGGGTTGGTCATTCAATCAGAGGATGAGAGGATCCCAGAGCCAGAGCCATAACTCTCTTTTCTTCTTCTAGCTTTCTTCTACTTGCTCCGTGCAACCCTGATTGTAAGTAGTTTCTCTTGGCCTGTCGAGAGAACGCTGACCTCCATTTTCGTATTCATTATAGTGCAAACCAGGTGGCACCTCTCGCTCAGAGACGTAGGTCATAAGATCGAACTTCGACAACAACCCCTTGTGTCATCTCTCTCTCGAGTCTCGGATCTCCATAACATACAAACTATCAAATTTAATCAAGAATTGTAAAGTGAAGTCTCTGATCAAGAAGAAAATTCCTCCCACAATCTTTAGCGTTGTCTGTGGGATGTCGTTAAAGGTCTTACCCACACCTCTACCGACTCCTACTCAACTTATAGTGACGAGCCACAAGTCCTCCTTTAAGTCTTCTTCAACGTCTTCATCACGCCGATATCATCGTGCTCGATGGTGAAGGCCAGCACCAACCCTCCGAAGGCAAGTGCTGATCTGATGAATGATGTACCCATCGAAGACGAGCATGAAGTCTCTATAGCAACTAATCGAAGACATGTTCATAAGCAGTTAGGGCCGCAAGACAGCCATCCGGAAGTCTGCAGTAATCGGCAAGACCCACTATCCCCGAGGCGTAGATCTGGCAAAGAGCACATTATCCAAGGTGACAAGGCTCTAGCTTCTTACCAAATCTTGGCTGCTGACTTCCAGCTGCTGAACCTTCTCAAGAAGAATGCAACCCTCGAGGAAGAGAGGGATTCCCTAACGAAAGTAGTTGAAAGAGTGGGGGTTGTGGTCTACAATACTTCCACCACTAATGAAGAACCACCAAGGACTCGCCCAGCCACGAGTCATCATTTAGAATAACCGCATGGGTCGTGTACCAAGAGGCATCATGTATCTACACAAGCACCAAGACAAATGGTGTGGAATTGCCTCGATATTGACGGTGCACCAAGCCACCGCTGAGAAACGTCGGCTTAGTCAACGGGGTCTATTGGATGCCCCATTCACTCGCGTGCGAGAGCAACAGATGCTCGTGAGCAGTTCAATTGCATCTAGGGAGACGCTGCTCTCCACATCCTGGTCTTCAAACAGACCCTAACACTATACGAGTACGAAAATCACATTCTCTATCATATATTCGTAGGAAGCTTTGAGAGACCTGCCCTCGACTGGTTTCATAATTTGCTTATCGGTACGGTGACCACATTCGAAGAGTTGGTAAAACTCTTTATGGACCACTACCGATTGAACCTAAAACCGAAAAAGAAGTTGGACACTCTCTACCAGCTGAAGATGGTCTCCGACGAGTCCCTAAGGAGCTTCACAATGAGGTTCCGCAGTGAGCATTCCAAGCTCACTGGCCGGTCCCAAAATAAGGAGGCCATCATGTTGGCGTTCCAAAATGCTATCCGACTAGAGATCCAAATCTACACCAACTTTATCCAGTATCCTCCCAGTACCTTGGAGGTAATATTCAAGCATGTACAGCGGTTAATAGAGGTGGAGGACAATCAGCGGACAAGAAGGTTGTGCGATCCACGCGAGTCTTGCAACTCCCGACATAAGAAAACTGACGAAGCCCAAAATTAACCTCACTACAAAAAGTCTACCAATACCGCGTCCAACCAGAAGGTACCTGCCAAAAGGCACAATGAAGATCCGAAGGCCCCTTCAGCAGGGAAGAGGCAAACTCCGAGGGAGTAAAGGGTGTTTACTGAGCTGAAAACCTTGATCGAAGACATCTTCGCCTACTTGCATAATGAGCTATTTTGTAAATGTCAATAACCTCTCCCTCCAAATTCTGACCAGATGGGGGACAGGTGCAGCCACGACCACCCAACCTCTACCTGCCGAAAGCTAAAGCATCACATCGAAGACCTAATCTAAGAAGGATGACTCGATAGCTACCTCACCAATAAAGAATCAGGCTGAGAGAAGGAAAAACAACATCAGTAAAGGATGGGAATCAACATGACATGTGGATGCAAAATCCTCCATGTAAACGGTGTTCATGTATACCTGCATCAACAAGCACCCTCGGCAAAGAGGTTAAGCACCTAAAAAGGCGTGTTCATAATGGCTGCCGGGCAGCCTCTGAAAATTATAATCGTATATTTGGTTTATCAATAAAATACCTTCTTTTTCTCAAAGTTGAAATCTCTCTAAGTTTTATTCCGCCCGTTCAAGGCACTTAAAGGCTCTTGGCAACCTAAGTTAACCAAAGACTTCGATTCTGCCCATTCAAGTCAGAAGCTCAAAGCAAAATCAGCTACACCCTATGGAGGCTAAAGTCCGATAAAAAGGCTCCTGGTAACCCAGATCAACCAAAGACTTCGATTCTACCCATTCAAGTCGGAAGCTCGAAGCAAAATTGACTACACCCACTCGAGGCTAAAGTCCGATGAAAAGGCTCCTGGTAACTAAGGTCAACCAAAGACTTTGATTTCGCTCATTCAAGTCAGAAGCTCGAAGCAAAATCGGCTATGCCCTCTCTACGCTAAAGTTCGATAAAAAGGCTCATGGCAACTCAGGTCAACAAAAAACTTTGATTCTGCCTATTCAAGTCGAAAGCTCGAAGCAAAATCAGCTACGCCCTCTTGAGGCTAAAGTCTGATGAAAAGACTCATGGCAACCCAGGTCAAATTAAGCCTTTGATTCCGCTAATTCAAGTCGGAAGCTCGAATCTAAATCGGCTACGTCCTCTCAAGGCTAAAGTCCGATAAAGGACTCCGGGTAACCGAGGTCAACCAAAGACTTTGATTCTGCCCATTCAAGTCGAAAGCTCGAAGCAAAATCGACTACGCCCTCTCGAGGCTAAAGTTTGATGAAAAGGCTCCTGGCAACCCAGGTCAACCAAAGACTTCGATTCCGTCCATTCAAGTTGGGAGCTCAAAGAAAAATCGGTTACGCCCTCTCGAGATTAAAGTCTGATAAAAAGGCTCCTAGCAACCCAGGTCAACCAAAGACTTCGATTCCGCCCATTCAAGTTGGAAGCTCGAAGCAAAATCAGTTATTCCCTCTTGAGGCTAAAGTCCGATGAAAAGGCTCCAAGCAACCCAGGTCAAACTAAGCCTTCGATTCTGCCAGTTCAAGTCGGAAGCTCGAAATAACATCGGCTATGCCATTTCAAGGCTAAAGTCTGGTAAAAAGGCTCCTTGCAACCCAGGTCAAAGTAAGCCTTTGATTCTGCCAGTTCAAGTCGGAAGCTCGAAACAACATCGATTACGCCCTTTCAAGGCTAAAGCCCGATAAAAGGCTCCTGACAACCTAGGTCAATCATAGACGTTGATTCTGCCCATTCAAGTCGTAAGCTCGAAGTAAAATTAGCTACGCCCTCTTGAGGTTGAAGTTCGATGAAGAAGCTCCTAGCAACCCAAGTCAAACTAAGCCTTCAATTTTGCCAATTCAAGTTGGAAGCTCGAAGTAACATCGGCTACGCCCTCTTGAGGCTAATGTCTAATAAAAATACTCCTAGCAACCCAGGTCATCCAAAGACTTCGATTTCGCTCATTAAAGTTAGAAGCTCAAAGAAAATTTGGCTACGCCCTCTCGAGGCTAAAGTCCAATAAAAAGTTCCTGGCAACTCAGGTCATCCAAAGACTTTGATTCCACCCATTCAAGTTGGAAGCTCGAAGCAAATTCGGCTACGCCCTCTCGAGGCTAAAGTCCGATAAAAAAAGCTCCTAGCAACCTAGGTCATCCAAAACTTCGATTTTGTCCATTCAAGTAGGAAGCTCGAAGCAAATTCGACTACGCCCTCTTGAGCCTAAAGTCCGATAAAAATGCTCTAAACAACCTAGGTCATCCAAAGACTTCGATTCCGTTCATTCAAGTCGGAAGCTCGAAGCAAATTCGACTACGGTTCAAGTTCGATAAAAAGGCTCCTGACAACCCAGGTCATCCAAAGACTTTGATTTTGTCCATTCAAGTCGGAAGCTCGAAGCAAATTTGGCTACACCCTCTCGAGGCTAAAGTCTAATAAAAAGGATCCTGACAACCTTGGTCAACCAAAGATTTCGATTATTCCCATTCAAGTTGAAAGCTCGAAGCAAATTCGACTACGATCTCTCGAGGCTAAAATCCGATGAAAAGGCTCCTAGCAAACCAAGTCAACCAAAGACTTTGATTCTGCCCATTCAAGTCGAAAGCACGAAGCAAAAACGAAAAAAAAAATGCTCCTAGCAATACAGGTCAATCTAAGTTGTCAACTATACTCATTCAAGGCGATAGAATAAGCCCAAGGACCTGCCCTTAACACTCGAAGACAAAGTTCGAGGCAACCAATGCCTCGACACTCTACAAGCCCAAGGCCCTACCCTTGGCACTCGAAAACAAAGTCTGAGGTGACCAAAGCCTCATCACTCTACAAGACCAAGGCCCTGCCCTTAGCACTCAAAGACAAAGTTTAAGGCGATCGTCACATCGACATTTGATAAATCCAAAGCCCTACCCTTGGCACTTGAAGATAAAGTTCGAGGTAGGCGTCGCCACCTCAGCATGCACTAAGTCCAAGGAGATAGCCTAAGCACTCAAAGACAAAGTCCGAGGTACGCGTCGTCACCTCGACATACACCAAATCTAAGGAGATAGTCTTGGCACTTGAAGATAAAGTCCGAGGAAGGCATCGTCGCATCGGTATACACCAAGTCCAAGGAGAGAGCCTTGGCACTCAAAGACAAAGTCGGAGGCAGGCGTCATCACCTCAGCATGCACCAAGTCCAAGGAGAAAGCCTTGACACTTAAAGACAAAGTCCGAGACAGCCATCGTCGCCTCAGTATACTGCAAGTTCAAGGATGCATCCTTGGCACTTAAAGATAAAATCCGAGATGCCACCGCCGATGCCTTAGCTCTTAAGCAAAAGTCCAAGCTTACTATCTTGGAACGCAACGACAAAGTCCTAGACCGAAGTATCGACATTGATCAAAAGTCCAAGCTTAGTCTTGTCACTTAGGTCAAAACATCAGATTGTCACCGATCATCATCCTCTCTCGACGGCTAACGCTTCCAAATCAGTCAGGGGGTGGTCAGTCCAACTCTGTTAGCGCACGCTACCCACCACGCCATGGCATTCAAAGTAACAGATAGTTGGTAAGCAATCGATTAACCAGCAACAACTAAACTTCCGACAATGCCGTATCGACCAAAGATCAAAATTTTGTGAGAGATATCGTAAGAATAGTCAATCCTCTGGACCATCATCATCAATTAGCGACTAATCGATCGATCATTGGCCAAGGGTCGCACATGTCCACCCACGCACTCGATGCCTGATGAATACTGTTAGACTTCAATATTCACCAATTAAAGGCAACTATACAGATCTACAAAATCACATTCAAGCGCGATCAGAGAATCACACTTGCAAATAAGGGACATGGCTATACAATTTCAATACATGGAACCTCTCCAACTAGATAAAGATCGAGATATCACTACTTATCAGTTAATCCAATTCAAGTGGCATCTGCACACAAGGATCATTCAAAGACGAAGATCTATATTCCATTGGGTTGGTTGAATAGCATCTCATCCAAACCTATTAAGTTGGTTGTACAAACTTCACAAGAAAAATCAATCATCCCTCTTATCCGGGGGTGGGCCTGCGAAAATCGCCATGTTATCGTTGGGGCCGACTGCAGTCCCTAGTGAATACAGTAACTAGATACAGTTGAGTGTCGAAACAGTGACGGATAAATTATAACAAGTCGAAGGGTCTTAGAGACGCGAGCCGAAAACCTTGTCGGTCCGCTCTTCAAAGTCATCTTCTTATGAGGATGAATATCGAAAAAGCCACACGTCAAGATGTATCATGCTTCACGTCCACTTTGACTAGTTTTTCAGCGCCTATGCAATGGCATCTTATACACAATTATCCGACACAAGTATGAAAAGTTATGCCTATCAGACCATTTTCTTCGAAGACAGACATTAAAAATGTTATACATCAAGGTGTTCGATGCTTCACGTCCACTTTGACCGATTTTTCGATGCCGACGCAACGGCATCTTATACACATTGATCTGATGTGCATGAGTATGAAAAGTTACGACTGTCAAAAGTTTTCAAGGCCTTTCTCTTTGAAGACAATTATCGAAAAAAGTTACTCATCAAGGCATACTATGTTTCACGTCCACTTTGACTAGTTTTTGATGCCGACGCAATGGCACCATATAGGCATTGATCTGACGCGCGTATGAAAAGTTACGATTGTCGGAAGTTTTCAAAGCCTTTCTCTCTGAAGACAGGTATCATAAAGGTTACACGTCTAAGTACATCGTGTTTCACGTCCAGTTTGACTTATTTTTCAATACCGACACAGCAACACCTTATACGCATTGATTCAACACATGGATGAAAAGTTACGGTTGTCGGAAGCTTTCGAGGCCTTTCTCTCCGAAGACCAGTGTCGAACAAGTTACACGACAATGACGATTAAACCCACGACCTCAACTCGGTTCGCTATGCACCCAATTCGTAGCATGTCGAACGCCGTGCATGCGGGAATGACTCATGCCTTTCCCTGCACGCACGTGCTTCTGGCGCCAGTGGATCGTAATGGTGACAGGGGGTCGGATGAATCGAAACCCCCGCATAGCCCCATCAACGCTATCGTTACCAATCAGGCCATCTATGCTTCCTTCTATCTTTTCACACCAACCGGGGCGATCAGACAAACCCCCCGTGTTCTCCTCCACCTGACAACGACGACCCCGGGTGGTGAGAGATATGCCCCCCCCCGCCCCCCCCCCCCCCCCCCCCCCCCCCCCCCCCGTGTGGGTTCCTTCGGATGGACAACGAGGGGGGAGGAACCGACTCCCCCCTCGCACTCTCCACCACTCACCAACGAGGATCCGGGGAGGGTCCAACACCTCCCCCCCTCATTCATGCACTTAGCGATGACCTCCCCCCCACCGTTACCCTCGTAATAGCAGAAAAAATTCAAGAAAGAGGGAGAGGGAGGAAGGAAGTGTACCTGCACGGGAAGAGCGATGACTAGAATGAAGAGGGAGCGAAACCCTAACCCAGACGCCCTAAAATAAAGAAGTCCGGAACACGTGTCTCAAAGCATGGCGCACCGAAGAACGTCCCGAATTTATCCTAAAAACTTAGTCTGGAATGCATACCTCGAAGCGTGGTGCACCGAAGACCGACTAGGATTCGCCCGAAAAACTAAGTCTAGAACGCGTATCCCGAAGCATGGCGCATCGAAGACTAGCCAGGATTCACCCAAAAAAGCTAAGTCTGGAAAGCACATCCCAAAGCGTGGAGCACCAAAGACCGGCCAGTATTCGCCCGAAAAACTAAGTCTGGAAGACGCATCTCGAAACGTGAGACACCAAAGATCGACCATAATTTGCCCAAAAAACTAAGTCTGGGATGCGCATCCCAAAGCGTGGCGTAACAAAGGCCAGCCAGAATTCGCTCGAAAAACTAAGTCTGGAATGTGCATCCCGAAGCATGACGCATCGAAGACCGGCCAGGATTCGCTCGAAAACTAAGTCTGGAACGTGCATCCCGAAGTGTGGTGCACTGATGACCGGCCAAAATTCGCCCAAAAAACTAAGTCTAGAACACGCATCTCGAAGCGTGGCGTACCGAAGCAAGACAAAAACTCAGCAGAAAAACTAAGTTTGAAAAGTCTACCATCTCGACCCGTGACTGAACTAACAACTCTACTAGCTCGAGCCCTACCGATCTCGCAGCACCAAGGATTGTCCGAATTCGAGTCACACCGCACAGCAGGAGCTTCTTTGAACCAAGAGATCCCAACTGACCCATGAACCCTAGCCCAACTATGAGGGGGTAACTGTGGATGCAAAATATTACCAAATCGGACCAGAACCACTTGGGCCCGCGCAACACCCCGAGTGGTCAAGCCCAGACCCATGGACCTACTAAGCAGGGTCCACAAATCAAGCTCCCCCTATTGGGCGCGGGACAATGACCTAATAAAGGGCCCAACCTAAAAGGCCCAAGATCAGCGCCACCTCAGCACCGCCACATCATCACTGCCATATCGAGCACATGCCTCAGCTATAAAAGAACCCCTATAACCTACATGAAAGGGGTTGGTTAGGGGTTGGTCATTCAATTAGAGAAAGAGAGGATCCTAGAGCAAGAGTTTCTCTTTTCTTCTTTTAGCTTTCTTCTAGTTGCTCTGTGCAACCCTGATTGTAAGAAGCATCTTTCGGCCTGTCGAGAGAACACTAACCTCCATTTTCGCATTCATTATAATGCAGACCAGGTGGCACCTCTCGCCCAAGACGTAGGTTGTAAGACCAAATTTCGACAACAACCACTTGTGTCATCTCTCTCTCTCTCTCTCTCTCTCTCTCTCTCTCTCTCTCTCTCTCTCTCTCGTCTCTAATCTCTATAACATACAAACTATCTAATTCAATCAAGAATTATGGGGCGAAGCCTCTGATCAAGACGGCACAAAAATTTTCCCCACAACATCTATTCACAAGGAGACATCTTTAGTGTGTGTCATGCTGTGGAAATTGAGGCCAAGGCATTTCTTTGAGGACTCAGGATCCTTAGAGATTTGAATGCGACTCACGCTATTATCGAGGGAAATAATCAAGTCCTAGTAAATCTTCTGTTGGATGGAAACCTTTCTCCATCATGATAGATACAAAGTATTGCATATTACTGCAAATTTATAGCTCGTGGTTTTATCTCCTGTAAATTCGTGCATGTGAGGAGGGACCGTAATGCTTGTGCGGATGCTTTAGCAAAGGTTGGCCTATCAGATCAAGGCCGCCTCTCTTCCTACAATTCTCCATAAGTTTCAGAGCCCTTGTAAGGTCAAATATGAATCCTTCCAACAATTCACATTGGAGAGTAATGCAAGTGGGCCAACAAAATTACTCTCTTCCAAGCTCCAACCCACTCAATCCATTCGAGTGACTGCATCAATAACAAAAACACCAAAATTGGCTTTACAATGTCATGAACTGTTAGTTTTTTTTTCATGAGAGGATCTACCTGTCCGATAATTGCAGGCACGTATAAATATTATTGTACCAAAGAAACCACGATTCAAAGCCTTCTAACCGCAGAAGTGCAAAGTCTTTTCCGCCCACTAAAGATTTAGCTATAAAAGAACCTCTATGACCTACAGAAAAGGGGTTGGTCATTCAATCAGAGAAAAAAACGGATCCCAGAGCTAGAGCTCTCTTTTCTTATTCTAGCTTTCTTCTAGTTGCTCCGTGCAACCCTGATTGTAAGAAGCTTCTCCCAGCCCGTCGAGAGAATGCTGAACTCCATTTTTGCATTCATTATAGTGCAGACCAGGTGGCACCTCTCGCCTGAGACGTAGGTCGTAAGACCGAACTTCGACAACAACCTCTTGTGTCATCTCTCTCTCTCTCTCTCTCTCTCTCTCTCTCTCTCTCTCTCCTCTCTCTCTCTCTCTCTCTCTCTCTCTCTCTCTCTCGTCTCGAATCTCCATAACATACAAACTATCTAATTCAATCAAGAATTGTGGGGCGAAGTCTCTGATTAAGACGGCACGAAATTTTTTCCCACAACATCTATTCACAAGGAGACATCTTTAGTGTGTGTCATGCCGTGGAAATTGAGGCCAAGGTCTTTCTCCGAAGACTCAGGATCCTTAGAGATTTGAATGCGACTCATGCTATCATCAAGGGAGATAATCAAGTCCTAGTAAATCTTCTATCGGATGGGAACCTTTCTCCACCATGACGGATACAAAATATTGCATCTTACTACAAATCTATAGCTTGTGGTTTTATCTCCTGTAAATTCATGCATGTGAGGAGGGACCTTAATGCTTGTGCGGATGCTTTAGCAAAGCTTGTGCTATCAGATCAGGGCCGCTTCTCTTCCTACAATTCTCCCCAAGTAGCAGAGCCCTTGTGAGGTCAAATATGAATCCTTCCAACAATCCACATTGGAGGGTAATGCAGGTGGGTCAACAAGATTGCGATTCCAAGCTCCAACCCACTCCTTCCATTCAAGTGATTGCATCAATAACAAAAAGAAAAACACCAAAAGTGGCTTTACAATGTCATGCTCCGTTCTTTTTTTTTTAAGGATATACCTGTCCAATAATTGCAGGCACGGATAAGTATTATTGTACCAAAGAAACCACGGTTCGAAGCCTTCCAATCGCAAAAGTGCAGTCTTTTTCCGCCCACTAAAGATTGAGCCTTGTTTTTTACCCACAAGTGAACCGCATTATTTATCCGCCATACTATGGAGGACATACCCGAATCTTACTATAAAAATATACAGCACTGCTATTTGAACATACAAGGGGGCAGACTCACGAGCATACTGTGGAGGTGGGGGAGTATGCAAGCGATCAATGCAATGGCAAACGCACCAAGCACTGGCCAATGCCATCGGGAGGGATTAGTCAGAAAACTTTCGAGTGGATCGGTGCACATTCCGGGAGGGATTAGACCAAGCCCGAGGTGTGCCCATTGATCAAAAAGGTTTTGGGGCACCCATAAATCTCAAAAGAAAAAAACAATTTTTTTAAATAATAATAATATGATCTACTGCCAATTCATTATTGTGATCTGCCTTTCATATTATTATTCTCACAAAATTAAAGTTAGTGACAGCTAATGTTCTGATAAAAAATGCAACTTTAATGAAGCTCATAACAAACCTGTATTTTTTTATTTATAAATTTAATACTTATTCTCTACAAAATGAAATAAAAAATAAAATAAAATAAAATAAATAAATAAAGGAAACCAGAGGCTCAGTCGGATCCGGGCGGGGGCTGATCAGGAGTCGTCAATGGAGAAGGGGTTCCGGAGGAGGTCGTAGGGGGCCCACAGGGCATCGAGGGGGCAGGGGCGGGCGGCGTCGAGGCGGGCCCACGGCTTGCCCTTGCCGCTCCAGTGGAGGAGGCTGACGGGGCCGGGGTGGAGGTCCCGGCACAGCCCCCGGAAGTTGTCGCCGCCGAGGCCGTGCTGGTTCCACCGGTGGTCCACGGCCGCGATCCGGCCGGCGAACTCCAGAAGGAAGGGCGGCAGCGACCCCAGGTCGTAGATCCGCATCCGCTTCCGGAGCTGCATCCATTCCTCGATCCGCTCCGTGTGCCCCCCTGCCCGCCACCGCCCCAAATCCATCACCATCACCCCCGTGTTGAAGTAGCACGCCCGCCGCCCCTCGAACGCCACCGACAGCGCCGGGTTCGCCCAGAACGCCGGCGTGAAGTAGGCCGTGAAGTTGGCGCCGCAGTACTCGGGCGCCGCCAGCACCGCGCCCCCCGGCAGCTGCGTCTCCGCCAGGACCCGGATGTCGTCGACGACGATGAGGTCGGAGTCGAGGTAGACGACGCGGTGGACGCACTCCGGGAGGATTCGGGCGAGGTAGGAGCGCGCGTAGTTGAGGGGCCGGTCCAGCGCCTTGCGGATGGAGGTGGAGATGAGGCCGGAGACGACCGCGTCGTCGAAGGGGTAGATCCTGAACGACAGCGACGGGAAGGCGGCGGCTATGGTGGCGTTGAGGCTCGCGATGGACTTCGAGGCCACCAGGTGGAACCGGACCGACTGGGGGCACGCCGTGTGCTGCAGAACTGAGTGGATCGCCGCCATCGACCCCCTCAGGTACGCCACGTCGAGGGTCATCGCCACGTCGACCAGCGCCCCCGGGGAGCATCCCGCGGAGGGCGTCGCCGGCAGCGGCGGGGGGCACCCCGCCGAGTTGTAGAACTGCGGGGCCTCCCGGAACCGCGGGGCACCGTCCTCCGCTACAGCGGAGGAAGCGGCGGAAAAGAGGAGGAAGATGAGGAGGAGGCGATTAGCGGATGCCACGGTGGGCGACGGCGGCGGTTGTGGTGGCGATTTAGGCCTCATTGGTGCGGATCGAGCGAATGATTCGGCATTTACGCTTTGGAGGGGGAGGAGAGGCCATTTATAGCACACGGTTTTTTTTTTTTTTTTTTTGAGGAAATTTATAGCACACGCTTGGAATTTAATAATTCCAGGTCCGGAGGATCCGAGCCTGAGATCACGTTTAAAATTTGGGAAATTTTATTCATACCCCAAAAATCTGTAATTAGCCCCCATTTCCAACAAACTTGAACACACCCCTGTTTTTTTTTTTTTTTTTTCATATCTCATTCCTATTCCAAAAATACCCTTCCCCCTTTCACCCCATCTTCAATAGACCTCAGTTAAATGGCCGGCTCCAACTTGATTATACCACAATCAAACACAAACCTCCTTAAATATATCCCAATTATATGCACTATTGTATACACCCCACTCTTAAATAAACCCCATACAGTTGGCTGGTACTTGAAGGCAGACGTAGGGCTGCAACTTGGGCGGGCCAACCAGAACCCAACCCGAGTCCAACCCGAACCTAACCCGAATTTGGGCGGGCTAACCTGAAGCCAACCTGAGCCCAACTCGAATTATTTCTCCTCTACCATATGGAAACCGATCAACCCACCCCGCACAACCCGATCAATCCGGCCAACCCGATGGGTTAGGCTTGGGCTAAGGAAGTTCAAATAGACCTTGGGTTGGATTGGGTTGGGGGTACAAAAGACGCTGAGTTATGACTTTAAGGTTTGGTGTACAAAAGAAAAGGGCATTGTTGGTATTAAAGGGTCAATGCATAAGTTATTCAGAAACGATAGAGAGACGGGGCTGATTACAGTTTTTGGGGTATGAATAAAATTTTCCTAAAATTTTGGGTTATTTTGACTTTGCCCACCAAATTTTGCCTTGAGTTAGACTTTGCCCTCTATTTTCATTAATTAGAATTTACCCCCCAAAACTAACTGTTCCGTCAACTCACACCCCAAAACTTTATTTCGCTTAGATGGTGAGCTGACAGAACAGTTAGTTTTGGGGTTTAAAATCTAATTAATAAAAATATGGGGCGTAAGGTCTAATTCAAGGCAAAATTTGAGGGGCAAAGTCAAAATAATCCTAAATTTTTTTATATTTGCAGACTGTTATGATTAAATCGGACGGTTGATATTGGTTTGGATTTATTAGTGCGACTAATTCCGATTAAGGGGAATAAAGCAATTTTTAATTTCGTTTCTTTGTATTGGGTCATCGTACATTGCCGCCTCCGACAATAGAGGAGAGCGGTAAGTGTCCGCCGTGCGCCGGCACTCTCTCTCTCTCTCTCATCCGCCGCCCCCGCCCTCGCCCTGTCTTCACCTCCGGTCTGTTTCATCTCTCTGGCTGATTCATAACGTGTTTATCCATATTATTTTATCTTCAAAGGAAGGGCGGATACAAATCACTCCAAATGTTTGCATTTATGTCTAAAAATTCCATGTATTAATTAGATATGATTTCAATGGCGATTCGGATGAGAGAGAGAGAGAGAGAGAGAGAGAGAGAGAGGACCCGGGTTTTAGTTACTTACTAACGAGTTCGACTCATCTGATGATCGTCCTCTCTCTTTGTCCATCTGGTCAGGCTCAGTGATGGGCAGGTGTCTTGAAAGGTGTATCGCACTCAGCTCCAACGCGCCTCCATCAGTCGGCTATGATATATGTGTTGGCGCAGACTATGCCTAGGGTGGTCGATTTGCCACCTTGCGTTTGCGGGAGTGGATTAGGGATTCGAATCTCTGACGATCTGAAAAGAATGGACGATCATGGACGACAATCTCACAAAATAAGAAACAAAACATTCCACACGACACAAAAATATTTGTTCACGCAGTTTGAAAAAATCCTATCTCTGCGGGTATCGGTTACCATCCTTGAAGCAATATGAAATTAGATGGAAGATCTACACCCCTCTTCTTTTTCCTTGCCTCCATGCCCGCAACGTATTCGGGCTAACCAAATAGACAAGGTCCAATCAACCCGTTTCTTGGTTATCATTTGTATTCCTCGAGGTTCGCTGCATTTTGTGTTGGTGGTCCGAGTATATCGCTTCCCACTACCTTAGTCATTTGACTAATATGCGTTATTTACCACACGTACGTTGCGACTAGGTTGGCTAGCGGAAATACACACATACAATCAGTCAGGCGAGCTCCAACCTCCTCCAGGCAGGCTACTTAATGACGTCGTCTGGGTAAACTATAGCCTCCTCCAGGTGAGCTACTACATCCTTGAGCAGACCAGATACTCCTATGGACGAGCTTGCTCCTCCTCAGCGTGTACTTGAGATCCAGGCGAGCTAGCTCATTCTCTAGGCTTACTTGAGATCTGAGCTAGTTCCTCCTCCTCCGGGAGAGATCATGCCTCCATAAGACAAACTCTTGCCTTCCCCCAGAACATTGCCCTATGACATCATCCGGGAGAACTCCAACTAGGGGTGTTCATCGGTTCGGGTTGACCCGCCAAACCGAACCAAACCGGTCTATTTGGATCGGGTATTTTTGACCGTTCGGTTTGGTTCGGTTCAAAAAAAAAAAAAAACCCGCTATGGTCGGTTCGGTTCTGGGTTGTGAGTTTTTTAACCCGAACCAACCCAACCCGAACCATGGGTACTATAACCTTAGTAGTTACTACTATACAGTGTATAATCTCACTAATATTGTACATTACATGGTGGTGACCCCAATTACCACCATTCGGTGCATTCAAAACTTTCAAGTATTCAACGGTGTGATGAAACTAAAAAGTGAAGGGTGTTACCCACATAATTACTAGCACCCCAAATCCCAACTTATGAAATATCTCAAAGTGAAAAATTAAGGGTATTACTAGTAATTCTATAGGGGCAAATAGTAGCACCCAAAGTTAAAGGCTTAAAAATAAAATCTGAACCAACTCAGCGGCTCAACCATTCACGCCTCATGATGTGATGACGAGCGATGTGAAAGACCCTTAGAACCGAACCGAACCAAACCGAACTTTTCCGGTTTGGTTTGGTTCGGGTTTTACCAAGAAATGGTTTGGTTCGGTTCTATTTTATAGAGAACCGATCAACTTCGGTTCGGTTCTAAATTTATCAAAAAACCGAACCGACCCGAACCATGAACACCCCTAGCTCCAACCTCCTCCGAGCTCTTGCCTCCACTGAGCGACCAGGCTGCCTGATGAGATCATAATGACATCATCTGGGAGAGCTCCAACCTCTTTCGGGTGGGCCACCTGATGACATTGGCATGACGTTGTCCCTCAATATGCCCTCCCTGATCTCGAGACGTGTTCTTTAGCTCTCTGGTTCGTCCTCGGTTCGCTCGGTCGGGCTCAGTACACTTCACAGTCGCGTGATGGCAAACATACCGAAAAGTGTATCGAACGAGGCTTCACCTTTTGCTTCACTTTGGCCGTGGCAGGTGCGAACGAGGTTGCTTCGGCACGAGGCATTGCCTTTTGCCCTTTGAACTAGGGCTGGCAATTTCGGACCTGACACAGCAGACCCGACACGACCCGACACAAAGTTAGCGAGTCTGGGTCAGGGCTAAACGGGTTCGGGTCGTAAACGGGTCGACACGATAGATCCATTTAATAAACGGGTCGGGTCCGGGTTTAGGGTCTGGACACGGTAGACCCGGGAAGATCCGTTTAAAATTCAACGGGTCGTGTCAGGTCGGGTCAGTCTACTCGCAATCCGATACTATAATATATAGTACCAGCGGGTCTTTCGGGTCAGGTCGGGTCCAGTCGGATCGGGTCAACTGAATTGACCCATGTGGTAAACGGGTCTTATCGGGTCTACCCGTTTATTAGCGGATCGGGTACAGGTTTAAGACACGATTAGTTAAACGGGTCGGGTCCAAGTCTAGGGGTTTTTGACACGACCCGAAACTAGACACGACTCGAACCCGACCCAACACGACCGTTGACACCCCTACATTGAACTGATGAATCCGGGGCACCGGCCACGATGATTGATTCTCACTTTAACGGTTGGTTCACTTTACAACTACGATTGTATCCCAGTGGTTAACCCTATTGTTTAGTCTGCTTTTCTCCGCACCATCGCAGGATTGAATCTTGGACTTATATTACCCCATGCCACATATTAATAAAGTGGTGCACCTATGGGCCGAAGCAAGACTCAGCCTTTGGCGAAGAAAAAAAATACTCAAACGAAAGAGAGGGCCGAGGAGGAGCTATCTAGGGTTTAGATCCTGTCCTAGAAATGAAGAAGGAATGTCTCTTCCTCTTAGGGATGGCAACAGTGCGGTTTCGGTACAGTTTTGGGTAAAACTGAAACCGCACCGTAATACTGAACCGCCACACCAAAACCGTACCATGTTATGTTGTGCACCATAGTTTATCACTTTTTTTAAAAAAAGGTAACGGTTTATCACTATCATGACCTAAACAGTGTGGTTTTAGTCAAAACTACACCGCACCGCGATAGTTTTAAATTTTTTCAAACCAAAACCACACCATGCTATGTGGCTTGGTTTTTGATTTTAAACCGCACCGTTGCCATCACTACTTCATCCCACCCCCCCCCACCCCCCCCCCCCCCCCCCCCCACATCAGGATCAACTAGCAAGAATTAAGAGATTGAAGGAGGCGACCATGGATCCGGCCCTACCTCCCTTTGAGCCTCTCTTTTCTCACATGAGGGACACGTTGTAGCTCGTGTGTCCTTAGCGTGGATTTTCTGTATTAACATTAATAAAGATGACTTTGGTTATTGCTTTAATTAGAATATTACTCTGGTGTATGATAATACTCATATAATAACAGGACCCTAGGGAACACAGTAGGCCACTGAGGCGCATGGAGGATCCATGCTTGGAAAACCCAGTGGACCAGTTCTGTGTAGACCTAGAACTAGTTCACAGCTTAGGTGATGCCAGTCGCTTCACCGAGAACAAGCTGTTGGCAGGTAGAGGATGTGGTGAAGTCTCCACCACGGGAACATGGGATTCCCATTCACCTGACCAAGCACGATGATCATGTTGAACATGAACCAAGACGGTACACAGTTCAGTGATTCAGACACTGGTGCATGAACCATCTTACTACTATAGATAATCTGTCCTTAACCCTGAGGGACCATGTACACTGGGCCAACCAGTTGTGTGGTGCTTTGATGTGCCAACGTGTGCGGACCTTCCATAGTCCAATATCACGGTACGTTGGGTTACCCGACTGGCGCTTGAGTGACATGTAATCCCTACAGGTTATCCGACGTCCAGTGTTGGATGGGTGCGGTTTGATGAGTCAATCTGTCCACACAGTTAATCCAGGCCTAGTGGTTGTCAGTATGACTGACGACGTTCCTGATGCTAGGCATAGCACCGGAAGGTGTGTGGTGTTATAGATGACAAGTCATCATACCCTAGTCAGATGATCGATCGGGATCTGACGGTGCTCCCCACCGCCCGAGTCGTATCATGGCACCATTAATAGGAGGGACTAAGGATTATCGGAGTATAGTAGAGAACAGGGTTACGAGGGAGTAACATAAGTTTAGGATCACTAGAGTTCAACTCGCGTCGCACTTTGGGTGGCTACGCGGGTTAATCAGATTAGGGCTGATTAACGGAACTTTCGGTGTGTCACCGGAAAAGTTAATCAGGGATCCGGTTGGAGCTAGAGATCCCGAACCCTGAAGGTTCCACCATGTCGTTGCATATAGAAATTGTTCCCTGACCTAGTTGGATACGTTGGATGCGAAGTAGCGCGATAGAGCGTAAGCCCGGAGCCAAAGAACCTAATTCACTGTGTTACGGGCCGTAGGGGTATTTTGGTAAATATTGAAATATGGCTCAGAACATATTGAATATGGATCTTAGATTGAGCGGAATAATTCCAGGAGCTCACAGGCGCTGACGGAACTCGATTCCGAGTAGCGCACCTCACTCAGTCTCACTTTCAGTTTTCCGCTTTTCATGAATGGCGTTTTCGTCCGGACTTCACGATAGACACTCGGAAGACCTAAATCCGACCCCCCCTCATCCCTATCCACCTAGGGGCCGGCCCTAGGCTCCTTGGAGCCATGGGAGACTGGCCCTATAAAGGAAATAGGGAGGGGAGGGCCGGCCCTAATGCTACTACTCCCTCCCCTCCAAAAATCCGACCCCTAGTCCTCCTGCTTTGTGGTTTCGGCCAAGGAAAAGAGAGGAAGAAGAAGGGAGAAGGAAGAGGAAGGAAGGAGAAGGAAGAAAGGAGAAAGAGGAGGAGAAAATCTCGCGGCTCGCCATCGTCTTCGCAACGGATTCCTCCGTCGGCTCGTAATCCCTGCACTCAGAGACGGGATTCGAGGATTCTTCAATTCGCAAAGGACAAGGTGCTATCCGACAGTTTCCCTTGCGATTCAAGTGCGGTTCTTTATCGTTCCGTAATCTCCGGATCATAGATCCATAAGGTATGATGAATCTAAACATCTAAGTAGATGCATGCATGTCTTCCGTAGATCGTAGTATGCCTCTAGGGTGTCCGCACATATGCTAAGATCGTAGATTTGCATGTAGATTGTTTTGTATCACGAATTGTAATGAAACATATACCGTATGATCTTCGGATCTTTCTTTTTGCTTCCGCTGCGACTCTGATTAGCGGAATCCAATTCCAACAGGACAGTCGTCGAAAAATGGAAGGGGCACGGTTCCAACCAACCTCCCGCATTTTCTTCTTCTCTAAATTAGAGGGTTACGGCAAGGAGGAATGATGGCATTGAACCCTCCTACTTCCTTTTTCAATCATAGCCCCACCACGAGTAAGGGAGAAAATGCTCTTTTTCTGCGACCGACATCAGCAACACTAACACCGGACTCAATCCTTCCCCCGCAACCAGGTTGGCAAGGCCATGCACTGAAGGGGGAGGAGCTCCTCCCCACACGGGTGGATCGACTAGATCGATCGGGGAGGAGGGGTTCGATCCCTCCACCCGCACCTCCTCCTCCGGCGGGCAAAGCTCCGTCCTTGTGTACGCACGTGTGGTCAAACCGCCAGGCGAGCCAGTTGAGTGTCAAAGTCGGAGTCTTCGCCGTTTACACCGGCTAGCGATGGACCGCGATGCTCTCAGTCAGCCCCACCATGTGCGTAGAGACGAGTCTCCTTTCTCCCACGTGCACGAGTCAACAAGCCGCCACATGGCCACCTTTGCCACGTGTAAGCATGTGGGCTGCAGACACTCAAAGCACCGACGCAAGCTGAAAATTTTCCCATGTGGCAGGTTGTCGTATTATTCTTACGGCCAAATAGGGGTGCCCCACATGGATCACTAAACGGGGTATAACGGAGGGCAGCCACATATGGAGCCTCTTTCCTAAGGGTGGCAATGGGTCGGGTCGGGTCGGGTTCGTGTCGTGTATAGTTTCGGGTCGTGTCCAGAACCCCTATACCCGGACCCGACCCGTTTAACTGATCGTGTCTAGATTCTAAATCCATACCCGACCCGTTTATAAACGGGTAGACACGATAATACCCGTTAGACTCGTTTACCACAAGGGTTTATTCAGTTGACCCGATCCAACTCAACCCGGCCAACATTACTCGATAGACCCACTGATACTATATATTATAGTATATTGCAGGTAGACCTGACCCGACCTGATCCGACACGACCCAGTGAATTTTAAATGGGTCTTCCTGGGTCTATCGTGTCCATACCCTAGACCCAGACCCGACCCGTTTATTAAACGGGTTTATCGTGTCGACCCGTTTACGATCCGAACCCGTTTAGCCCTAACCCAGACTTGTTATCTTCGTGTCTGCCGTGTCGGGTCCGAAATTGCTAGCCCAACTCTTTCCCCTCCCGACTCCACTGCTCCAAATGATGTCCATCCTGCTCCGATCGCCTGAGATGATGAATCGTCGGAGACGCTTGGGTGATGATTTGACGGCTAGCTCGATAGTTTGTTGGAGAAACTCGACGGGCGGTCAAAGGACTCGATCACCGGTCGAAAAAGCTCTCGGAAAAAACTTGGTTAACTGTCGAAGGGCTTGATCATCGATCGAAGGGAAGTGGCAATCGGTGTCTTTTAAGGTTAAAATAAATTTTTGGGGTGGCGATACGAGGAAGAGAGGGGAAACTCGATATCCCATTCTTGTTTTCGTTTAATGGTCGACATGACACACCTCTGTTTGGCCGTAAACAAGTACAGCGTACCAGTTCGGTAGCAAAAATACTCTCAAGAAACTCGAATACTCCTTTGAACAATTTTGTTAAACCCAAACCCGACCCGTCTAATAAACGAGTTGACCCGACCCGACCCGTTTAACCCGTTTACTAAACGGGTCGGGTCGTGTTGGGTCGGGTTGGCTCGGGATGGGTCAACAGAACCCATGTAAACCTGCGGGTTGGGTCAAGACAAGTCGGATTGGGCCGGGTTTGATCGGGTTGACACGACCCATTTGGTAAATGGTTCAAGTCGGGTTATAAGTACAAACCTGAACCCGACCCATTAAATAAACGGGTCAATCGGGTCAATCCGTTTATGACCCGAACAGATTAGGCCAAACCCAAACCCAAACCTGCTAACTTCGGGTCGGGTTGGCGGGTCGGGTCAAGGATTGCCACCCCTAATCAGGGGGGGCTCAAAAAAAAAATTAATGTATATTATAGAAAAATTTGGGCATCTAGTGTCAGGGGCTGAGAAATAATTCAAAGCAGACCCATCCCACTTGAAAAGAAGACCTCCAATCTCTAAGCTTTTGTCTTGTAATTGGGTTCAAAACTCAGTCGGTTACCCATTAAAAATGCTTATTTTCAAAGTGACGAATCGTCAGCATCGAAAATTTAAATGGTTACAAAAAAAAAAATCTTACCCCCCCTCCCTCTGTCTCTCTCTCTCTCTCTCTCTCTCTCTCTCTCTCTTTCTCTCTCTCTCTCTGCGTGTGTGTGTGTGTGACTGTGATCTGTTCTTCCACCGTCCTCAACTCCTTTGGTCCTCTTGTTGGTTCTCCCTCTCGCTGTCTCACTTGTCTCCTTCACTCGTCCGGTGCACTGTCTTGTCATCTGGGGACATCTCACTTAAACTCAACCGCAAAGCACCCTTTGTTTAGTTGGGGGAAACCCCTTTCTTAACCCCACCACCCTCTCGGGATTAAGGTAACCCAAACCCAAATGATGAGGTGGGTGCAGCGGTATCAGCTGATCATGATTACACCATTAAACTTGTGATTTGGCTTCAATCACCGGCCCCGCAGTCGCTTGTGAGCTTGATCACGACACGTGCACACTTTCCCATGAGGTGCAGCATGAAAAGTCATGCTTGGTGGAGGCTCCTGGGTCAGCTCGTTTTACAATGAAGGTGGCCAAACCCCGAGCAGCTCCGGCCGGCGTGAAAGCATTCGAGACCTCGGTCCTCGTGCGGTGTCGCATCGCAGCCGTCTGATGCACCACTGTGGTGCATGCGATGCACACAGCGGTGCATCAGACAACTGTGGTGCGACACCGCACATCATATTTTATCATTTCTCTATATATATATATATACCGAGTCAAGTCTTCAAGTTACTCGACTCGGTGGACTTTTGAGTCGAGTCCGAGTTTCGGATTTTTGAACCCTGATCTATATGCAGTGATTTGATACTACATCAAATACTCCCAGTAAGCTTAAGCCTTACTAGGAGAAGGGATTTGGCTTTCAAAGGACATAATTTTTTCTTTTCAAGGTTAACAACTGTAGTGGGAATTTAATTCTAATGTCCTCACATCGTGGAGAAGTTCGATTTCGTCTGAAACATGGAAACTCTATGGATTGTTCTTTTCTTTTCTCTCCGAACAAATTATTTATCTTGTCTTGAGGGATTACAATGGGCTTGTGGGATAATATGTAACTAACTGTCACCAAAACCTTTAACTGTTTTTCAGTGATCATGAGAAAGATAGTAAGTACTATTAGATGTAGAGTTACTATTAGTCCCACCTTAGTTGTGGTATTGTTATGGTGTGTGTTATCTTCTTATATAAGGAGAGGTGGTCTTATATAATATCATCAATTAATACAATGAGTTTTCCCTAGTCTCTCTCTCCCTCTCTTTTCGTAACATGGTATCAGATGCGGCCTAGGGTTTCGAAGATCACATCTTTGGCCTCGACCTCCTCGGTCGCTGCTGATGACCTCGGGGAGGCTGGACATAGTAAAATTTGTTTTCTCCCATCTCGATCTCGCAACCCCGATCGTCCTCCTGTGTGATCCCCCTCCCGAGCGCCCGATCGTGTTGATCTCAGCCGATCTCTCTCCTGAGCAAATCTCGTACGGCCTGATCGTGTGATCCCTGCTGATCTCTGCCGATCTCTCTCCCGAGCACATCTTGTGCGGCCCGATCGTCTTCCCTACCGATTTCTCTCCTATGCAACAGCAGCCACAACACGGGGGGGCCAGATCCATTGTTCGTCGGTCTGTCGCAAGCCCTTCGTCGCCTACGAGCCCTCCTACGTGTGTCCCTGCTGGTGCCATCCGTGCGACGCCATCCAGCGACCCGGCCTTCACCTCGACCTCTCCAGATTTGGTCCTCGACCTCACCGGATCGGACCAGAGGTGCCTCGACCTCATCCCCTCGGGGTCCGCGCGACACTTTGCGAGACCTCAGGATCTAAGCTGGCCGATTCCGGCAGCTCCTGATCATCCCGATGGCAACTAATCCTCTGCGATTGGCCTCCTCTTTCCTTGTGCCGATCGCCAACCATCGACCACCGACAGCCTCCTCCCTCTGCGTGTCCCCCCTTCTGCGATCCCCTACAGGATCCCGATTGTACCCCTTCGTGCGATGGATCAGACCGGTCGCCTCTCCTCCTCTGCTTGCCGTCCGGCCGACCACCTCGTGCACAGCCCCTCGCAAACCTCCCTCTCTCCTCTCCAAGATTCCAGGTCGCACACCCATCGAGATCTCTCTCTTTTTTGTGATTTCTCTCTAGCTGATCACAGCCATCTGATCTCCTCTCAAGACCCAATTGTAGTCATCCCTTTCTCTCTCTCATGTCCAGGTCATGCACGAGGCCTTGCGTACTATCGGTCTGACTATGGCCTGCACCCTGCACTCTGCCACCATACTTGCGCTTTGCACTCCACCGATCACCTTGTGCTTGCGTCGGCCCTCCTTGCACTTGAGCTACGCCCATGTCGATGCTGCTATGCTTCCTTGCCTGTCTGCCGCCTGAGCTCTACCGATCTGTCTGCGCCTGCACTCGTGCCCTGCACCTTGCGTTCTACCGGTTCGCCTGCGCGTATACTTATACCCTGCACCCTGCTTTCTGCCAGTACCAGTTCGCCTTGCGCTCTGCCAGTTCGGCCGCCTGCACCCTACACTCTGCCGGCTCGCCTGCATTTGTGCCCTGCACCCTACGATCTACCAGTACCGGTCTACCTGCGCCCTTGCCTATCTGTAGGCTACACTTTACCGGCCTGCCCGCACCCTGCGCTTTGTCAATCTGTTCGCGTCTTGCGCTCTACCGGTCTTATGGCACCTACGCTCTGCGCTTCCGATTGTGCTTGCGCCCTGCGCTCTGCTGATCGAGATCTCTCTCCCTTCGGCGTCTTTCTCTAGTTGGATCCTCTCTTTTCGTTGTCTTATCCTCTTTCTCCCTGGTCGCACGGGCTCATAGATCTCCTCTCTCCGGTCACACTTGTGCCAGCACTCGGATCCTCTATCTTCTAGGTTGTACGACCCTATCAGAGCTACGACTCTATTTTCTCTTCTTCGATTGTGATGATTAAGATTTTCTAGGAGTGTCAAGTGCTTACTTCGGCCGAATGCTTGCCTCCTATGAGATCTCACGCACATGGTTTGAAATCTCAACTGATATCGGTACGTACCGGTTTTGGCCGGTTCGAAACCAGTACAGCACCCGATCCCAATACCTGGCTCGTACCGGTCCGTATCGGCTAGTATCAACCAGTACAGCTCGGTACCGACAGGTTTTTTTTTGGTTTTTTTTTTCCAACTGGTATCGGTCTATATCAACCGGTACATACCGATTCGGGGTCGACCGATACCGCGACCAATACCATAATTTTGAACCTTGCTCACACATCCACATCTCTCTTAGCCGATCTCTCCCCTTTCGGTCGGCCTCTATCACCGTAGGTTTCCTCCACTCTGATCCTTAGTGATCATTGTCAGTTCCCTGGTTGACCTACTTACAGGTTGGTCGGATTCCCCCGGTTGTCCTACTTGCAGGTCAATCGGGTTTCCAGGACGACTTGCTTGCAGGTCGTTCTGGCACTATCTTTACTTTACAGAATAAAAATAAAATATTTGATGTAAATTTTTTTTCCTTTATTTTATTAAGCAAACTAATGTCAGTTTATACCTTACATCAGGTTGACAGGGGTATTAGATGTAGAGTTATTATTAGTCCGACCTTAGTTGTGGTATTGTTATCGTGTGTGTTCTCTCCTTATATAAGGAGAGGTGGTCTTATGTAATATTATCAATCAATACAAGGAGTTTTCTCCCCAAACCTAGTCTCTCTCCCTCTCTCTTCGTAACAAGTGCTATGTTCAAGATGGAAGCTTTAGGGTATTGTATATTGGTAATGACTACTTCAACCATTCAGGTAATATCAAGAAAGCTTGCAGGATTCACCTATAGAAACATGATTGTCGAAGGATTGTGCACAAAAACTAAAAAACTGACAAATACGAAAGAAGATGAAGAGTATCAATATGTCGAAGAATTTAGCTACTACCCTCAATCGGGTTTTCAGTCAGTTACATGCCTTGACAAGGGGACGGAGGCAAGCATTTCTTCTCAGAACCCAGTGTTATACCTTTATGCATACTTTTCAAAGCCTCATCCACTTCAACTATTTTAATTGAACGATAGTAAATATGTCAATCCTTAGATTGTGGTTGTTCTAAATGCATTCCTTCAGTGGGGATCTCATTCATTAATTTCTACAAGTAGCCTTTTCCATCTATCTTTAATCTCTACTTCCATCACCAAGATTGTATTGCCTTCACTTTTGATGCACCCACGTTGATCAGTATTTCTAGTTTTCCTTTCCCTCCTTCTAGCTAATTTGTATATTTCTTTCCCACCTTCCTTGGAAGCTAGTTTATTATACAATTTATCAAAACATGCAAATTTAGTCTTACTAACTAGCTTTTTAGCATCCTTCTTAGCTTTTGTATACCTTTCCAAAATTCTGAATGTCATTTGTTTTCTGTCATTCTTCGAAGCATAATCTTTTTTATTTGATTGTCTTTCGGACAAAGTCATTCCACCACCCGGTACCTTTTCAAGTAGCTGCAATTTTTTTTATCCATTTGTAAAAATTGCTTGTCAATAAATTAGGTGTTAACGATTATTATCTTATTGGTTATTACAATTAAAAATTTTATTTTTCTTATTACATTCTTCTGTTTTCCTTTTCCTTTTGTTCTTTATCTTCCCTTGCCTCCTTCCCTTTCTACTCTCCCATGTTTCCAAGAAAAATATTACGACTATGATTGATTATTATTGCCTGTCCCTTACCCGTGTTGTCGAAGAACAAACAACAATAAGAAAGAAGAGGGAAAAGAAAAAACCCATCATTATCTCTATTTCAAAAAACACCCGAGGCACAGGTCTAGCCGGACACTTACGTAGGCTAAATGCCTTTTAAAACGTGAATTGCAATTAACTTCTCAATCAAAGAGGTCCATGGTCCGCAAACACACTTACTGGCTAACAATATTGATCTCAAAGTTGATAGTTTTTGGGGTGTGTGACTTGGTTCGAGTCTTGATCATTGTATTTTTAGGGGTAAAATCGGGATCCGGTAGAACAATTTATGTTTTGTAATGACATGTTATTTGGTGATAAGCTTTAAAGTCATCAAAACTTGATAGATATTCATTTTAAACTTTATTTTTATGCTTTAGTTACTTCATATTTATCATTTTTAAATAGAGCTATATATATTAATAATAATAAATATTAAAATTATATTATATTTTTTGAGTTTTGGGTGTAACTACTCGACCGATTTTTGACCGAGTTTCGAGTCGACTCTACTCGGGAAGGTTCCGAGTCGAGTCGAGTTTTCGGGTTTTAAAAAAACTGGGCTAAATGCCTTTTAAAACGTGAATTGCAATTAACTTCTCAATCAAAGAGGTCCATGGTCCACAGACACACTAACTGGCTAACAATATTGATCTCAAAGTCGATAGTTTTTTCTCTCTCTAGCAATAGGACCCTCTCTTTCGCTATGGGATGTTTCTCCATAGTAGGAATGAATATTAGTCGGATCTGCATCAAAATCCAATTTTTAAGTCACCATATCTGTCACTGTATTTTAAAATTCCAAATCTCTAGTTAACTCTCATTTCTAATTTACTCTCAATCAACTAGTCTCTCCCTCCAAACTCCATGAGACAAGGCATATACTGATATTATCTCTCCATGTTCTTCTTCTAAGCAAACTCACCTAGGCACAAGCTTACCATCAGGTCCAAAAGACTTGGCATTCAAAAATTGCTCAAGCTTGTGGAAAGTTTCAGCATGCTCAACTTCACAAGGACCAATCAAGTCTATCATCAGAGTTTAAACTTCAAAACAGTAAACATCAAAGAAAGTGGGATGATCTGTCTTAACTCTCCACCAAACACGTTGGCCAGAAATTTTCAAAAATGTCGAATCATATAATCTTCGAGAAACGCTTCCATGTGACAACATAAAACTCACCATCCTGAATTGTTCATCCCACAGGGTTTATATCCAACACCAACAAAATTGGGTTGCTCGATTTTCCAGCACTGGAGCCCACATCATCGACAACACATACAATGAATCATTATGCATCAGGATCCCCAAACGTCAACTCGTGTGATTCCTTTGATAGTCAGTCAAGTACTATTTTCAAGGTTCTGAAGACAGCTCATATAAGGTTTATTATTGTGGAGACTGATTACATTCAGCTTCTTCACAAAAACATTTGCATTGAGTCTGTAAAAACATTTTTTGGTCACAATCACCCACCAATGGTCCTTACATGCTCCTTTTCCACAATAAATCAAATCACACATCAGTGACATTCACAAGTTGGAGGGTGTCAAGGTCAAGTTGACTGACATACTTAAAGGTCAAGTTGATGATGACCGCTCGGATCTTTAGAAGCCCAAGCTTGCTTTCAGAGAAATCCACAGTCTGGGCATTGACTTCAACTAAGAGTCCGAACATGTCGACAAATACCTATCTAGAGACTCCCAGCAACCAAGACCAAAAGTATATGAGGTGTCATACATACCTGACTAAAGGCACATGTTCTGGCATCTAGAGCCATAATCCGAATCTTAAACAAGTGCAACTCATGGTAAGAAGCATATCAAGAGTCAAAGGCTGGTAGCCGGTGGGGAAACTAAAGGAGAACATCGGAGCATGTAATAAGTTCTATCATGATATCAATCATTCCACACCACGAATCAATGGTCTTCCTTGAAAATTCTTTTTATCAAGAACCTCCTGGCAAAAGAAGATATTAGAGTTTTTCAAATTATATTACAATGATTTCTATATGTTTTATATGTTTTGATATTGGAAGACATTTCTCTCTACAAACATAGTCAATTGATTAGTGGAACAGAACTTTGGAATGCATCATTATTTGGACTTTGCTAACAACAAGTTGTTCCAAAGTAGTAGGGCAAACTTCCATTGACAAAGGATGCAACTTTGATAGGAAAAAAAATGATGATAAGGGACTCCTAAACAAATCATAAATAGAAAGTAAGCAACTTGTTGTAAAGTTATGGCTTGGTTGAGGTTTAAACTTTACAGGTAGATCAGAATGTAAGAGCTCCATCAACATTCTTGATCACTTCCCTGGTTGAACCTCAGTAAAAAATACAAACTACGTGTGTTTAAGCCTTACAAACAGAAAGGTTCATAAAGTTTTTGATGTAGACGACCTTGGGTCTACATAGAAAAGAAGGAAATCAGATCACTGTTTTCAGCAGTGTGCGGATTTCGAGGCAGTGGATGGAGAATAATCTCCAATCATTATGTTGCATTTTTAGTTCTGAACAATTTTTGTTCTTGTTTTATGATGATCGGAATGCTAGATTTTGAGTTGTGATCATTTTCATTTTAGATTAGGTCTAGGTGCGAAGGTTGTTCGCATCACTATATCAATTGGGCTAGCTTGACTTGCTCTAGTTGGTTTATTAACAAAATCAATAAGGACCGTCAAATGATCCATCATAGGGATGAAATCAAGCGCCGACTTAAGTTGCAATAGAGGTCCAAGATCGCATTGTGGGTGAGAGGATCTCATCCAAATCCTAGCTGACACCTCTTGGATGTCATACGGTGTTTGTACGGACTTGGGAGACGGGTTGCCTCTCTCTCTCTCCCCGTGATATTTTTCCTTTCTATATCTTATATAAAGGCATCATATACTTAAAAATGTTAGGAGATGACGGCTAGGGTTTGGAGAGGAATAGAATGCATTACATTGAGGGACTCAAGCCCAATATATGTACATGTATCACTATACGATCCGACCCGACTGTACAATAAACCCGACCCATCTATATGTACATTAACACTCTCCCTCAAACTCACGGTGGATCATGAACCGAGAGTTTGCCTAGAAAATGCCGGAAGCGAGCAATCGTCAGGGGCTTCGTCAGAAAATCAGCAGTCTGCTCCGATGAGAAAATGAAAGGCAGGGAGATGGTGTGGTCAAGAAACGTCTGGCGAACATAATGACAATCAACTTCAATATGTTTTGTTCGCTCATGGAAGACCGGGTTGCTAGCAATCTGAATAGCACTCCGGTTGTCACAGAAGAGAGGGGTGGGCCCGGATATCACCACTCCCAAGTCGAGCAGAAGGCGGCGAAGCCAGACAATCTCAGTGGTGGTGGAAGCCATAGCCCTGTATTCGGCTTCGGTGCTGGAGCGAGCAACAGACTCCTGCTTTTTGCTGCGCCACGAAATCAGTGAATCACCCAGAAACACAGTATCCTGTAGTAGATCGACGAATGGCTGCATCTCCTGCCCAATCTGCATCGGAGTAGGCACGCAGCACCAACGGAGAGGTGGAGGGAAACAGTAGTGAACGGGTGATGGTGCCCCGGAGGTAGCGGATAATCCGAAGAACAGCTGCATAGTGTACTGACCGTGGAGCCTGAACAAACTGACTGACAATGCCAACAGCATGGGCAATGTCTGGCCGGGTCATGGTGAGATAGACGAGCATCCCAACCAGCCTCTGGTAGCGGGAGACATCCTGGAGCGGCTCACCATCTGTAGCGAGAAGCTTCAAATTGAGCTCCATGGGTGTATCAGCAGTGCGTGTGTCAGTAAGAGCAGCATCAGCAAGGATATCGGAGATGTACTTCTGCTGGGAGACCAACAGACCACGACCTGACCGGGCAATCTCAATGCCCAAAAAGTAGCGAAGAGAGCCCAGATCTTTCATCTCAAACTGACTCTGAAGGTGTCGCTGGAGAGAGGCGATGGTGGCACTGTCATTCCCAGTGATAATCATATCATCCACATAGAGGAGAAAAACTGCAATGCCCTGACTGGAGGAGCGAGTGAACAAGGCATAGTCGGAGTGACGCTCAACAAACCCGGCGGCCAGAACTGCACTGCGAAATCGCTCAAACCAGGCACGAGGGGCCTGCTTGAGCCCATAGATGGCTCGGCGCAAACGACACACGTGCCCTGGAGGAACTGAAACGCCCGGAGGAGGAGCCATGTAGACTTCCTCGGAGAGATCACCGTGGAGAAACGCATTGGTGACATCCATCTGATGGAGAGGCCACCCTCGAGCAGCTGCCACAGCTAAGAGGGTGCGCACAGTAGTCATCCGAGCAACTGGAGCAAACGTCTCCTCGTAGTCAATCCCATACTCCTGGGAGAAGCCACGAGCAACGAGGCGAGCCTTGTGCCGCTCAATGGATCTATCAGGTCGAGTCTTGATCTTGAATATCCACTTGCAGCTAACAGGCACCACCCCGGAGGGACAAGGCACCAACTCCCAAGTCTGGGTCCGCTGAAAAGCCTCAAGCTCAATTGACATGGCCTGCCGCCACTCTGGATGTAACGCTGCCTCACGGTACGATTGGGGCTCCCGATGTGTGTGGATAGCAGTAAGAAAAGCCTGAAAGGAGGGTGAATAGGAGACACTGGCAGAGTAGCCAGAAGAGTCAGGAGAGTCAGAGGGAAAAGCAGAGTAGCCAAACCTGTCAGGAGAGTAGTCATATCTGTCAGGAGGGTGATGTTCGTGCGCTGGGTAGCGCCGAACAGGAGCAGGATCCACGACCGGGGAGGAGGGGGCAGCAGCATCAGGCGAGGGAGTACCAGTGTGAGCCGACTCTGGAGGAGGAGCTGCAGACCGACGAACATAAACACGAGTAACAGGTGGTGGTGGAGGTGTCGAGGAAGACGGAGGGGGTGGTGATGGTGGCGGTGGCGGGGAAGATGGAGGAGTAGGCGTGGATGGGACAACAGAAAGCGGGGGTAGAACAGGGATGTGGAGATGTGAGGAATGTGAGGAGGATGACGCAGGAGGCAAGGAAAGATCCCGAGACTCAGGTGAAAAGTACGGGACGTCCTCAACAAAGGAGACGTGACGGGAGACACGGATCCGACGAGCCAAGGGATTGTAGCACCGATACCCCTTGTGCTCCCGACTGAGCCCCAAGTGAACACACCTAACAGACCTCGCAGAGAGTTTGGTGCGCTCATGGGGAGGAAGAAGAACGAAGCACGTGCAGCCAAACGTGCGAAGAAGAGAGTAGTCAGGTGGGCTGGAGAGAAGGCGCTCGTATGGGGTGGCACCGGACAGAGCAGACGACGGAGTGATATTGATGAGGTGGACAGCCGTCATGACAGCTTCAGCCCAGTAGGAGTGAGGAACAGACGCAGAGAGAAGCAAGGCTCGTGCAGTCTCAAGGACATGACGATGCTTGCATTCGGCAATGCCGTTCTGCTCATGGGTGTGGGGACAGGACTGCTGGTGAAGAGTGTCGTAAGACTGAAGAATCTCATGCATCTCAGAGGAGAGATACTCCTTGGCACAATCAGACCGAAAGGTCTTGATGCGCCGACCAAACTGAGTATGTATCATAGTGGTGAATCTCCTAAAGATGTGAGATACTTCAGATCGATGACGCATAAGATAAACCCAGGTGCACCTAGAATAGTCATCGATAAAGCACACATAATACATGTAACCCGATAGAGATGCAACAGGAGCAGGACCCCAAATGTCCGAATGGACTAAATCAAATAAAGCATCAGACTAGGAAGCACTAGCAGAAAAAGGAAGAGCTAGATGATTTGCCAGTCTACAACCCGTACAAACAGAGAGGGGGGAGAAAGACGCTCGACCCAAAGCGCCCGAACGGAATACGCTTTTGAGTCGATCACTCGATATATGACCTAACCTTCTGTGCCACAGGTCGGCATCAGAGGTAACAGACATGACAGACGCAACGGAAGACACATGGAGATGGTCCAACTGGTAGAGTCCTCTTGCCCTACGGCCCAGCCCAATCCTCTGACCCGTCCGTGAATCCTGCACAACACAAACAGAAGGGGTGAAGGTGACAGTCAGGCCAGAGTCGCAAAGAGAACTGATAGAAATCAGATTAATATTAAGACGGGGGGGCATGATGGACATGGGGTAGGGTCAGGCGACCAGAAGGGTCAGAGGTGGTAGTGATGGAGCCACATTGCGGAATAGGGACGAGAGTTCCATCCGCAGTGCGAACCTCCTGGTGGGTGGTAGTGGGAGAACAGTCCGTGAGGACAGTAGAGTCAAAGGTAAGGTGACAGGAGGCACCCGAATCAAAGATCCATGTAGCAATAGTACCAGAGGTGGCAGACAAGCCGTGCGCAGTCGCGGAGCCGGTGGAGGCTAGGTGGCGAAGAAGGAGCTCCTCGAGGCGCTGAAGACGGTCCGGCTCAGGCTGAGAAGGTGCTGTAGTAGCAGTGGGGAGCGTCGAGGCCTCTACAGTAGCCGCTGTACCACCAAAGTGGCGGAAGGAAGACGAACCACGTCCACGGCTCCGTCCACCTCGACCGTCGCGTCGATCGTCGCGGGAAGTCGAAGCCCAGCGTGGGGCTCTCTCATCCGGACCCCAGCGGGGGTTGCGTGGAGGACGTGTAGGGCATTCGCGCTTCATGTGGCCGGGCTCCTTGCAGTAGTGACAGAAGACAGCCTCATCGGAGAACACGGCTGACAGGACAGTGTCGGAGCTAGGAGCAAGTGGAGGAGGACGAGCGCCCTGAGTCTGAAGGCGGGTCTCCTCGTCGACCAAGGCGAGTAGAGCATCCTCTAGCCGAGGGAGTGGCTCACGGTATAGGAGCTGGGCAGCTATGAGAGGAAATTCCAGCCGAAGCGCTGCCAGGAACTGGTGCAGGTGGCCCTCGTCGAGGTAGCGCTGGAAATCCCGGGAGCGGGGGCAGGCACACCGCTCCGGGATCAGTGAGTCCAGCTCATGCCAGTAGGCACTCATCTGACTGAAGAAATCCTGAATGGTGCGCTCCCCCTGACGGGCAGACTGCGAGTTACAGATGAGCTGATGCCAGCGTGCGCCTCCGCGCGGGAGAAAACGGTCCCGGAGATACTCCCACATCGCGCGCGCTGTCGGAAGGCGGCCGATGGGAGTAAGGAGCGGACGAGCAACAGAGTCCAGAAGGTACGCCCGGATGGCCTGATCGTGGCGGCGCCACGTAAGAGCAGCAACGGTGGTGGCCGTGGTAGCAGTCGCAGCAGAAGATACTGCACTGCTGGAGACAGAGGAGGAACCGGAGTAGTCAGTGGGAGGAGGATCCTCGCCGGTGATGTGACCCCACAGATCACGACTGGAGAGCGCGGCCTCGACGGTGAGGGACCAGTCAGGCCAGTCGCTGGCCGATGACAACTGAAAAGCGACCGTCTTCAGCGGTGGAAAGATCGCAACGACAGACGGTACGGCTGGAGGAGGCTCAATAGAGGGGGGGAACCGGGAAGGGGTGGGAGGCCGGTCGGGTGAAAGAGGGAGGGTCGAGGTGGAGGAAGGGGGATGTAGGTGGTGGCGGGGGCTGTAGGGGGGGAGGGTCGGGGGTGGAGGAAGGGGCTGTAGGGGGTGTCGGGGGCAGTAGGGGGGCTGTAGGGCGGATGTAGGGCGGGGAGGAAGGTGGTCGGGGGCTGTAGGTGGGCGGAGGACGGGGGTCGGGGGGCGTCGGGGGCTGTAAGGGGGTCGGGGGCTGTAGGGGGGTGGAGGAAGGGGGTCGGGAGGGTGTCGGGGGCTGTAGGGGGGTGGAGGAAGGGGGTCGGGAGGGTGTCGGGGGCTGTAGGGGGCGCTGTAGGGGCGGCGGAAGGGGGAGCCGATGGAGGAGGAAGGCCGGACGGGGTGGGCAGGCGGAAGGGGGGTTTCGGGTGGCCGGAAGGGGGGCTGTAGGGGGGTTTCGGGTGGGCAGGCGGAAGGGGGGTTTCGGGTGGCCGGAAGGGGGGCTGTAGGGGGGTTTCGGGTGGCCGGAAGGGGGGGCCGGTGGAGGAGAGGGGCCGGACGGGGTGAGCCGGTGGAGGAGGGAGGCCGGTCGGGGTGAGCCGGTGGAGGAGGGAGGCCGGACGGGGAGGTGCAGCCGGAGGAGAAGGACTGTCGTCGCCGGGAGAACCCTAGAGCTCTGATACCATGTTAAGAGATGACGGATAGGGTTTGGAGAGGAATAGAATGCATTCCATTGAGGGACTCAAGCCCAATATATGTACATGTATCACTATACGATCCGACCCGACTGTACAATAAACCCGACCCATCTATATGTACATTAACAAAAAAAAAAAAAAAACAAGTTCGTTGAGATTAAACCCTAGCTTTTCGAGAGAGATCGTCTCTTAAAAACCCATCTACCCCTCCATGTCAACTAGTTTTTTCAAACCACAGATTCGGGTCCTCATCGCCATCACTTCTTACAATAGTGTAAATTTTCAGCACTAGAAAGCATCAATCTCCCTTCGGATCTTCGTTAGTTCTTCCCTCAATCTTCTCGGTCACTACATCCCTCAGTGCACCTTCATCCATCTTTTCGAGTAACTTGGCGTAGATTTCAACGACATCTTTGTAGATTCTAAGACACAAAGTCATCGACCAAAGTTTCCCAGGGCAGTATTCATCTTCTATCTATTGTTTCCATTAATCCATATCATATTTAGAGATTAAAACCCTCTTTGTTGCTTGTTGTCCTAAAATTTCAGCTTGCAGAATTTTATTTTTCCAATTCAGATTAGACCTTAAAACGTCATATTTTGATTCATAACTTGGTGGTTTTCATCCGGTGGTGCTTTAGTATTGTTTGTCTACTTTTTGAGGATTTTTTTTATTACAACATTGCCTATAGTTTTTGTTGAGTTGGCTACAGATATTGTGGTTGGACATCATTCTGTTCTTGAGGATCCTAACTTCCATAATTATGCTTGATGGTTTGCGAGTTGGTTGATTAGAATTGATCATGGTTATTGCTTTGCTAGTTAAATTCTTTGATCAAGTCATAACTTTCTTCCTAAATAATAAAATAGGACATATTAAAATAGGATTCCACCAATTTTAATTTGCTTTGATATGATAAATAATGAGGGTGCATAAAATCTTCATCCCACGCCCCCCCCCCTCTTTCTCTAATACGATCATTGGACCCTCCCTGGGTATGAGTATGAGTCCCGCCACGATTCCACCACATCCTTGAAAGTCAACCGGAGCGACCTCTCATCCTCGGGCGACACCAAGTCTCATGACCACGAGACAACCCTGGACACAAATCTCCCCTTGACCCATAGCACCCACTTACGACCTTCGATATACGATGACATCAACAACGGACCACCACGACTTGAGAAGAAACGAACTCGGAGATCTGCCTCTAGTAGGCGACTTTCGCTAAAGCGACCTTGGTGTCCTTGGATGTCGAAACCTAGGAGACCTGCCTCCAAAGCACCTTATAGTGTCCTTGGGGGTTGAAATCCAAGTGACCTAACTCTATCGGGCAGCCTCTGCCACTCATCATTCAGAATCCATGGTGGGTCGTACGCAATGTCCTAAAATGCGCTAGGCGCTAGTCGGGCGGTGGGGGGGCGCCTAGCGCCTACTGGCGATGCCTAAGCAGCCTAGGCGTTTTGGCTATTTTTAATTATTATATATAATATATATGTTTTAAAATTACTATAAATTCAAGATTATCTAAACTATTATTTTAAATGACATGTATCATTTACATAAATATAAATTTAAGATTAACAAAAGCAAAAACAAGCATGATATTATGAGATAATATGCATGATTTTAGTAAAATTCAAACCATAAATTCAAGATTACTAACAACAAAAGGAAGCATGATATTACGATAAAGTATCCAAGATTCTAGTACAATACAAAATAAAAAGTCACAAAATAGTGAAATATCACATCATTTATCCTATAGGCTACAGTACTAGACTCCTAATACTCTTCTTCTTCTCCATATCCCTCCAAGATTCAATCTTTATTAGACTAAAACTTCACCTCCTCATCACACTTTTCGTCTGTTTCTTTATCCGATACAAAATTTTCTTTACGAAGTTCTCTAACTTCGCTGGATATAGACCTACTACCAATGTTTCTAGAACTTCTTCTAGGCACTAGACAACTATCCATTCCAATGCGTCTCCCAACCATTTACCAAGCAAGTCCCGAACTGGCGTCGACCTCTTCATCATCACCACCATCAAACAATTCATCATTTATCCTTACTAACTTTAGTCGCTAGTAATACATCTAATCCTCATTCCTTCCCTATTTTCTTCTGATTGATGATCTTGGCATTGAATTGGATACAGACTAGGTTAAAATAAAGGAAAGCCCAGCCTGCCTGGGCGCTCCTGGGCCCGCTTAGACCCACCTGGTCCGGCTAGGCTGCCGCCTAGGAACCTGAGCCGCTTTTCTGCACCGCCTAGGTACTAGGCTCGGCTAGGCGGTGGGGGACCTTCTAGCACCTAGGCGGCCGCCTGGGCCGTTTTTTAGAACACTGGTCGTACGCCCGCATTGAGTATGGACAAGACTCCTCATGCAGGGATGTGTTCACCTTAGCATGCAACCTTCTAGCGAAAAGGGCAGCTCGGGGGGCGTGCATGCTATGATAAAAAGAAGTCATTGCTCTCTCCCCTACAGGGATGTCCTGACAGATCAGCACCGCATAGTCATCATGTTATGGAGAGGTCGCTCGCACGCATACCTACCCCAGGTCCCCAGCCGCATAGTACATGACATGTAGCCACCCAGCTGGCGCATGCTACCTTTTTAGCTCCCTCATAAAAGGGAGGGGAGGACAATGAGAGGATGGTTGATCAATGAAGGAGAGGCTCCTCGAGAGCTCCTCTTGGCCTTTACCCCGTCTCCATAGTGTTTGTATTGAGAGTGATTGTGAGCTTGTAACTACCTCGCTTGGTTCTAGTTGATTTTTACTGATTCCGATGTGTTTTTTCGTGTTCTGTTCATGGAGGGTTTTCCATGTAAACCCATAGCCATTGATTGTTGAGTGAGAATCCCTGAAAAATTTCCCACAACTACTCTATCCTTTCTTTTATTCTTCCCTCAATCCTTTTTCTTCTAGTTCTATGGGCATTCCTGTGCAAGGATATGACCTAAGTGAGTGTGATTCAATGGCCTCAAAATTCCAAAATTCCTTGTCAAGCAATGAGCAGTGGACCAAAATGCATTTTTCAAAAACATGGGCAGCATAACTTCCATCTAAGTGCATAATACATTCCCACAGTATGGCATAAAATCAGTAAATATCAACGACAAAAGAGCATCAATTGTAATAGAGTGCTCTGACGTAACTATCATAAGTTGTTCCATAGATAAGATCACAAGTATCAGTCCAATGCTGACGATCAATCATAATGAACGAAAATCTTAGACAGATCAACCAATGGATAATTTTATGAACAATCCAAATCAACAACTGAGTCGATGGAGTCTACAATGACATTTTATGTTATGACAGAATTTTAACACATACAATCATCGAAATAGATGGATATAAGTATCACCATCATGAAATTACCAAACCACCTAAAACCAAACAAGAGTAGCGACAACAAGAGCACAAACCAAACACAGCAGTGCCTTCAGATAGACATCCGCCTGCTGTCCCTGAGACATCTGTCGCTGAAACGCATGAGCATGCCCACCATGAAATGCATTCGTGTGACCGTAGTGGAAGCCGGCCGCTGGTCCATAAGCAGTCGCATCCGGAAACCCATGTACTTGGAAGTTCAGCATCGGGAACAGGCCGCCGAGGCCACCAATGGCGGCAGAGAACGTGTAGTTCCCGAACCTCGTGCTGCCCACTGGGGCACCACCCATGAACCATGGATTCGGCTGAGGGAACTGGTTCGGCCCCGGCGGCACGGCTGTCGCCGGCCTCTGCCCAGCCGGGCGATTGGGGATGTGGACACCCGGGACCGATCTAGAACGTGGGTCAGTCGGCATCTTTCCCCGCCCGTAGAGGGGGACTAACTTCTCCTCCTCGATGATGGCCTTGCAGACCGGGCACTCCAGGGAGTGGGCGTGGACATGGAGCCATTTGTACAGGCAGGGCCAGCAGAAGAGGTGGCCGCAGAGCGTCACGATGGGGTCTTGCGCCAATTCGAAGCAGATGTTGCATTCGAAACTGGCAGCATCATTGTTGCTGCTGCTTCCAGAGTACTCCCTGCTTGTCGACTCCTCGAATCTACTGGCCATGTCCCCGCAATCTCGACCGTCTGCAGAAACCGTAAGAATCAAATAGCAAACACAAGAATCCAATCCAGGGCCTCAAAACCCTAATCGATCCACACAAAAAAAACCTCAGTCTAGTAAAAAATAACAAATTAACACATAATCAGATCGAATCGACACAAAAACAAAAAAAAAAACCCTCAGGATGATTAAAATTAACAAATTTCACATAATCAGACAAAAACCAACAAATTCGGAACCCTAGATTCCAAACAAGACAGCGAAAAAGAGGCAAAATCCCCGACCTTTCCCAAATCCGAAACCTGACTAGGACAAACAAGCGAAATGATCGCAAGAACCTAAAAATCTAACAATTTGAGAATCCGATGGACCGAATTGCATGCAAAACGACGAGATATCGAAGGAAACGCCATCACAGATCGGAAGAAGCGAGATCTAGGGTTTCCACAGGGCGTAATTGGAACAACAGCAGAGATCTGGGCAATGGAGGAAACCCTTGGATCAAAAAAAAAAAAAAGAGAGAATTCAGCGGGAAAAAGGAAGAGATTTCGACCTGGATCGGAGGACGAGAGCAGCCGGAGACAGAGCCGCTCTCTAACACGGACTTGGAGTTGGGACTAGAGAGAGAGAGAGAGAGAGAGAAAGGAACACAATACTTGGGCTCCAACGGCTGTCGGAGCAACGGAATCCGAACGGATGATGTGGCGATCTATGGTTGGTTCATGTCCATTTTACTATCAGTGGGGTCTACCGCTCCATTCTATCCACAGCCCATTTATGCGGGGCCCACACTACCACTTTTCGGGCGCGGATCCTCCGAGGTTACGACCTCCGAGCATCTCTGAGGTTAGAGCCGGAATCGAATCACAACCGTCCTTTCGCGTGTCGGTCGGGGCTAGCGCGACTCACCAAGTCACCGGTCGGGGCTTGGCTTAAGGGACGGTTAGGATTCAGTTTTGGCTCTAACCTCAGAGATCTCTGATGTCGCAACCTCAGAGGATCCCGCACCTATTTTGAAATGATTAGATATAGCCCAATCATTGACAGCCACATCAGCTGTTGGAGCCCGTTGCTCCAACACCCGTTGGAGCCAATATCGTTCGAAAGAGAAAGGGCGCCAATAGAATACCGGTTTTTTTCTGGGTGTAAATCGGGCCCGGCCGGGCCGGGTTGGCGGAACCAATGGGCAACGGTTTTATAAACAGTTCTATACTTCTATAGCTTGTTTTAAAAAAATTATTATTAATGATGCTTGTATCTATCGAATGGCCGCCTTCTACGGTAGCACTCCCCCGGCCGCATTTGGCTGCAAAACTCATTCAGCCGAAGCTGGCAGTACACATTCGGCAGAAGATCTAGAGGATCACCACCAACGCCGCCGTCGATCAACATCACCACTGCCGCCTACCGCCATAGTCTCCATCGACTTCCATAACCACTGTCGTCCACCTCAGCCACCACCACCGGCCATTATATCATCGACAATGATATCGGTCCGTCACATCCGACCGCTACCACGTATTGCCATCATCGACCAAACATTGTCCCTACTTAGGTGCGCGACATGGCATCAATCATGTGTTGACGGCAAGTGACCGACTTTGGATCAGTTAGGGATAAGTATGACATACATGTCTAGCGTGCCCGTCGACTGCACCGGCTGCTGTTGACACCGCACCCTCGACTGATCTGGACTCTGCCTCTATCACCTCTTTGTCGTTGATGCATGATGGAACATATGTCATGCACCAGGTTAGGGACGATGGTTGGGTGATGGTGGGAATAAGTGTGCAGTTGCAGTCGACGATGATGTACATGCATCATTTTTTACAGTAAAATGGTTGGTGGTGAATGGCGCCGGAGGTGGCGGTGGCGATCGGCTGGCAACAACGTCTCTTAAAGTTCCTCAGATGACTACGAAACATGTAACATCCGCCCCAAACACATAAGATATTGTCCCTTTGCCCGTGCCCACAAGAGGACTTCCCAAAAAGTCACCCATCCTAGTACTACTCTCGCTCGAATACGCTTTGTTGAGCATTGTGGGTTGGCTCTCGGAATCCTATTTGGAGGAGAGCCGGTTGGCTCGAAATCCTATTAGGAGAGCCATATGTTCCCAACCTCTAGCGGGAGAAGATCTAGTGGGATTCCCCGCTAGCACAACTCCATTGGTGCAGTAGAGCTTGTTGGATGTCGAAGGAAACTTTGGACGTTTGTCCATTGGTGCTGGAGCAACATCAATTGAGATCATGGAGTTCGTTTGGATGTCTGAGCAGACTCCTGATATTGTGACCACAAAAAGATGGATAGATGATGTGATCATTGGGCACGATGATCAGCCATCGACATTCAATTGAGTGCGTACAAAAGTTAGTGTGGAGCACATGTTTGGATGCAGGCGGCACCAGTAAGGTGCTTTCGGCGCGTCTTCAGGACACATGTTTGGGACACTAAGGAGAGGGTCGTTTGGCACAGTCAGGGTGCCGTTTGGAGCGCCATCAGGAAGCAGGTTCGTGATATCGATAGGGAACTGTTTGGTACTGTCAGAGTGCTTTGAAGACGATCAATAGACGTCTGGTTTGTGACATCTCGCCATGGTGGAGATTGTCGGTGATGGCTTGAGTCAAACCCGCCTTCTCAGTCAGGTTCTGCGCACTATACTTCCAGGTCGCACGCACGATATGTCCAAGTGTCATCCGCATAACCTGGATAGGTCGTGCCCACGACTGCTCGATTTTCTCGACACATCATTCATCAGAAAGATGAGACTCGCGTATAGACAGTCGTGGGCATAACTGTGTTAGGCTGTGCGAGTCAACCCAAATCATACACGTTTTGATTTTTCTTTTAGAGGTGTTTGAGGAGAATTTCGGGATTAAGATTATGTAAACTTATTCCCTTGCTATATAAATGGGTCTAGGGTTTTAGGAACTCATCTTTGATAGATCATTTGATTGAAAATGATCATTGACTTTTTTGAGGAAGACTTGGTGGCTCTCGGTGAAGCTTCTAGTAGAGAACATGAACCCAGAGGAGGAGCGTGCCTTGCTCCTCCCCCTGGCTATTAAATGGCCGATGAGCGGTGTCCACGAAGTCATATTGGAGCATCATATCGCGGGTGCATGGTGACCAATCCCGGAGGAATTTTACTAGAAGGGAAAGCCGAGAGACGACCCCCTTTTCTGGGAAAATGCATTCGGGCATGGTAGCCGAGCCATGGAGGGTGAGGCCATGTTGTAGAGACTAAGGCTATGATGGGACAAGTCTAAGAGAACGAACATAAGATCCTTGGGAGATCCGTAGTGCTATGATGATGCTTGATCTGACAGATTGTGATTGGTGAGTACTTAGATCATGATTTTTTGTGGAACCCATGAGAGTTATTGTTGAGTCATGAAAAATGCATATTTATCTCTTAATTCACTATTACATTATCATTGGTTTTCTACGTAAAACTTTTATAGTATATGTAAAGTATATCATTGCTCCCCGAAGCCGACGGCGACATCTGAGGAGACCAAGAGATGGGGGGATAAAACCCTAACCCTAGGGGGAAAAGGAGACGACACTCAGAGCCGGTCGAACAGAGGCCCCTGAAGGGGGGGTCACGTGAGGACCTTACAGTTCCCTATTCCCTGATGGCCCCTGATGGCAGGATTTGATCCCAGGTTTTTTGTACGGCAACCGAGAGAGAGAGAGAGAGAGAGAGAGAGAGAGAGAGAGAGAGATTAATTACAATAAGATGTGTAAAATAAATATTTCCATGAATAATTATATATAGAATAATTTACACTTTGCCACCCTGAAGTTTAGCTCAAAAACATTTAACCCCCCTATTGTTTAATCAGATAAAAATTACCAAATGAGAAAATTAAGTAGTTGACAAAAGAGTTATTGTGTTAACATTTCAGGCACTAGTTTCTTTCTGCTTACTTCTTACAATATATCATTCATCATTGAACATTAACAATAATGCATTTTTGGCTTTCACTTTATTGAAAAAAGGCCAAGAATTTACAAAATTGCTTAGAACAACAAGGTATTTATTCAAACTCCTTGTATCTCCATGAGAGCATCAATAATGGTAACGAGATCACCGCACTATACACAAGCACCCATCACCGTCGAATGTGGGGTGGGCCTCTATGGCACCGAGGCGGAATAAGTAAGATTACGAGCGAACCATTTGAAGGGTGGTTGCGGCTAATGTAGAAGACCGATGATTTTTTGTGGAACCCATAAGAGTTATTGTTGAATCATGAAAAATGCACATTTATCTCGTAATTCACTATTATATTATCATCGGTCTTCTACGTTAGCCGCAACCACCCTTCAAAGGGTTCGCTCGTAATCTTACTCATTCTGCCTCGGTGCCGTAGTGGCCCACCCCACATTCGACGGTGATGTGTGCTTGTGTGACCGCAATCATCCCAAGTGTTCCCGCAAGAGACTTCCACACGACGGTGGAAAAGAACCAAAGATGTAGGTAGAGGAGATAAAGAAAGAAAAAAAAAAAGATTGATCGAGATTAGTGATAAGGGTAGAAGAAGATGTTAATCTCTAAGGAGAGATCAATCTAACATCTATGAAACCCTAGTACACTAACAAAGATCAAAGCTCAAACAACCCTCAAGAAGTAGCAATGATTCAACCGTTAGATGACACTTTAGATCATAGAATAGCCTTGCCTTCTCTACTTTGTATGATCTTAGGTGTTCGAAGACACTCAAGAGACTATGTAAAGAATGAGTGCAACCTCCATAGATATGGAACTAATGGAAGGTTGGAGAAAGGAGGAGAAAGGGAAAAAGAGAGGAGACAGAGTTCAAAGAGATAAACTTACTAAACCTAAAGCTCTATTATAATTCCTCACTAAACCCAAAAACTCATTAGATGCAATAGGGTGTAGGAGTGGGCTATTTATAGTCCAAATGGAGCCCTTAGGTGGATGGCTAAGACCAAACAAGAGGCCCCTATTTCTAAGGGACTGTCTCAGATAAGTCGTGTGCATAACTGGTCGTGCGCACGACCAACACGTGGCACAAGGGAATTGGATGGGCCTACCGACTCAAGGCTTCTTGAAGGTTCGTCTTGCGCATAACGTCAAGTCGTGCGCACGACCAACCACATATTGGCGTGCCATAGGACCATACTATGTGGGATATAAGGTGGACATCAAATAGTGTACAGCCGACTAGGATCGTGCGCACAACTTGGAAAAGTTGTGCACATGACTTAGTCTGGCAGACTATGCTTAACAGTCCATAAAGGACTAAGGCAAAGTCATGCGCACAACGTAATTCATGCGCATGACTAGTCTACTATACACATACAAAAAAGTAGGCCTTGGCCCTAGCTTCGAACAAAGTGGACAATGAAGTCTAGCATGATCATATGGTAATTCATATCTTAAAAAGATGCCCATATATCTTGAATTGAAGGTCTGGAATGAATTTGCATGCACTCAAATATAATCGAGTAAATATTCGAATGAAAAATGTACGTGTGTGTATGATAGCTAGTCATATATAGAAAAACCCTACCCACTATACCTTCCATGTCTAAGCATTATGAGAGAGGATGATAAAAGTAATTTTGGCTAAAACGGTAGATATTTATCGTAATTGAACCATACCTAACTCTACCCTCTCGACTTTAGCTTGTAGCTACTCACTACACCAGTAAAGTAGGTTTATTTAAGTTGCTAAAAACTAATGGCAACATAAGGAGACCTAACACTATTATAGTGCTTTGAAGAAGAAGAATAGATGTCTAGTTTGTGATATCTCACTATGGTGGAGATTATTGATCGATGATGGGTTGAGTCAAACCCGCCTCCTCGGTTAGGTCATGCACATGACATATCGAGGTATAGTGCGCACGACTGCCCAATTTTCTTGGCGTGTTATTTATCAGAAAAACAAGACTCGTATACAGGTAGTCGTGCGTTTGACTTTTCCAGATCATGCACATGATTGTGTTAGGCTACGCAGGTCAGCCCAAGTCATACACGTTTTGAATTTCCTTTTGGGGGTGTTTGAGGGGAATTTAAAGATTAAGATTATGTAAACCTATTCTCTTGCTATATAAAATGGTCTAGGGTTTTGGGAACTCATTTTTGGAAGATCCTTTAATTGAAGAGGATCATTGTCTTCTTTAAGGAAGACCTGGCGGCTATTGGTGAATCTTCTCATAGAAAAGATGAACCCAGGGGATGGGTGTGTCATGCTCTTCTCTCGGGCCTTAGAAGGGCCGACGAGTGGTGTCCACGACGCCGTATTAGAGCACCGTATATCATGGTTGCATAGTGACTAATTCCGGAGGAATTCTACTAGAAGGAAATGCCAAGACTTTAGACCTCCTTTTCAGAAAAAATGCTTTTGGGCATGGTGGCCGAGCCATGGAGGACAAGGGCATGTTATGGATACCGAGGTTATGATGGGGCGAGTCCGAGAGGTCGAGCGCAAGGTCATTGGGAGATCTTTGGTATTACGATAATGTTTGATCTTACTTATGAGTATCTCGATCATGGTTTTTTGTGAAACCCGTGAGGGTTATTTTAATAGAAATTGTCATGTGCGATCTATTCAATCAGATCTGTTGGAGAGAGAGAGCGCATACGGAGGTAGGGCTTTTTTCTCTATCTATCATATAGTATGTTTTGGTTGGTTCTTCTCTATTGGTGATTTTTTGGTGGACTATTGGCGCATATTAGAGACAGTTTGATCTCTGTTGATACGTATAATCATCTTTTGTGGTGGAGTGATATTTGAGGATTTGTTCAAGAGCATGGAGTACCGTCGGGCGTAGTCCAGTTTATCTCTTCATATTGGATTCCTAGAGGAGGTAGTTGCTGGATAGAAGACAAAGCCCCATTATTGGGTGAACCTCTGTAAAATTCTATCTCGTTTGTGATTTTCTGTGTGCTTATGCTGTGACGGATCTGTGTAGTATCATATGCATCGATTAGATCTAACGTTTTAGGGATCTACGACGCTGGGCTATGAATCCGCATAATCGCCTTATCTCTATGTTGGGCCCCGTCTGGTCCATTGCGCAACATGCTTAACTATGAAGATTACAGGATCTATAATGGCACATGGTTTTAAAACGCGTTTTCTATATTTGAGAGAAAAAGTTATATAAATAACTCATGATCTCTTTCTCTCTAGGTGATGTGGGGCTAATTCATAGTCATGGACACCTCACCTCGATCACCTTATCTATCTTGGCATCACAGCCTCAGGAGTCTTGGCTTTTGACTATTGGATCTTGGTTGTCACAGAACACCAAGAGGAAACTTGGTATCGAATAATGGCAAGGATAGTTGTTGATGGAGATTGTCGGGTATATCTTCCAAAAGTTATGAATGGAGGAGATGGCTCTTGGGATCAAAATGCATTATGTTATCGCATAACCTAATGCATGATTACCAAGTTTCAGGTTTACGTGAAATTACCAAGTGAAACACCATACGACCAAAACCAAAAAAAAAAAATCTAAAAGCATAACATAGGTCGAAAGAGGAATTAGATTGTCATGAATAACTTGTTGTTGCAAGGTCCCACATTCCCCCCGCCTCTACAGTATCTAAGCAATGCCATCTCTAAGCAGTAAATGATGGGGACATCGAGCAGCGCCCATGGCACGTGTACCAGCGCAGGAAGCGCCACCTGAGCCTATGGCTTTGATTGAGCATTCAGAGCCATCATCTTTGTGTTTTCTTTCTGTATTATGTTGTTTAGTCCCACCTCGATTTTTGGAAACTTTTGGTTGTTGTTGCAAGCCTTTATATAGGCTTGCCCTTTTGTCATTTGGGATCATGCTATGAATAATAAAATTTTGATTTCCTCTACATGTGTGTTGAGAGAAACCAGGGTGAGGCATGTGAAACCCAAACCCAAATCCTAGGCGTGTGAAACCCTAGGTTCAGACTAGTTTGTGAAACCCTAGTCACCTTTTTTTTTTCTCTTTTCTGCCAGCCCACACCACCGCTCCCCATCCTCCTTCTCTCTATTCCCGCGACCCCCCTCCTTCCCTCTCCCAATCCCCCCCCACCCCGTGTTCGCCCGAACCCCACCCCCTTTCCCTACCCCGAGCCCCACCCCTCTCCCCTGTGCTGCTACCCCGACCCTGCCCCGGCCCTCCTCCTTGTGCCGCCACCCCGATCCGGCCCCGCGCCCCCTCCCCCTGTGCTGCTGCCCCGATCCGGCCCCACCTCTTTTCCCGGTACTACCGGCTTGACCCGACCCCGGCCCCCTCCCTTTCTCCCTGTGCTACCGCCCGACCCGGCCCCGGCCCCCCTTCTCCCTATGCCGCCACCCCGAACCGATCCCCCCATCCTCTCGGGCTGCCGTTCTGACCCGGCCCCGCCTTCTCCTCATTGTGCTGCCACCCAACCCGATCCCGCCCCTCCTCCCTGTACTACCACCCCGACCGACCTTACCCTCCCCTCCTTGCTCGGTATGTCGGTATGGCCGACCCAGACGTCGACCACGGGCTGATAGATGACGAAGACGGGTTTCTCGACATCCGTTCCCCATTCCTCGACTTTCAGTTCAGTGCCGATAAGAACGTGAAGGAGTACGTGGAGCGCATCACCTACCTCGTCGCCAAGGACGCAGAAGCTCGGTTGGGAATCTCGGAGAACCATCAATGGTGGCACCCCGTCACACCCGTGCACCCCAACGTGTTGGCGCTACGGGCCCTCACTCAAGCCCCACCCCAAACCGAGGATCCTGCATCGATATCGACCCCGCCACCAGCTGAGATCCCTGAGGCTTCCCACGACCCTCAGTAGGTATGTTTCCCTCCCGATGAGGTGCTTCCGGTAGACGCCAATAAATTGAGTCTCTAGTCTATTATTATTGCCGACTGCTGTCCACTTTCGTGAGGGCGAGTGTTCCCCCGGCCTTGTACATAGCTAATCTAAACATTGTGAGTGAGACTATTACCCGATAATTTAAGCATTGTTCTTTATCTTCGGAAATTGAAGGCGATCGGCCTCGTGCTAGAAGCCCTGCTTGCTCAGTCTGTTATTGATAACCCCATCGCCTGCATTGTTTTGCATCATTTTTGGTATACGAGCATGGTTGTAGGTAGGCATGGTACTTGCAACGTTTGCATTCGAAATTAGCATTCATTAAGCATTGTGCATGCCAACCCGTAGAGATAGGCCATACTTGTTAGGAGAGTCTAGCGAGTCGGACAGTTGCAACATGGATCCCGATACCCTGGCTAGGACACTTACCGAGTTAGCTCAAGGGATAGCCACCATGAACCAGAATTTTGCTGCCTACCAGCGTGACACTAACGCCCGTTTTGACCGTCTGGACCAAGCTCCACCTCGGACTCCACCACCCCTGGACCCTCAAGATTTTCAACCATCTTGGCAAAATAATCAAGATTCGGATGAACAATACCTCCGGAGCATCAGGCTAGAAGTGCCCTTTTTCGATGGCAGGCACGATCCCCAGTTTTTCTTGGACTGGCTCCAATCCATGGACCGATATTTTGCCTGGTATCCCTTAATGGAACCAAGGAAAGTCTGATTTGCCGCGATGAAACTGAGTGGACCTGCCAGTCAATACTGGACCAACGTTGAGGCATTGAGAGTTGCCCGAACCCAAGACCCCATCGATAATTGGGTCACGATGAAGAACGAACTAAAGGGAAAATATGTGCATCCGTCATATCAAGCCCACCTTCTGTATCAGTGGCACCAATTCACCCAGGGCAATAAATCAGCCAAGGACTATGTCGCCAAATTCAATGAGTTCTTGACTCGCTGCAATGTCCTCGGAACTGAAACCCCTATCCAGGTCCTGTCCCATTTTCGATCAGGTTTGAGAGAAGACATGAGGAATGAACTCCTTGCCCGTGATATCACCGAGCTAGAAAGAGCTTACACCCTAGTCCAAGACCTTGATAGCCTCCGATCTAGCCACCCTCACAGGGGTGATTCCCGGAGTTATACTCCTCGTCCCTCCTCGAGCAATTACCCTAGTTGGTCTTATCCCACCCAATCCCAACCAAAGACAGATGCCATGAGTCGGAGCAATGAAAAGGACACTCGTGGCAATGGTCATGAAAGAGACTTCTCCAAAGTTAGCCCCCTCATCAAATGCTACAAGTGCCAGGGCTATGGACATATGGCTGCAAATTGTCCTAGCCCCGTCAAGATCAACATCATTGATGGCACACCTGTTGAAGCACTGGAAGCAGACATGGATGGTTTTGTGTACCAAGCTGATGATGATAAAGGAGACTTCGATGACGAGGGAGGTGACCCCACTCTAGGTTGCCTTAGGTACACAACACCCATCGAGTTGGCCGTTGTGAGGTATGCCTTATCCCAGCCCAAAGAACAAGATGACTGGAGGCGTACCAATATTTTTCATACCTTCACCAGAATCGGAGATAAGAATTGTAAAGTGATCATTGACAGTGGAAGTTGCGTCAATGCAGTATCTTCTGCCGTGATCTCCAAGACTGGGTTGAAGGCAGTGGATCAACTCTACGGCCAAGTCTCCTGGATCAACTCTACGACAATGGAGGTCAAGTAAAGATGTTTGGTCCCCATAAACTTCAATGCCTACCAGGAGAAAATCTGGTGTGATGTCTTAACTATGGATGTGGGTCAAGTCATACTGGGGCGACCTTGACTGTTTGATAATGACGTCCTCATCTATGGACGATCTAACATGTGTTTGTTTAAGCATGAGGGTAAGAAAATCAAATTAATACCCTCTTAGTCTAAGAGTGGTCCGCCCGCACAAAAGTCCACCCCTTCCGCCAAGAAGACTAGCAGCGTCAGTTACATCAGTGCCAAGGAGTTAAGCCTCGAGATGGAAAAAAGAGCTTCAATTATGATTCTTACGGCCTGGGAAACTCCTAAAGAGTCCACCCCAGCAATTCCCCCTGAGATTGCTCCTGTGCTAAAAGAATTTCCTGATGTCTTTCCCGAGGACCTCCCCGACCAATTGCCTCCAATGCGTAACATACAACACGCAATCGATTTGGTCCCAGGGGCAAGCCTCCCCAACCTGCCCCACTATAGGATGAACCCTACAGAGCATGCCGAGCTGAAGTAGCAGGTTGATGAACTGCTGAGAAAGGGTTTTATTAAAGAGAGCATGAGCCCTTGCGCGGTCCCCGCATTGCTTATGCCCAAGAAGGATGGAACCTGGCGTATGTGCGTGGATAGCCGCGCCATCAACAAGATAACGGTCAAATATCGTTTCCTCATTCCTCGTTTGGATGATCTGTTGGACATGATGTCTGGAGCCACCGTCTTTTTCAAGGTCGACCTAAAGAGTGGCTACCATCAGATTTGTATCCACCCTGGAAATGAGTGGAAGACTGCGTTTAAGACCAAGAACGGATTGTATGAGTGGATGGTCATGCTGTTCGGACTGACCAATGCGCCGAGTACATTCTTGAGAGTTATGACACAAGTACTCCATGCTTTTGTGGGAAAATTTCTTATAGTGTACTTTAATGACATATTCATCTATAGTCAGTCTCGGGTATAACACCTAGACCATCTTCGGCAAGTCTATGCCGTATTGAGGAAAGAAGGACTGTATGCCAATCCAAAGAAGTGTACTTTTCTTGCTACCGAAGTCCATTTCCTAGGATTTGTCATCTCCATCCATGGGGTTTCCGCAGATCCTGAGAAAGTCCGTGCTATAGAGGAGTGGCCCGAACCAAAGAGCATCCATGACGTCAGGAGCTTCCATGGCCTGGCCACCTTTTACAGAAGATTTATCAAAGGGTTTAACACCATAATGGCCCCAATCACAGACTGCCTTAAGGAGGGCGAGTTCGAATGGACAACTGCCGCCTCCAAGGCCTTTAAGGAGATCAAGAGAAGAATGGTTGAGGCCCCTGTCATGCACCTCCCTGATTTCTCTAAAGTTTTTGAAGTAGCCTGTGATGCATCCGGGCTTGGCATAGGTGGCGTCCTCTCCCAAGAAGGACATCCCATCGCTTACTTCAGCGAGAAGCTGAATGACACTCGCCAGAGATACTCTACATATGACAAAGAATTCTATGCGGTAATCCAATATCTTCGTCACTAGCGACATTATCTTCTCCCTCAAGAATTTGTCATCTACTCTGATTATAAGGCATTGCGGTACATTTACTCCCAGAAGAAGTTGAATGCGCGACACGGTCGTTGGGTTGAGTTCCTCTAATATTATACTTTCACCCTATGCCATAAAGCGGGAGTCAAAAACAAGGCCGCCGACGCTCTCAATCGTCGTGTGTTTGTCCTATCCAAATTAACCATGGTGGTTGAGGGTTTTGAACAGCTGAAGGACGAGTACGGGTCCTGCCCCGACTTTGGGAAGTTACATGCCCTGTTAGCCGATGGGTCTGTTCGAGAAGTTGATGGGTACCTCATGCAAGATGGCTACCTCTTTCTCAGTCGTCGGTTGTGTATTACCCGAACCTCCCTCCACGATTTTTTTATTTGGGAACTACATGCTGGTGGCCTTGCCGGTCACTTCGGCAGCAAAAAGACCATTAAGGCCGTAGAATATCGATTTTTTTGGCCGAGTCTGAAGCGAGATGTCGCTAAACATGTGAGTCGGTGTCACACCTGCCAGTTGGCCAAGCAACAAAAGTAAAATACCGGCCTATATACTCCACTACCGGTTCCAAACTGTCCTTGGCAAGATATCAGTATAGACTTCGTGCTTGGTCTCCCAAAGACCCTAAAAAAGCACGATTCAATTCTAGTGGTGGTAGACTATTTCTCAAAGATGGCCCATTTCTTACCATGCTCCAAAACCTCTGACGCATCTCAAGTTGCCAAGATATTCTTTGATGGCATTGTAAGACTACATGGGTTACCAAAGACTATTGTGTCCGATAGGGATGTCAAATTCACTAGTTTCTTCTGGAAAACCCTTTGGCACAAATTGGGCTCCAAGCTGCAATTCTCAATCGTGTTCCACCCACAGACTGATGATCAAACAGAAGTTGTCAATCGGAGTCTAGAGAATCTCCTGCGAACCTTGGTAGGCGAACATGTCGGGAGTTGGGATCTCAAACTGTCCATTACCGAGTTTGCATATAATTCATCTATTAATAGAACTACCGACATGAGTCCACATGAAATTGTCCATGGTTTTAAACCTAGGCAACCAATAGATCTCATTCCCATGGCTGATTACCATAGAGTCTCCGAGTCCGCATCTGCATTTGCATTACATATGCATGAATTACATAAAGAAATCAGTAGCAAGATTGAGCAGAGCAATGCTGACTATAAATTATGAGCCGATGCCCGAAAACGAATTCAAACTTTTAACATCGACGATTATGTGATAGTCCGGATATGTCCGGAACGGTTTCCCCCAGGAGCTGTTAAGAAACTACACGCACGCAGTGTCGACCCCTTTCGGGTCCTAAGGAAGATAAATGACAATGCATATGTTATCGAATTACCTGAGGGTTTTGGCATTAGTCCTACTTTCAATATTGAAAATCTAGTGGCTTACAAAGGCCCAAATTTCAACCCTAGTAATCCCTTGATAGGTGAGCCAACCTTGGACCCTACCTCTGAGAGCCCCTCCATACCTTCACTTCCCCAAAATCTTCCAAATCATACAGCAGATGACATTTATAAAATTCTGGATGACGAAATTATCTCTAGTAGAGACGGTGGAACCCGGCGGTACTTGATTCGCTGGAAAGGGAGACCCCCTTCTGAGGATACATAGGTGGAGCGAGAGGAACTGCAACGTCTTGACCCGGACCTGCTGGAGCTGTACGAGAGCCTCACCGAGCCTTACTCGACGGAGTCGAGTTCTCTCCCACCCTGGGAAAATGATGGGGACATTGAGCAGCGCCCATGACACGTGTACCAGCGCAGGAGGCGCCACCTGAGTCTATGGCTTTGATTGAGCATTCAGAGCCATCATCTTTGTATTTTCTTTCTGTATTATGTTGTTTAGTCCCACCTCGATTTTTGGGACCTTTTGGTTGTTGTTGCAAGCTTTTATATAGGCTTGCCCTTTTGTCATTTGGGATCATGCTATGAATAATAAATTTTTGATTTCCTCTACATGTGTATTGAGAGAAACCAGGGTGAGGCGTGTGAAACCCAAACCCAAACCCTAGGCGTGTAAAACCCTAGGTTCAGACTAGTGTGTGAAACCCTAGTCACCTTTTTTTTTTTTTCTCTTTTCCCCCAGCCCACACCGCCGCTCCCCATCCTCCCTCTCTCTATTCCTGCGACCCCCCTCCTTCCCTCTCCCGATCCCCTCCCCCCCCCCCCCCCGGGTCTGCCCGAACCCCACCCCTTTTCCCTACCCCGAGCCCCACCCTTCTCCCCTGTGCTGCTGCCCCGGCCCTCCTCCTTGTTCCGCCGCCCCGATCCGGCCCCGCGCCCCCTCCCCCTGTGCTGCTGCCCCGATCCGGCCCCACCCCTTCTCCCGGTGCTGCCGGCCCGACCCGACCCCGGCCCCCTCCCTTTCTCCCTGTACTGCTGCCCGACCTGGCCCCGGCCCCCCCCCTTCTCCATGTGCCGCCACCCCGACCCGATCCCCCCCTCCTCTTGGGCTGCCGTTCCAACCCGGCTCCGCCTCCTCCTCCTTGTGATGCACCCGACCCGATCCCGCTCCTCCTCCCTGTGCTACCACCCCGACCGACCTTACCCTCCCCTCCTTGCTCGGCATATCGGCAATGCCGACCCAGACATCGACCACGGACTGATAGACGACGAAGACGGGTTTCTCGACATCCGTTCCCCATTCCTCGACTTCCAGTTCAGCGCCGATGAGAACGTGAAGGAATACGTGGAGCACATCACCTACCTCGTCGCCAAGGACGCAGAAGCTCGGCTGGGAATCTCGGAGAACCATCAACGGTGGCACCTCGGCGCACCCGTGCACCCCAACGTGTTGGCGCTACGGGCCCTCACTCAAGCTCCACCCCAAACCGAGGATCCCGCATCGACATCGACCCCGCCACCAGCTGAGATCCCTAAGGCTTCCCACGACCCTTAGTAGGTATGTTTCCCTCCCGATGAGGTGTTTCCGGTAGACGCCAATAAATTGAGTCTCTAGTCTATTATTATTGCCGACTGCTGTCCACTTCCGTGAGGGCGAGTGTTCCCCCGGCCTTGTAGCATAGCTAATCTAAATATTGCGAGTGGGACTATTACCCGATAATTTAAGCATTGTTCTTTATCTTCGGGAATTCAAGGCGATCGGCCTCGCACTAGTAGCCCCAGAACAAATACTCCATGTTATCTATTTGAATTAATTATCCTGCTTGTTTATCGTAAATAATAGCGAAGCCCTGCTTGCTCAGTCTGTTATTGATAACCCCATCGCTTGCATTGTTTTGCATCAGTAAAACTCACAATCAAAACCCTCAACAACATTTTTTGCAATGATTATGTGTATGACGACCAGTGAGGGGTGGTGTTTTGGCGAAATTATAGAGAGAGAAAGAGGATCAGAACATCGACTCACTTCCTTCCATCCCATCATTAGCTCTATAAATACAACAAAATAAAATTCGAACCATGCACAGACACAAATATATATATATATATATATATATATATATATATATATATATATATATATATATATATATATATATATATATATATATATATATATATATATATATATATATATATATATATATATATATATATATATATATATATATATATATATATATATATGGGGAGGGATACTCTCACTAATGGCCACTTACTAATGGCTCTTACAAATAATCTGGGCCGTCCGATCAAAATCGAGGGAGGGCTGAGATCAACCCTCTCTCTCTCTCTCTCTCTCTCTCTCTCTCTCTCTCTCTCTCTCTCTCTCTCTCTCGATCAGACGCCAACCCCTCCCGACCCCTTCCCCTCCGGCTGGCCCCCGACACCCCCTCCGACATCGGCGCGGGGCGCGGCGGGCGACCCCCCCTCTGGCTCCGGCAGCCCGATCACCTCCGGCACCGGCGCGGGGCGCAGAGCGATGGGCGCGGAGCGAAGCGGCCGGTAGGCGTGGGGCGTGGAGCGGCGGCCGGGGCGCAGAGCGGCAGGCCTACGTGGGGCGCGGAGCAGTGGGGTGCTCCGGTCGGGGAGGTCGGGGGGATGCCGGAGCCAGAGGGGAAGGGGGGGTCAGGGGGCTCCGATCGGGGAGGTCGGGGGGATGCCGGGGAGGGGGTCGCGGGGCTGCCGGAGGGGGGGTCGGGGGCTACCGGAGCCGGAGCCGGAGGGGAAAGGGAAGGGGTCGGCGTCGAGGTCGGGGGGGTCAGGATCTGATGTGGGTTGATCGAGAGAGAGAAAGAGAGAGAGAGTGGGAGGGTTGATCTCAGCCCTCCCTCGATTTTGATCGGACAGCCCAGATTATTTGTAAGAGCCATTAGTAAGTGGCCATTAGTGAGAGTATCCCTCCCATATATATATATATATATATATATATATATATATATAGAGAGAGAGAGAGAGAGAGAGAGAGAGAGAGAGAGAGAGAGAGAACGTTGTTGAAAGGGTCGAAGAAGAGAGACAGAGAGATTAATGTTGTTGAAAGGGATGAATCATGCAAGACTTCTATGAGCATAAACTGCAGTCTTTGGCGGCTCTTGGTAAAAATATCTGTTGTCTGTTCTAAAGAGGTGACAAGGCCCTAGCAAGCAACCGGTTCCCGAATAAAGTGGTAGTCCACCTCAATGTGTTTAGTGCGACCGTGAAACACCGGATTGGCTGTCATGTAAATGGCTGACATTATCACAGTATTGTGTAGGAGCTTTTGGAAGACAGATGTGTAAGGTTGCGAAGGAGTGACTGAATCAAAAGTATATCAGCGCATGCATTAGCCAACCTTTGTATTCGGCTTCAGCGCTGGAACGAGCTACAATGGGTTGCTTCATAGCGCTCCATAAAATGATATTTGGGCCTAAATAGATACAAAATCCACTAGTGGACCTTCGGCCGTCGGGCCGGCAGCACCGTTCGTGAAGGTCGACAATGTATTTGGTTTGTGAGAGTTGCAAACCATTGCTAGACCATCGAGCTTCAATTCCTACGGAGAAATGCAATGGTCCAAGATCTTTCATGGCGAAGGTTCAGCCAAGATGAGCTGGAAGATACTGAATAATAAAATCATTGGACCTTGTTAGGATGATGCCATCCACATATATAAGCAATATAAATGTGCCTTGTCGATTGTGAAAGTTAAACCACAAGGAAACAGTCATCGAGCGTGTAAAACCATAATCCAATAGGTATTTGCTGAGATGCTGATACCAAGCTCTCGGAGCTTGCTTGAGTCCATACAACAAAATGTGGATGACGGGCATCAATGTACCCTTGTGGTTGCTGCATATAAACTTCGTCTTGAAGTTCCCCGAGGAGGAAAGCATTTTGATCATCTAACTGACAGAGTGGCCATTTGTTGGATAAAGCAAGGGATAGAACCACACGAATGATCGTGGGTTTGACGACGGGACTGAATGTGTCACCGTAATCCCATCCAGCCTGTTCTGTGAACCCCTTTGCTACAAGCCTTGCTTCGAACCGCTCAATAGAACCATCTTGACGCGCTTGATCCTATAGACCCATTTGTTGCTTACAATGTTTTGGCCGGGAGGATGAGGCACAAGGTCCATGTTTTATTTTTGATTAGTGCATTGAATTCGAAGTCCATGGCAGCACGCCAATTAGGATCTTTGGAGGCATGGGTGTAGCAAGTAGTTTCTTAATTGGAGGCCGCTGGCAGTAAGGAGAGCAAGTGGGATTCCCAATATTTAGCGAGGATATGGCTGCGACTCATAAGTGATAATTCAGCTTCGATCAATGATTTGTCGGTGGCGACGTTCAGCCGAGCCATTTTGCTCTGGCGTGCGCGGGCAACTTAGACGATGAACAAATCCACATTGAGAGAATAACACTTTGAATGATTTATTTAGATACTCCCCACCACAATCAGTTAGGAGAACCTTGATACGACGATTATATAAGTTCTCAACCATATATATATATATATATATATATATATATATATATATATATATATATATATATATATATTTTTTTTTTTTTTTTTTTTTTTTTTTTTGAGGGGTAAAAAATAAATATATTACTGAAAAATAAAAGCAGTTACAGACCTCGGCTTAACTCTAGGTGAGTATGTAGAACACCAGGCCAAATAAGGCCACATTCAGACTCTAATCCAAGGAGAAAGAAAACATTAGCTCACCGAAGTGAGTTACATGACTCCAAAACCTAAAAGAGCAAAGGACATTGTGGGAAAAATTTTCGAGCCGTCTTAATCGGGAACCCCGTCCCACAGCCTTGATTGAATGTTGATGGTTTGTAGAGTTAGATATTAAAGAGTAGGTAAAGAGAAAGAAGACACGTAGAGTTGTTGTTGAAGTTTGGTCTTACGACCTACGTCTCCGGGCGAGAGGTGCCACCTGGTTTCCACTATAATGAATATAAAGGTGGGGGAGCATTCTCTTGACAGGCCGAGAGATGCTTTTTACAGTGGGGGTTGCACGGAGTAACAAGAAAAGAACAAGGATGAGAGAAGTAAGCTCTAGCTCTGGCTTTGGGATCTTCTCTTCCTCTGATTGAATGACCAACCCCTTTTCTAAATACCTTGGGGGTCCTTTTATAGCATAGGCAAATGCCCAATATGGTAGTGATGATTTGGTGGTGATGACGTGGCACTGGTTTTGGGCTTTCTTGCTGGGCCTTTATTGGGCCGTTGTGCGGGCCCAATAAGGGGGAGGGCTTGAATTGCGGGCCTTGCAGAGTGGTTCCATGAGCCCGGACGGGCTTACTCACTTGGGCCATCGTGCGAGCGGCTCTGATCTGGTCAATACAATTTTTGCACCCATAGTTACCCCCTCCCAGTCGGGTCAGGACCTCCTTGGTCGGCTGGAATTCTATGATGCAAATGTCTTAGGATTCTGGCATAGTTGGCTAGGGCCATCAAAGTCGCGGTTCGTATTAGCAGAGTCCTGACTCGTGTCACGATCTAAGCCAACGTGTTTGTGTATGATACTTGTGCTGATCTTCTTTCCATATTTGCAGTCCTCCTGCTGCCATGGTCACGATTCTGCATTTATCGGTGCAGGCTGAAAAGTCTCAGTTTTATAAAGGGGTGTTTCCTGAAAAACAGTATGTTGTCCAACCGAGGCTTCTTCTCCTACTACCGACACCGAGGCCCTCTTGGTATGAGTCAGAAAGTTTCGGTTTTGTAAGTGGGCGTTCTCGAAAAACTAGTGTGTTTTTCGACCGAAACCCTTTTCCTTCTGCCGATGTCGAGACCCTCTTGGTGCGAGCCAAAAAGTCTCGGTTTTGTAAGTGGGCGTTCTCGAAAAACTAGTGTGTTTTCCGACCGAGACCCTTTTCCTTCTGCCGATGCCGAGACCCTCTATCAAGTAATGCCCAACCCAACGCATAAATCACCTCAGCAACAGATCCACGAGCCCTTCCAACAATTGCCCGTCTTTTACACAGAATGAGCAAGCAGAACCAAAGACCCAACAAGTGAGCAAAAAAGCCCATGCACCGAATCAGTCCCACCCTAGTGAACCTGCATACCAAACAATACAAACCCAACACTAAACAAAGGCTCCAACTATTGACCCTGGGAATGATCCTTTTTGCTTCGTGAAGACCAAACCCAAGGACCCTTTGGCCAACTCTCCTTGATCCTTTTGCCAATTCGTGAAGGACGGGATGATTGAGCCCTCTCCACGGTTTCTTTCTTAAGTTCTAGAGAGGCTAGGTCCTTTCCTCCTACAACTTCCCCAACACAAGCTTCATCTTCAACTAAATCTCCAGAATCGGATTCCGACTCAGAGACACAAGGAAGAGCTAACGACTCTTGCTGGTTCTCTCCAGCCTCCATCCTAACCTCTTCAAGGCCAAGAAAAGAGAGGAGTTGATGATCAACTTCGATAAAATTAAAGTGTGGCTGATTTGGACCCGGGAAAAAGTCATTATGGAACCACTTGCTCTTAGGATCCCCCAAAAAGAGCCGGCGCTCAGCAAAACCGTTCCTATTATGGCTCTTCACCAGATGTCGAATGCCATCAGTTCTTATCTTATCCATAGCGCCCCCCTCTATAGTTCCCCGAAGATTAAACCCGGTTAATAAGTCACTATTCATAATATCTTCAAACGTCACAACCTTTGCTGCACAAACTGACCCTGTAACTTCAGCATTTCCTTCGCCATCAGCCTCTGAAACATCAGCATCAATAGTCTCTGTTACACTAGCTTCAGTCTCACCCACAAGCTGTGTAACATCACCCACAAGCTGTGTTACAGCAGCAGAGCATGTAACATCATCCACAGTATGTATTACAGCATCAGAGACATCACCCACAGGCTGTGTAACCATATTCTTGAAGACAACAAATTTGGAGTAAGCGTCAGTGTAGACACACGAATTTCATCGGACCCGGACCCGACTTACGTGTGCCGACGTGGATGCAAACCTGACGCGCTCGGACCCGGACCCGACTCGAAGGTCCCTACGTGGATGCAAACCCGACGACTCGGACCCGACTCGCACCTAGCAAAAGAGGAGCGGACCCCACTTCAAGGGGAGGGCCGGCCCCTACTAGGGTCCGAACCCCATGGGGCCGGCCCCTACTAGGACCCGAACCCCATGTGGGGCCGGCCCTATTGGGACCCGAACCCCATGGAGGGGCCGGCCGGCCCTGCAAGGAAAGAGAAGAAAAGGAAAGAAAAGAAAAGAAAGAAAAGAAAGGAAAGAAAAGAAAAGGAAAGAAAAGAAAGAAAAGGAAGAAAATACCGCCATGCGCGGGGGGAGGTTGCGTATGACGTCTGCACACACGCGGATCTGCGCCGATCCCTCGATCCGACGCACAAGAAGAAGCGCCCGATCGCCGTCGATTTCGTGTGCGAAATCCAGCCATAATTGCACCCGCCAGAAAAGGAAAACAACTAAATGTTATTCCCCTCATCAATGGATGAATAAATCCCGGGTAATTATGAGAGAGATACAAAAGGGATTTAAAATTAAAAGTTCCCATATCTCTCTTCCCTCCCCTTTACCATGATCAAGGACAGCTTGGAGTACGCAAGAAGATGTCAAGCTTGCCAGATGCACGGGGACTACATACGTCAACCTCCGGAGCCTTTACACCCAACCATCGCATCTTGGCCCTTCGACGGATGGGGTCTCGATATCGTCGGTCCTTTGCCCAAATCATACAAGCAACATCTCTACATTTTGGCGACAACGGACTACTTCTCCAAGTGGGCTGAAGCAATACCGTTGCGGGAAGTTACAAAGTACTCCGTCATCAGCTTTATCCAGAATGACATCATCTTCCGCTATGGAGTCCCCCGCTACATCGTAACAGATAACGGGAAGCAGTTCAGAAATGCTGTCGTCAGCCAGTTCTGCACATTGTACAACATTAAGCAGAATTGTTCGACGATGTACAATGCTCCGGCCAACGGTCTAGTAGAAGCCTTCAACAAGACTCTGTGCAAGCTGCTGGAGAAAACCGTCTCGAAGACAAAGAAAGATTGGCACGAACGCATGGGCGAAGCACTATGGGCTTACCGAACGTCCTTCTGTACGCCGACACAAGCAACGCTGTATTCCCTCGTCTACGATGTGGAAGCCGTTCTTCCGCTCGAGCTCCAGATCCCGTCACTCAGGATAGCGGTCTAGGAAGGCCTCACCAGCGACAACAACGCCCAGCTCCGTCTAGCAGAATTGGAAGCACTGGATGAAAGACGCCTCGAAGCTCAACAGCGTCTGGAGTGTTATCAGGCCAGGCTCTCTCGCGCCTTCAACAAGAAGATTCATCCTCGATCATTCCAGATAGGGGAACTGGTGCTGGCGGTCAAACGCCCCATCATTCTCTCGCATCGAGGAGGGAAGAAATTTGATGCCAAGTGGGATGACCCGCATTCCGTCAAGGAAGTCTACTCCAAAGGCACCTATCTCCTCACCACGCCAGAAGGGCTGACGCTCGGCCCTATCAACGGCAAGTACCTCAAAAGGTACTATGCCTAAAGCAAGGCCACACCCCTTGTTCAAAAAAAAAAAAAAAAGAACTACGTGCGACTTGATCCCCCTTAGGGGGGTACGTAGGCAGCCTGAGAAGTTACTTCAGGTTCAGTCCGACCAAAAGAAAAAGACAACGAAGTTCCATGAAAAGGATGTGGCAGAACGAGGCGATGTTATTAAATAATGAAGCAAAGGCAGTACATTGCATAAGTCCAAAAAAGAGGAAAGCCATAATGAAACAAGGAACAGCTAAAAGAAGGTGTCCAGAGCTTGAAGACGGTGCAACAACTCCTCCCTAGTCGCCTCCACCCGCTGAAGCTCCACGGGACGAGCAGCCAGAAGCTCGCGACGGGTTACCAAGTCCGACTGCTGCTTCAGGTAACTCGCCTTTAAAGCGCTCTCCGCGGCCTCGGCCCGCTCCAGACGAGACTCCGCCTTCCGAAGTGAGGCGCACACAGACTCTATCTTCCTCTGAGCCTTCGACAGGCTAGACGTGGCCTCCGCAAGTTGATGCTCGGACTGACTTAGACTCGCCTCAGCAGCCTCCAACCCAGAAGGGGAGCTCCCCTCCAGCAAAGCCCGCCGGGATCGATAAGCCTCACTATCGGTCACAAGCAAGGTCATCTGAGCGACGAAAGAAGAGCTGTCAACTTTGAACTCCTCCAGGCTTGCGCAAAACTCCGCACCGTCCGTCGACCACCAGTCCTAGAGAGCGCCAAAGCCGGCATTTTGGAAAGGCTCCAACGTCGACTTGATATACTGCCGGCAGCTCGCAAGGAGGAACTCTGAGACTCTGCTCCTCGGCCTCAAATCCGGGCGAGGTGCCTCGGAGTAAATAGGCAAGACCTTCCCTCCCACTGCAGCCGCAACAGGAGCCGCCTGCGCCAACGAGGGTGGCGGAACCGGGGAAACCGCCGCTACCGCTGCAACAACCGTCTCCTCCAACGGGCACGGGGGTACAGCAACCGGGGAGTGCTGCTTGTCGACGCTCGAAACCTCAGCTTCCTCGTGAAAGGACAAAGCATCAACGTCAATGTCGTCCAGGTCAATGTCACCACTGGGGAAATTCTCCCCGCAAAGCCCAAGGAGATCCAGATCATCCGGAGGGATGTCTAGCCCACAGGCTTCGGGCACTTCCGGCACAGCACCAGTGGACGAGTGCCCGAGAGACGCCTTCAGAGAGCTCGCTCCGCGCTCTACCACTATAACGGAATCTGGTCAAAAAGAAAATACAATGCTCAGCGTGATATAATTTCCTGAATGTAGACGACAAATGAAATAAGGAGGACTTTGCACCTGTGTGGTCAGATGAAGCAGTTCTAGACAAAGGAATCACCTCATCTCTCAGAAGTCCAGGCTCCTCGGCATCCTCCACCAGGCAAGGGCCCCTTGGGACCATCCCGCGAGGAATACAAACTTTCCTTCTTTTAGGAGGCCGGGACACCCTCAACTTCGGCCTTCGGGAGACAAGATACCCCAGGAGCACTAGTAAGCTCGGCATCTAACACTGGAACGAAAGAAGGGACACGACGAGCACTGGAAAGACGACTACAGCTCCTCTGCGCTCTTTGAAGCCCCAGTCAGAGGCGGCGGTCCTCCACTCCCGCAGAATGATTGAAGCAGAAATTTCTGAACCCGCTACTCGCCAAGACGTCGACTGGAAAACTCGCGAGTAAAGGGGAAACTCGCCCTTCAACCCACTTGCAGTATTCTGGGGTGGCGGCGTCCCGAAACCCAGATTTGGCCCCAGGGAAGAAACTGCTGCCAGTCAAGCGAGCATAGAGAGAAGCCCACAGACGGTAACCCTCCTGAGGACTGATGCGCCCCTGCAACTGCTGAGGCATGCCAGGAACTTCCTGTCGAAACCCCTGTTGGCGAGCAAAGCGATGGGGGGAGTACTGCTCCACCTCCACCACATCCCCCTTGCGCCAGACCAAGTAGCCAGGACGGTAGCTGACCATGTTCCAGTAGAGACTGTCCGGGAGCTCCTCGTTATCGTACACAGTCGACCTCTCCAAGGGCAGCACCGAATGCTCCGACAGAAATTCAAAATCGACGCTCCCCATCCTCCTCAAAAGGGTGCGAGCACACTCTCTCGGACGCTCCCAACTGATGAAGGCGTTCAAGATCCCTCCTATCCCGGGCAGGAAAGGCAGCTCGGCTGGATGCCCGTGTCTGACAAAGATCCCCTTCGGGAAGTGCAGAGCTATCCAGCCGTACAAGTAGTGCAAGGGTCCGAACGCAGTAGACCGACCAAGCTCCTCCCTGGCCTTATCTGAGCCAGACAAGTCCCAGTAAGTCCCGCTGAGAGCCCGGTACAAGGCGCATAGTATGGCTGGGGCTAGATTGAAGAGCTCGCCCCTCTCTATCCTGGAAGCTGCAAGGAAGGTCCCTGGACGAATAACCTCCCCAGAACACGGAAGCACGAACCGGCAGAGGAAGATGACCAGCCCGGCAGCTCGGTAAACCGATCGCCACTCCTCGCTGTCACGTTTCAGGCCGAGGAGTTCCCAGGGACACTGCTTCCCCTCCATTGAGTGCTTCTCTCGAGCCAAAGAGTCGATAGGCCTCACAAAGGAGCGAAGCGGAGGTCTCTGCATTTGAGCGATCTTCCACATTGGGTGAGCTGAAGGCGCTGGAGACCTATACTCGCCTCTGAACCAAAAGTTGGCCCAAGAAGAAGGACGCACTCGATCCAACTGATCCCACGCCGCAATGATAACATATGCCTTGAACAGAAGAAGGCAAGAGCTCGGAGCGTAGCTGCTGTCCAACAGGTCCTTCAAGGCTGGCACCTCCTCCTGGTAGTAATTTCGTACTTCGGGGCACCCGGAATTGATGTGGACGTCGCGAAGCGAGATGCCTATCTCCCCCGCTCCAGTGAGGAAGGTGTTGGTCTCTAGACACCAAAGCTCGCAAAGTGCGCGGTACGTCCCCTCGGGACGACTGTACTCTCGACGAGCCGGCGTCGGAAATTTGGCCAATAAGTTCATCTCGGGTTCTGCGCCAAAGACCTCGTAAAGCTCGCCCATCCATTCGCGAAAGCTGCAAAGGTACTGGACGTCTCCCCGAGGCCAAGAATCGGTGCCCCATCGGGTCAGCCGGGCGCATATCTTTGAGGCAACAACCGGCGTAGGCACGAAATCTTCATCACAATGGTGGAACGGAAGACTCAAACTCGGTCGAAGAAGCTTCATGGAGATCCCTTCGTCAGTGTGAATCTTCTCGCTTAATTTCGGCATCCCACAAGTCGCATCCGCGACTCCATCTTCCGTGATGCGCTCGTGCACAAAGACACGGAGCAACGACAGAAGGTCTTCCCGCCTTGGGTTGCGGTGACGGTGCACACGAGTGTAGGGAAAGCAAAGGCACCTCCTCCCGTCGAAGAAATCCTCGGCTATCCACCCCGAGGAAGCCGAACTCTCGAATACGCGAGCCCTGGAGGACCATGAAGGGAGGCAAGTCAAGACAAGTGCGTACGAAAAAAAAAAACTAAGGGGGCCTGCACCCCTGTCCAGAGGACCACCCGACTTGTGGTCACGCCACCGTCGGCGCCCGAGCCGTCGCAATGCGCCCCCGCGGGCGCACACACCACCTATGCGCCGCAAATCTACAGCTACCGTCGGAGCCTTCGGAGTCAAAAAAAAATGGTGGCACGCGCGCCACACAGCAGCCGCTGGGGCCCGCGGCCCTCCTCCAATGGGAACCCAACAGCCAAAGAAAAAAGGGGGGGGCCCGCGGCCCCCCTTCTTCTCCTTCTTCTTCGCCGGCCCGCGACCCCGACCTGCTCGGGCCCCGACTTCCGCGCGCCGCCCGCGACCTCGACCCGCTCGGGCCCCGACGTCCGCGCGCCGCCTGCGACCCCGACCCGCTCGGGCCCCGACCGCCGTGCGCAGCCCCGTGCGCGACCCGCACCGCTGCACCGCTGGCCGCCTGCGCCCACGCCGCCTCCAGCCCCGCGCCGCCCGCGTGCAGTCCCGTGCTGGCCACGCGCAGCCCCGCGCGCAGCCCCCTAGCGCGTCCGGCGCTGCTGCCCATGCAGCCCGGAATCGAAGAAGAAGAAGAAAGAAAAAGAAAAAAAAAAGAGAAAAAGAAAGAAAAAGAAAGAGAAAGAAAAAGAAGAAGAAGAAGGAGGAAGAGAGAGGCGGCGAAGGCGACCCGCACCTCAGCCGCACTCCTCCATCCTCCCCGCCTCGGTCATCGCCGCATCGCCGCTTCGAACCCGCCTTCGCAACAACCTCCAGATCGCGCACCATCGCCGCTGACGAAAGAGGCGACACCGGGAAGACGGAGCAAGTCGCGTGCAACCCCAGGCAGCTCTCTTCCGACGATGGTCTTCAGAAGCCGACAGAACCTTCGCGAAGAAGCACAAGGCCGACGAAAGAGGCGACACCGGGAAGACGGAGCAAGTCGCGTGCAACCCCAGGCAGCTCTCTTCCGACGACGGTCTTCAGAAGCCGGCAGAACCTTCGCAAAGAAGCACGATGGCGAATGAAGGGGGTAGGGGTCCTTAAATAGACCTCCAACCCCGCCCACAAAAGGAATCAAGGACAAGTGCTCTACGATTCCTACGTGTCCAAACCCTACACGCTCTCATCGACGCACTCGTCCTTGAGGGGGCATTTGTAGACACACGAATTTCATCGGACCCGGACCCGACTTACGTGTGTCGACGTGGATGCAAACCCGACGCGCTCGGACCCGGACCCGACTCGAAGGTCCCTACGTGGATGCAAACCCGACGACTCGGACCCGATTCGCACCTAGCAAAAGAGGAGCGGACCCCACTTCAAGGGGAGGGCCGGCCCCTACTAGGGTCCGAACCCCATGGGGCCGGCCCCTACTAGGACCCGAACCCCATGTGGGGCCGGCCCTATTGGGACCCGAACCCCATGGAGGGGCCGGCCGGCCCTGCAAGGAAAGAGAAGAAAAGGAAAGAAAAGAAAAGAAAGAAAAGAAAGAAAAGAAAGGAAAGAAAAGAAAAGGAAAGAAAAGAAAGAAAAGGAAGAAAATACCGCCATGCGCGGGGGGAGGTTGCGTATGATGTCTGCACACACGCGGATCTACGCCGATCCCTCGATCCGACGCACAAGAAGAAGCGTCCGATCGCCGTCGATTTCGTGTGCGAAATCCAGCCATAATTGCACCCGCTAGAAAAGGAAAACAACTAAATGTTATTCCCCTCATCAATGGATGAATAAATCCCGGGTAATTATGAGAGAGATACAAAAGGGATTTAAAATTAAAAGTTCCCATATCTCTCTCCCCTCCCCTTTGCCTATAAATAGAGGGGGTGGGGGAATGAAGAAGAGGTTGAAGATTGAAGACGAAACGCCGGAGCTCTGTAGAAGAGGAGACGCTTCTTCATCGACCCAAGGCTTCACGAGGCACAGTCAAGCCTGTCCCGAGGGATCGGCTTACTGAAATTCCTCATCAACGTGAAGACCCTTGCACACGAAGATCAAGACTTCGACTCCGTGCACGAAGAAGAAAGCTCGGAGAAGAAGAACCCTTCGACTCCGAAGACGCCAGAAGCAAAGGCCGGAGAAGAAGATCGGAGCGGCGCTACCCCGTCGTCTCCAACAAGCCTTCGACTCCGATCAAGCCCAAAAGCCCGGAGAAGAAGAGGAGCAGCACTACCCCGTCGTCTCCAACAAGCCTTTGACTCAGATCAAGCCCAAAAGCCCGGAGAAGAAGAGAAGCGGCGCTACACCCGTCACCTCCAACAAATCCTCGATCCCGATCAAGCTCCAAAGCCCGGAGGAGAGAAGCGAAGCGTCATCACCCCGTCGTCTTCGACCAACGCCTGCGCCATCCACGAAGAAGAAAGCCTGGAGCAGATCGTCTGAAGCGTCGCTACCCCGTCGTCTTCATCAACAAAAGCCGACGCTACAACCGTCGCACGGAGACCGTCGCTACCCTCTTCGTCTTCATCAACAAAAGCCGACGCCACAACCGTCGCACGGAGATCGGTGCTACCCCCACTATCTTCGAAAGCATTTTTCGACTCCGATCACGCCAAAGAAGCCCGGAGAAGAAGAGAAGTCCAGTCGACACGCAAACCGTCGAAGCACCGAAGAAGTAGCCCACGTCGTTCGAAGAAGAAGATCGAGTTGACGCTGAAGCTAAAGCCAACGCAAGAAGCCAAAGCAAAGCCCCAGTAAAGCCCGCGCCAAAGCAACGCAAGTGCCAAAGCCAAGCGACTACGCCGGCCACAAGCAAAAGCACCGCACGTTCTAGCCGATACGACGCGAAGTCCGGAAGAACGAAAGCATCGCATGTCTCTCCCAGCTACGTCCAAGTGCAAGCGCCGAAGCAAAGCAAAAGCCAGAGCCACGCCGGAGCCAAGCCAAAGCCAAAAAGCTAAAGCCAAAGCCAACGCTAAAAGCTCGATCGACGCCGCGAACCGACGATCAAGGACACCGAGGCCAAGCAAGGAACGAGGAAGACACGAAGACCGAGGAATGAAGCCGAAAACCCCCTAGCCGAGAAAGCGCGAAGCACGGAAGGGACAAAGCAACGGTGGACATTCCTTAGCCTCTGCAAAACCCTCTCCCTGTAAAGACCCCTGTCCTGGGCAACTCCTTCAGAGCTCTCGCACGAACACCACGTGGAGACGCGGATCAAAGAGATCCCCCAGAAGATCTTTCCCACAATCCCCTGATCAAAACTCGCCGCAACCCGGACTCGCTACACCCGAGCCACCCGGGTCCCGGCCACACTTGTAATCTGATTTTGCGCAATAAAGACGACCCGTGCTTTTTCCCGCGCTACAGTCTGGGGGCATTGGAAACCAACGCCATCCTCTCTATTCATCTTGCTGCTGAGCCGGTACCTGACCGACTCATCTGGACCCCATCTTCTACAAGACAATTCAACGTGAAGTCAGCATACTGGGCCATTTACTCTCGTTGCAACGAAGCTTCATCCTCGAGTTCATTCGTCAATTTCAACTGGAAAAGACTATGGAAATCTAAAGAATGTCTCCCTAAGGCCTTAATGTTCGTCTGGCGAGCTCTCAGGGGGTGCCTTCCCACTCTAAAAAACCTGGCCAATCGACTTCCGTTCATTGACAGCACTTGTACGATTTGTTCCAGTGCAGACGAATCCATAGAACACATCCTATTCAATTGCTCCTTCTCCCGGGCAGTGTGGTTCGGCTCTCACCTCCACATCAACACGGAGGGATGCATCAATACTCTTCCCCAATGGATTGAGCTCTTACTTCAGAGGGACAAGTCCCAGGATTTCGCCTTCAGCTATGGGACCCTCCTTTTGTGGAACATCTGGAAAGCCAGGAACGGTTGGGTCTTCGATAGAGTGCAGCCAAAACCCCATGACATCCTGACTGTCTCCAACGCCCTCTTCCAACAGCTTCATTCCTCCCGGGTCAAAGAGCTGAAGCTGCACCCCTCCCACTGGCTCCCGCCAGACCCGGGGGTCCTTAAGGTTAATGTAGACAGTGCATTGAACCACACAATGGCGGCTACTGGTATCATCATACGGGATAGTGCGGGAGCACATTTGTACTCGGCGGGCGCCATCTCCCACGCTTGTGAGGCCATTGAAATTGAGGCCAGAGCGTTTCTACACGGGATGCAAGCTCTGAAAAGAGCCGATGCTTCCTCAGTAATTGTGGAGGGGGACAATCAAGTCCTTATCCACCTCCTGTCGGACGGGGATCTTTCTCCTCCATGGCGGATACAGAGCATTGTATCTGACTGCAGGTTGTTATCTTCGGGATTTTCCCGGGTTGTTTTCTCCCATGTTCGAAGGACCTTTAATAGCTGTGCAGACCAACTGGCGAAGCATGCTCTTCAGGTTCGTCAGAGTTTCTCCTCCTTCTCTACTCCTCCTTGTATCGCCCCCCTTCTTCAAGCTGACTTGGAGTTGATTAATAATTGTAACCAAATTCCGGTTATTGGGCTGGGGCGCCATGAATAGAACCCCCGTAGTTCCCGTCAAAAAAAAAGAGTTAATGGATAAAACCATATAAATTTACTATATGCATAATATAATAGCGATATCCATTGAGACAATAGGTGATGGTCCCCAGATGTCAGAGAATATAAAATCCAATGGATTAGATGCAATAAAAGTACTTGCAGAGAAGGGAATCCTAGAACTCTTGCCCTGACGACAAGCAGAGCATATATTATTTGAACCATTGTTCCCTTGAAGAGGAAGATGATGTTTGGTGAGAACATGCTTGCAAATAGGTAGCGCGGGGTGTCCAAGTCGGTATCCATCGATCGAAGCTCGTTCACGAAGAAGACATTGACCATCTTGAACTTCATTCATACGATCTCGCGACAAGTGAAAGAGGCCATCCTTAGTCGGCCCTTCCATAAGAACTTTGCCTGTGATATGCTGTTTGACAAAATATTTTGCTGGATGAAATTCAATGTAACAACAATTGTCCTCTGTAAATTGTGAAATTGGCAGTATGTTGAATGTCTAGACCTGCACCATTACCAATTCGAATCTAATCGGTGCCGCCGCATTCGAAGACATGGTTCAGTGTCTGAACATCGCCAGTGACATGATGAGTGGCACCAGAATCTGGGTACCAATCAAGGTCAGGAGAGGGATCATCGACAGCAGTATGAGCCTGAGGAGTCTGGGAGGCACTTTGAAAGCCGTGATCGAAGCGGTGGTAGCATTCAAGGGCATTGTGGCCTTGGCGGTGGCAAGTCCAACAATGTGGACGCGAGCGATGCTAGGTGGTTTGGGAAGATTGGCAGTGATGTTGATGAGATTGACCTCCACGGCTACGACCGTTACCTAGATTTGGCGAGGATGGGCCACACCCTGACGTTGCAAGAGCCACAAGTTTGCAGATGCAGGACTACGACACCACAGGAGCTGATTCGGTCTCCTTGTATTGCAAGAAGGAACTTGTGGCTCTTGCAACCTTGGGTATGGAGGAGGTGGGTGCAGATGAGGACGAGAATGAATAACTCACGTATACCCAACACCGTCTGATGATGTTGATAGCATCGATGATGGACTCGACGGGGATGGGCCACACCCCGTCGAGAGAGAAGATGAAGAAGAAGAGTCGCATTCTAATGATGGAGATGAAGAGGAGAATGACAAGGAGGAAGAGTCGAATGCTTATGATGCAGAAGAAGATGGAGAGGAGGAAGAAGCCAATGGAAATTGGGGTGCCAATTTCGAAATGAACTTCGTCAAGCAAGTCCAACTCAGTGACAAAGCCATAATCCGCTATATCATCAAGAAGACAGTGGACGCTTTTGGCGATGAGTTTCCCAGAGACGGTATCTATAAGTTAGCCCCTGAGGAATCAAAATCTCTCAGTGCGATTGGTGTCAATTATCGGAGTTGGCTCCCCGGAGGTTTCCCATGCATCATTTCCGGCTATATTCGGGCCTTCTGGTCCGTCCACCTCACTTCGAAGCGGACTTTGCAGCGATGGTCAACAACAGTGAGCGATCAAACATCTAGGAGCGGAAAGACGAGGGGAGTTGAGTAGTGATGATACATATGCCTACACTCTATGCAGGTGATGCTCCTTTTTTTTCTTCTTTTTTGTGCTAATTAGAGGGGGCTGCGTGGGTGCGCTTTCGTATGAGGCTCGATTGTTGGAGTAGCTAGGTTGTTTTGTGTGCTCTAAGTGATAGCGACCGGGTCTTTATCCATGCCAACACAGGGTATAGCCTAGTTATGTAACTTAATTCCTTTCCCCCATAGAGTCACCAATGGATTTTGCCTTGTCCATATAATCATTAATGGACTGGCTTTCTATTTTGAGCGAGTGTAGTTGGGTAAGCAGACGAAGCACCCGTGCTCTTGAAGGAGAGGCATAGAGAGTCTCCAGGCGGCTCCAAACCTCTCGTGAGGTGGTGAGGCCATAAACATGGCTGAGGGCGCTAGGACACAGGGATGATGTGAGCCAACTGAGAGTTGTAGGTCTGGTCTCGTGTCGCCCAAGTGAGATAAGTCGGGTTATCAACGAGGATGGAGGAATCTTGAGGCGAAGGAATATGTACTGTGAGGGTGGTGGCGTCGTGCCCATGGTCCAACAGACAATGACTATGTAGGACTGGTAAAAACTGGAAACGCCAAAGGAGATAAAATGACTGATGTTGCTGCTGACTGATGGGGTACGTGGTGAGAAGGGTGGGAAGAATAGCGGTAGAAGTGGTATACAACATCAGAGATTGAAAGGCCCTTCTTAATAGAGCGGCGGCTCTGCTCTCTCTTCTTTCCACCCCTTCTGACCTAGGGTTAGGGGATCCGATCTTGGCCTCCTCGGACACCGGCGACGGCTCCGGGGAGGCCAGGACCTCGTGATGAGGCGTCCGAGGGATAGGATCTGGCCCTCTCTCCTTTCCCTTGTAGATAGGGGCTACTCCAAGCGGTCGGTTTTTTGTTCTCGTCTCGGTGGCGTTGCGTGGCGACCTTCTCTCAGGCGGCGGCCTCCTCCACTTGGCGTCGGGAGCACGGATCTATCGCCGGAGGGTATATCTGACCCCAGCCCCTTGTTGGAGTTGGTGGATTTCCAGATCTCATCGGCGCGTGGGTCCCGTTAGTTGTAGCGGCGGTGGCGTTCGCCGGCGAAAGGTTGGAGCTACTGCAACTCCCTCATTTTGGCCGGGCTGCCGGAGTTGATGGCGGTGGATCTCCTGATATTTTGGTCTTTTTTTGAGATTTTTTTTTGTTTTTTTGTTTTCCCGTTCTCGTTCTCCCTTGTTCGGGAACTGTGATGTCTCCGTCGATGGGCAGAGTTTTTGTGTTTAGTCAGTTGGGTGCGCTGGTGTTGGTGACTTCCCCCGCCTGGTGTTGGCGGTCTTGTTCCCGTCAGAGGTGGCGGTGGTATTCGCCGGGTGGTGGATTTGTAATTGCGCCGGCTGTGGCGTCGCTTGGAGATCAGGTTGTGATCTCCCCTTTGATGAATAAAAAAAAAACATCAGAGATTGAAGATGATGAATCAGCCATTGTCAGTGGCTCAGATACCATATAGGAACAAAAGAATATAGTGGAGTAGATTCACCGTGTTGAGTGTATGTAGATTTGGCGGCGACGGCTTGAGGATGTAGTCCTATAGTGGGTTTCTACGGCGGCTAATTCAGCTTCTCATTGGTTGGCTCAACAGCCCCGATGTTCTGGAGTTGGTGGGTACTGGGAGCAGAACTTTCCACCTAAGCTACAGGCCCTTGTATCTGAAGATATCCTGGCCATATAGTTATGACCTATCCAATGTACCAAAAAAAAAAAAACCTATCCAATGTACCCAAAAAAAAAAAAAAAATTCACTCTGTTTCATTACTATTCATTGGCTCTTTAAGTACAATGGATAGTTGTTACAGCTGTTACATGAGTGGGTTTAGATCTTCCGAATATCATGAGTTTGTTTTTGAGTCGTTACTGTAACATAATGGGGTTGTCTGTTGACTTTCTCAATGGACAGAAGATTTACTCTATTGAAGGACACAATGACATTTCTGGGTGCAAAAATCTGTCTGCACCACTCCTGGGCCCACAATAGACAGCCTAATCATGAGGATAGCCCAAGGCCTAGCAGCCCAAGTAGGACCTGAGGGTCCGGGGCCCATGCAATAGACCAAAGTGGGGCCCAACAATCCTTCCTGGGCCCACGATGACAACCCATGGCCCACCAGCTCTGCCGGGGGCCCACAACAAAACCTTGGGAGCCACCAGCCCTGTCGTGGGCTCATGAGGGATAACCCGGGTCTCAGCAGTCTGTGTAGCAGAGACCACATTGGGACCCAATAGTTCCCAACCTCTATAAATAGCTGTCCCGAGACAGACTCCAGATCAATCTTTTCCTCCAAGATAATTCTTCTAAAATCTAGAGTTGTAGAGCTCGAACGAAGTACGGATAGGTTGCTGGAATCTACTCGCCATGTATGCATCTTTTATTATACCCTCATCTTCTTCTCTGATTGCTTGTATAAGTTGCTCTCGGTCTATCGAGGAAACTCCATATCAGAGATAGTGGAATCAAAAGGTTGCGTCTTATAGCACGGAGATATAGGTTTCGACCGAACTTTGACACCACGTCTTCGTGTCACTTCTACTTTACTCTCTACTATCTACTTTCTACTATACACTCGAGTCAACAAGTCAAAGTAAAATCAATTGATTGTTGGACAGAGTCTTTGGGTGGCATAAGATCATCCCCCATAATATTTTTTACGTGGAAACTCTTCGTAGGAAAAGCCTCATCGGCTTAATTACCTAATGGTGAAAACAATCCACGAGCACAAATGTCCAGGCATAATGACAGAGTAGAAGTCTTGAGCAAGCACGACTAGAAGTTTGCCTCCACGCTCTACTAAAAATTGACTCCTCATTTTTTCGCAAACCCTCTTTCATTGGTCGCCTTTCGTCCGATTCAACACGAACGTCTCTTGAGTGTAGACGCTTACTCGTGACGATACATAGACTCCCTCTTCCCAAGGGAGACACTCTAACACAGCCTTAACAAAGGCTAAGCATACCCAAAGGTGAATCACATTCTACTATGGGCCTATCACCATATTAATGGTTAATTCATCGGTTTAGCTAACACGACATACCTCAAAGAGATTACAGCGGTTCCCCCAGACACATACTAAAAGGAATTATAGATGCTTGATGCAAGATTCTCTCAAGCAAGAACAAACTCCTCTTCTAATTCGATGGGAACATAGTCACCAATTTCGGATTGGCAATAAGTTTGCGATCGTAAAACTTGAAAAAGTTCAATAAAAATCAAAAAAATAAAAAACGATGGAAAATCTCTGGCCTTGGTCAAGTGCTCGAACAATGCTACAACATATTTCCTCCCGCTCTATAATGGTGAACCTCCCTTTCACCTTAGTTGTGAGCCGTCCAATCCGTAGGGTTTAAAAACTGGGTCGTTTCTCTAGTTCCTGTGGCGAGTTTCAATCCTCGATCTATCTTGTGTTGATGCACTTATGGTGTAATATCCCGTATTTTTCATCAGCTTAAATAAATAAGCTAATTAAAAATACTGAGAGTTAGGTTTTTTTTTATACAATGGATAAATAGTGATAAAGCAAAAAGATAACTCAATTAATCTATTCCACTAATACTAAATTAAAAGATCTAGTTATATTAGAGCTTATAAAAGAACAGGTCCAACTACTACGGATAGAAAGAAAAGACACAGAACTAAAAGGAAATGAACCACACTGTACAAGAAACACCCAGCAACGCAACTATTACAACTGAACCAACTCTGCAAACCCTATTGCTGACGAGTGCCTGCGCCTCAAAAATTATACCACAGGAGGTATCATTGTGACAAAACTTGGCTAGTAGAAGGCATATGAAAATAAATATTTTTTAAAAACATATCAATTTTAGATTTATGCGAAGAGACAAAATCACGATAGTAAAACTGGAACACTATAACATTAAATTACAATAAATAAAATAGAACTAACACTAGCACACGCCAAGAGCGTGATCCCACTATATTAGATCTATTATATTAATCAAGTTTGTTCAATTAAATTATTGTGAATTTGTCGGTGTTGCTCCCTAAAAAGAGAAGTGGGGAACCCGTAAACCGACATACCGATGGGGGATAAGAGCGAGAAGAAGAAACACATTCATATTTGGTCAAACAGGTTTTTTCGTCTTTCACGAAGGAGCTTCATACACATCTTTCTTGTTTTGGGAATTACATTCCACGGGACGACTAGTCACACCCTAAGGTATGCCAGGAGGCCCTTCAACTTCAGGAGAACATAGCGTGAACTCCAGAACGATAGCCAACCATTTTCATACTTATTTAATTTTATTATTAATTTTATGTATTTTAATTACTCACTTCAGGGATTACCAAGGCCTTTGGCTACACTTTGTAAGAGGCCAACAATTCTCCATAGTGTTAGTCCAACAAAAACATACATCTACCTACACGTGGCCGAAAAGTAAACTACTTCAAAACAAAATGGAAACCATCAATATTCCAACAACGAAATCATTTATCAAGACTAAAAGCATGAAATATATTCAAACAACGAACACGAAAAAAAAGAAAGCAAAGTCCAATTTTTATTATTAATCCATCCTATAAGTAACTAAGGATAAGAGATAAAATGCATGTTAAGTTTTAACATCAAAACTAATATATACAATAACGAAGAACATGTCATAAGCTCAAGTAGTGTCACCTTGATAAAAGTCTGATTCCACCATGAGAGGATTTGACTTGTGTTGATTGCTCAGGATCCCAAGAATCTGATTGAGGTACTACAAAGACAATTTAAGGTATCTCAGTCATAAATTTTAAATAAATAAAGGAATTTCTAGAGAGGGAAGGAAAGATAGAGATAATCATATATATTTAATGAGATATTTGAGAGAGAAGAATCCAGTTTGGAATAAATCTAAAACCAATTGAAAAATAATTAAGATGTGGAAACGGTTCCAAAAGAGAGTATTGACATGTTATATGAATTTAGCAAGAGAGAGAGAGAGAGATAGCAGAGAACCTGGAAGAGTGATAGGAAAGTTTGAGAGTTTGAGAGAGAGACGGAAGAAAGCTTGAGAGAGAGGGTGAGAAGAGAGTACATATCTGATTGAGAGAGGGTGAGAAGAGAGCACATATCTGATTTCAGAGATTGTCAAGGAAGATAATAAGAGAGACAAAAAAAGTAAGAAAGAAAGAGATGTGAGGGTGAAAAGATATGAAATCAGTTTTAAGAAAGAGATGGAAAGGAAAATGATATAATGAGTAGAAAGGTAGAAATCATATTTTAGAAAGATAAGAAATCTAGAACTTGAGACAAAAAAAATCAGTTTTTAAAAGAGGAAATATATTTAAAATAAAAAATCTAAGAGAGATTAGACATCTGATTTAAGAGAAAAAAATTAGAAACAGACTAGAGGGAGAAGAGAGGAGAAACCGAAGGAGAAAGGAGGAACAACGATTACCAAATGAGAGCTTGATCAAGCAAAAGGGTTGACATACACATCAATTACTGCTGTTGTATGCTACTATTTCAGCGGTTAGTAGCAGCCCATTGTGGCTACTATTGTGCTCTATTGCACCATGCTATGGCTGCTGTTGTGCCTTGTTGCAGCCCAGAAAAGGGAAAAGAGAAGGGAGGGGGAAAGGCGGGAATGGAGAGGAGAAGGGGGAAAGAAAGAAAGGTACTCACCGCTGGTTGGCAGCCTTGTTAGCCTAACATGCTCATCGAAGGGACTGGGAGGAGGGCAACATGGTGGAGACGAAGAGGGGGAGAAAGGAACACTTTTAGGTTTAGGGTTAAGTTTCAGCCCTCCGATTGGAATTGAATGACCATGAATAGAATTAAAGTCCCATATGAATGCTATCAGTCAATTGGGTCGGATTGGCTCAGGTACGGGTTGAGTTCGGCTCCAGGTTTAAGTCAATTAAGTTAGCAATTCGGATTCGGATCCACACTAGCCCTCAATATCCACCAACTTCAAAAGACTATAACTTTTAACTTTTTATCATTTAATAAAAAAAATAAGTACATATATTAGTTGAAAAGCTTTCGATGAGAAGAATCCAAAAATACTAATTTTTCATATTTTAAAAAATTAACTAAGCAACAATTTTATAGAAAATTATGAAAACACCATTCAAGAAAAGGGCAGTTACTTACTACCCATTATTTGCACCAACATTTGCGAATAGTCCACTTGTAAAACTCACAAAAAGGAATAAAACCATCACATACGATGACAACCTTAATTGATTAAAAATTTCAAAATAGATGTTTCCAATAAATCTCACAAAATCTACATTAGGGTAAAAAAAATATGATTTGTCACTGGTTAAACCTTAAAAATAAAACCTACGAAATTATGGGTCATTATAAATGGGTGATGTATGGACCACTTGATCTTTTTTTAAAAAAAGAGGATCACATGCCCTATTACAAATGAACCAGTAATCTTATCAGGTTCAGACTTGGATCCAAATCTTCCAAATTATCATATTGTGTTATCAAGGTTTATGCAAAGAGGGTTAGAATACAATCTTAGATCATATCATGAAAACAAATGTAAATATGGAACACATCATGTGGAAAGAATGAATAACAAGTATATAAGTCAAATTCATTCTCACAAAATAATAATAATAATTTGCATCCAGTCCTATTATGGTGAATCAATAACGGACAAATGCCAACATTCAAAAAGACTTATCTAGTGGAACCTTGGAGGTTCATGGGTCAATTTAATAGGTAGAGGACCACTATTGCTAGTATCTAAGAACACATGATTTTGATGTGCTATATTATTTGTAGAGAAATGATCCAATAAAATTGACGGGTCCTGATTCATCATAGCTGTCCGATGACAAACAACTCGACAAGCGAATGGCATGCAACCCGAACCGATGGTTGTAGATGCATCATCCCCACCATCGTGCCATCTTATGGTGCGGGACACTTTATGGAACCACTACTCTTACTTATAACCCTATCAAGCCCGACATCTCTTTATCGTCGTAAGATTCTCTATCTAGAAGAACACGACCTTGAAAAAAACTTGTTGTACTTGGTGAAACCCCTTTTCAGGAGATGCTTTTAAAGCTCCAGTTTTTACAATATATTGGTTTGAGCTCAAACCCCTCCTGAAAAGACACTTACATTAATCCTTGTTGACTTTTTCAACCCCTATCAAATGAAAAAAATACCCTTCTAACATAGAATCAAGTTTGTACATTGACTGCTACAATTTTTTATAAGATCAACTGTTACAAGATTTCATTGTAGCAGAAATAACAATTGGCTGCTATAGTGAAGTCACTGTAGCAACCAAATTGATATTATGGTAACCCGAATTGATACTCCAGAATTGTGCAGATTAACAATTCTGGAGTATCGATCAATTCTGATTAGCATAGTATTTGTTCGATTGCTACAGTGATTCGACTGTAGCAGCAACATTGCTTTCACTGTAACAACCAAATCGATACTCTACTGCCCGAATTGATACTCCATAAATTACTATAGCTGTACATGTTATAGTGATTCTGGAGTATCAATTCGGCTGCTACAGTGAAATCATTGTAGCTGCTACACTGATTTCATTATAGCAATCGAATTGAAATCACTGCTATAGTGAAAGTCACTGTAGCGCTTTAGTGTTTCGGATCTATTATTGGGGATTTTATTGTACATCGCTTGAAAAAAAACTATCAATCGACTTGTTCTCATTAAAGAATTGTTATAGAGGTAAAATGGTCATTTAAAAAAAAAAGTGAGGGAGGGTCTTAATGCTAGACGAAAGCGATAAATGGTTTATCGTAATACAGGGTTATCTAGAAGGGCCTTAAAGTAATAGTGGAGGCCTTACCACTAGTGCGTGTTGTTGTGGGGCCCTTGACTTTTGACTTGTGGGGGCTACCGTAATGCGTTAAGCTCTCCCATCGAGGTCCTTGGTCTTCATCTTCTAGACATCCTTGAGAGAAGTCCATTGGTGAGGTGGATTCTTAGGACAAGGATAAGCCCTCAGAGCCCCAATAAGAGGCCGTGTAATTGAAAACAAAGCTATTCGGGGTCCCAACGGTAGTCCAGAATGATTTGAAAGCTAGGTCGTTGCTTACCGTTATTTATATATCCGTTAAGCACCCGTTGACTGGTCCAAAAGCCTAAAGGGCTTCTAGAGGCCGTGCCTCGCAAGTCATAAGCGGTTGGTTCATGTACCAGCCAACCACCAACGGGATGCACAGTCTTTCGTCTCATTCTTTTAGGTTAAGACCCTCCAACCAACCCAACTTTTTGGATAAACCAAGTGAAACATTTTTCTTTGAGCTCTAGCCCCTCTAACCGACACAATATTAGAAAAAACCCATCTGCTTATTTTTAAAATCCCGAGATCATCCTAATCTCCTCCCCTCTCTCGGTCAGCCATGGCTGAGCGGCAACCTCGAGCAGCGGAGGCTGGAGGCTGAGGTGGCCGTGAACAACAACGATGGAGGCGGTAGGCACGAGCGACGGAGGTGGCCTCCGCTGCTCAAGGGCATGGAGGCGGTGGTGTGTGTGCGTGGGTGTGGGGGGGGGGGGGGGGGGGGGGTGTTTCCATGGCCTATAGAACTTAGGGTAGGAGGCTCGGTTAGGTCCGGAGGCAAGGGGTGGTGGTGTTCGGTTAGGTTCGGCGGCGGTGGCGGGCTCGATTAGGAGCAAATCTTCAGCAGCTTCAAACATAAATTTGAAATAGGTTGCATCAAACATAAATTTGAAATGGGGTGAGTGGCATTTTCGTCCACAAGGGTTTTAGTTCAAATGGAAAGGTTGTCAGGACTACACCTCTAACCGATCTCCTAAAAAGGGCTTTAGGCTCATTACCCTCTATTTTTTCAGATCAGGTCCGACCCGAAAAAAAATCGGGCTTGGATAATGAGTTCTTATCCAAAATCCGAGTCCGGGTCCATCCAAATTGTTCGGTTTAATTCGGGTCCTAGTTCGACTTGATCAATTAGAACAAGTCGACCCGGTTTGTCCGAACTTATATTATATAATATAAGTTTAATATATTTTTTAAATATATATAATTAGTTAATTATTATAATATATTATAAAGTTAATACAATTTATTATGTATTCAGACAATCCTGGTCGATTCCGAGTTGGCCAATTTTAAACCGGACCGGATCCGAAGAAGCAAGTCTGACCGGAATCTGGGTTCAAGTATGCTCTAGATCAAGATCAGGAGGATAGTTATTAGTAGAGACTCTTGTCCGACCCGAACTGGCCCTGGTTTTTGCCACCCCTAGTGTAACATGTGTTTAGTGAAATACGATTGGAGAGGACCCAATTGTCACAATTGGGTGCAAATGAGATTATATGTAGGGGTTTGAATGTGCATGCTATGGTCCAACCCAAAATGGTTAGGATCGAACTCAACCTATTGACTCAATTGGCTCGATATTAGGTCATGTGTATGATGGGTCCGATCCGGGGTGACTATAAACCTTTAGGGCACGTTTCTATCTCCGACCAGCCTAGTAAATAGAAGTAAATCCATCCAGTCAAGTAAACTGACCAGTAAATACCAGTAAATTCTATTTTTGAGCATTTGTTTGTATCTTGCAGTAAAGTAAATTGATATTTTACTATACTTGAGCTTATCTCATTTGGATTGAGCTGTTAAGTAAGTTGATAATTTACTCAACTTTTGTTTTGAACAATGTGACCCATGAACTATGCTCCATCTGCATTTAGCTCCCTCAGTCAACTTTTTTATCCCAAAAATACCCTTATCATTTTCAAATAAGACTCCAATTATTTTAGAATATATAACTTATTCATACTAGGACAAGGGTATTTTTGGAACAAAAGTTGACCTAGGGGGCTACATGCAGACGAAGCATAGTTCTGGGATCGAATTGTTCAAAAAAAAAATTGAGGGACTAATATGAACTAAGATGTATAGTTCAGGGGAGGTTTTTGTAATTTGTCCAAAAAAAACATTATTACTACAATAAAAAAACTTAAGTTTACAATTATTTTGATTTACTTTACTGCAATTGAGAAAGGGAAGTGGAGGCGCTTGGGAGAAGTAGACCATTGGTGGCACCAATGGTATTTGGTGGTAGTGGAATGCTAATGTGACCAGAGTCAAACTACATGTTTACAAGTAATTCATTTATTTTACTTTTTTGAAGTAAATGGAAAGGGCATCTAGTTAAGCAAAAGTTAGTCATTTTGATTTATTCTACTCATTCTTTTTTAGATACAAATAAGTTCAAGTCTTTTTTCAGTTTTACACTATTAGTAAAAGCGTTGACCAGATACAAACGTGCCTTTAGGGTTTAAAGGCTTAAGTCTCTTTGGGTCAGGTCCAATTTGACACATCCGTACTTAATTTGGGACCAAGACTTGGCTAGTAGGTCCTTATTTCTTAGTTTAGGTTGGATTCTTATCTCAATTGCACTCGAAGTCACAGTTTTTGAAAGATGGTGAACGTGAATACGAGATTTTTAAAGGATACATAAGATGAGAAATATAATTATTTTCTCATATGACTCAATATCATTTGACGGTTAAACTTTTTTTTATTTTTGATTTTGACAATTAATCATTTTTTTTTGACAAATAATCATTTAAGGAAGGGGTTGTAGCCATCAATTTATTTTTTTATAAAAACTTAATCTAACATAATAGATAAAGACCATCTTAAACATGATCATGATTTTTGAGTGATTTTTTTTTGGAAACCTTTTACTAATTTATGATTGATACGACTGTCCCATGACCACCATGTATTGTTCAATAATTTTTTTTTTCTCTTTCTAATTTTGCTTCTTTCAGGTCTTGAAATATTGATCAATACATCGGCCAACGTGTGTTGGAGCCCTAGGCTTCAACATGCTGATGTGGCAGGTTGCTATTAGTCCATACTTCAACATGTTGATGTGGCAGGTTACTGAGCGGTAGTTTCTTTACAGTTTCAGTCCGAAATGGTGGAGCGCCCATTAAAGAAAAAAGGCTTATGTATCCAGTGACATGTGACATGACACTAGCGACATATTGGTATGTCACCAGTGATATACATGATAGTAGAGTATGGTCCAATAACAACTTGCCACGTCAATCTATTGAGGCCCAGGGCTCCAGCACCCGTCAGAGCGAACTATTATTCTAAAAGGTTTCATGTGTTAATATTGTTTAGAGGGAGACTTGTTCTAAAGACATGTGCGATAGTCCCCCATTATGTAGAGACGGGTCTTGTGAAAGATAAATTAAGATTTGGCTTGAACAAAGGAGGTCAACCTTTTGCTTAGGCGACAAGAATGCAATGTCTTCCACTATTTATAAAGTAATTGAAATATCTAATACGATTGTATGCGTCAAAATATTTTTGTGGTAAAAATTTGGATGTACTTATTTGAAATTTTGATTTTCGTATGTGTTTTTTTGTTGGTACATTGCACGTGTTGTTAAGTGCTTATTATAGTTGCATCCTCAAAACAATAGTGAAATTAGTTCTCATGGATTCCAAGAATTGTCCTTCGCTATAATTCTTACTCTTTTGGAGGGCCGGTTAGCATATGGAATTTACACATCTTCCGACAATTTGAATTAGGACACCCCGCATATGAACCTTCTCATCACCTCCAAAATGGAGTATGGATTGCATTGCTTACCTTATGCTATCCATTGTTTTCATCATATTCCATTGAATTATGCAAAATATTAAAATTATTAAAATTGTGTATTAAAATAGAAGAGTAACTCCTTTGTCGTCGTTGTGAGATGCGAATACAAATTAGAATATTGTAGTTGGTATGACATTTTAAATTTTTTTTTTCCATAGACAGCACTGTGGTAGGAGAAAAAACTAAGAGCAATCGTTCTTCGCAAGGGGTTAGTAACTCATTATTATTAAAAATATATTTTTTTAATACAATGGAGTATATCATGGATTACATGACTGAAAGTCGCACACCGCAGCCCTATAACAAAAGAAAGCAACAAACAATAAAATCCCAACCATCCACAAGATAACCACTGCTTACGGGGCTTCTTATTTGGAGCACGTAAAGGGCCCAACCTATTACACCCCTATACCTAAAAGATGCGCTCCGTACTTCCTTATTGGCTCGTGATATACCAAAGATTTTCTCCGCTTTTGGCTGTAGCATCGAAGGCGGAGCCAAGTGACACTATCCAGCGGCACTTGTTGGGCATGGAGGTTGGGTGCTTCTCTCAATTTGAAGTTGGGGTCGCATTAAGTATTTTAAAGACTTTAATTTGGCTTCTAAATGATTTTATGGGTGCAAATAGTAACACGCTACGTACCACTTCGTACATTTCTGGTTTCACAACACGATAAAAAAGTTTCAGAATTTTAAAATTTGTTTATCATGTATTGAAACCCTAATCCTGATCCTAATCCTAAAAGTTGATCCATAAACATAATCCTAATCCAAATCCTAATTCTATATCCTAACAATGAACCATAACCCTAAACCTAACCAAAATCACTGTAGCATTTCGGAATCACGGTAGCAAAACGAGATATTGTAGCAGCATTGACTCTCTAGAAACTGCCAAAGTAACACCTGATTTCTAAATACTAAATCATAACTCCTAATTTTTAAAACCTTAAACTAAAACCTAACAAAAAATATAGGATCACACCAACGAGATCACATTTAAGTGATTCAATACAAAATTAATCCTTGCTTACCATTGCTTCGGAGCGAAGCTATTCGAAGTTTCAACATCGAGATGCCGCTCGGCGCTCGATATATATCGCCAACATCCACGCTGGGACTCTACCACCGCCGTCCGATGCTTGCCGGTCTGGCGGGTGGCCGTGATCCGTTGCCACGTCAGGATGTCCCCAAAATCCGATGTTGGGAAAATGGCCAGTGTGCAGCCAAAGGTAGCTGCCTAGAAATGGCCTCAACGCGGTTGCTGGGTACACTGTGTGAAATGAAATCATAATACAGTTGAATTTTATTTTTAATTTTATTTTTTTATATTTGAGAAATCCCTCTAGAAGTGATCCGTCGAAGACTTACTGTTTCGGATCCATTTTGCGTACTCCGCTGGATCCGGTGGCGTTCACTGTGCTTCATCTCTGCTGACGTCGAGACCATTTACGGCCCAATCAAGAAGTGCCACGTACGGTACTAACGAGAATATGGATCAGTAAGTCGCACGCACCCGGTCACCTCTGATGGTCCACGTGGCGCGTTACGATTGGGCCTAAGCACGTGCAGTAAACCATGCGGTCGCAGAAACGCTCTCCCGCTGCCGTCGGCTTCTATCCTGAAGTCGTCGTTGACTGCTGCTGTTATTCCTTCCCCGTGTGGGCCCCCCCCCCCACCCCCCGTCGACACGGAGAGCTGACTGATCGGACGGCTCCGCAGCCCGAAACCAAAAGGGGGTAAATCCGTAAAAGAGAAGCAATTCCGCACGAGGATGTTTTAGATACGTTGAACATCCTGAAGTGGAGCCCGATCACAGCCGTCCAAACTTGTTTACTCGGTGACCGGGGTGACTCCACCGGCCAGTGAGACAGAGGCTTCCACGTGTTCGCCGCAGATATTTTTAAGGGTTATTTTGACTTTGCCACCAAATTTTGTCTTGAATTAGAATTTACCCCCCATTTTTGATTAATTAGACTTTACTCCTCCAAAACTAACTGTTCCGTCAGCTCGAGAAATGGTGAGCTGACGGAAAAGAAATAAAGTTTGGGTTATTTTGACTTTACCCCCAAAATTTGCTTTGAATTAGACTTTACCCCCCATCTTTTCATTAATTAGACTTCACACCCCAAAATTAACTGTTCTGTCATATCACCCCCAAAATTTTATTTCTTTTCCGTCAGCTCACCCTTTCTCTTAGTTGGTGAGCTGACGGAACAGTTAGTTTTGGGGGGTAAAGTCTAATTAATGAAGATGGGGTAAAGTCTAATTCAAGGCAAATTTGGGGGGCAAAGTCAAAATAACCCATAAAGTTTTGGGGGTGAGCTGACGGAACAGTTAGTTTTGGGGGGTAAAGTCTAATTAATGAAATGATGAGGGGTAAAGTCTAATTCAAGGCAAAATTTGGGGGCAAAGTCAAAATAACCCTAGTTTTAACCACAGTCTCCTTTTTGACATAAGGCCGCCTTCTTTGTGTCCGGTGGTCGAGAGTAGAACCGGAAAGGCTCGTCCTTTATAAGTCACAAGCAGTCCCCTCCATCCTCTGAATTGGAAGTCGATTCCGTTCGTTGGAGATCAAGAAATCGGGGGAATTCCGGTAGGATTTGATTGTAACAGATTCGAAGGGAAATCGTTTCCGAGAGATTTTGGCGGGAGATGGGAGCGGGGATCACGTACTGGCTGGCCGAGCACCCGGCGATCGTCGGGTTCCGGTGGAGCCACGCCGAGTCCTGGGGCTCCACCTGGCCCTTCTTAATCTCCTCCGTATTGCTCTATTTACTCCTCGCCCTCACCCTCCACCTCGCCCTCCACCTCTTCGGCCGCCGCCGCCCGGTGCCTCTCGGCCCCCTCCCCGCGGCCCACTCCCTCGCCATGGCCCTCGCCTCCGCCGTCATCTTCCTCGGGATCCTCCTCTCCTCATGCGCCGAGATCAGGGACACCCGGTGGTCCTGGCGGCGGAGCAGGAGGACGCCGCTGCAGTGGCTCCTCTGCTTCCCCCTCGGGACCCGGCCGTCGGGGCGGGTCTTCTTCTGGTCCTACGCCTTCTACCTCTCCCGCTTCCTCCACCTCCTCCGCACCTTCTTCTCCGTCCTCCGCCGCCGCCGCCACGCCGTCTCGGGGGCCTTCAGCCACGCCGCCCTCGTCTGCATGTCCTTCCTCTGGCTCGAGTTCTCCCAGTCGTTCCAGGTGGTCGCCATCCTCTCCGCCACGGCGGCGCACGTGGTGGTCTTCGGCTACCGGTTCTGGGTCGGGGTGGGGCTGCCCGGCGGCAGCTCGTGCTACCCGGTGGTCGTCTGGTGCCAGCTGGCGCTGCTGGGGCTCAACCTGGTGTGCCACATGGGGGTGCTCCGCCTCCATTTCGTGAAGGGCGGGTGCAACGGGATCGGGGCCTGGGTGTTCAACTCCGTCATCAACGCCGCGCTCCTCCTCCTCTTCGTCAACTGCTACGTGAAGAGGGAGGTCCGGAGGAGGAAAGGCCTCGACATGGACGACGACTGCGGCAGCGTTCATCATCGCCGCCGCCCGTCGGAGACTCCGGCGGCCGAGAAAGACCAATAAAAAAACTCCAAAAATATATACAGTGCCTCATCTCATCTCGTGTACTTATCCCATACAGATAGAAAGATTTTCTTTTTTACGTATCCCCATACAGATAGAAAGATTTTCTTTTTTGGGATTCCCAATTTCATACATTAATGACGTAATATATACTTTAGAGAGAGAGAGAGAGAGAGAGAGAGGGGGGGTAATTCGCTGTGGGGAATTTTCCAAATAGAGAGAGAGAGAGAGAGAGAGAGAGAGAAGGGGGGGGGGGGGGGGGGGGGTAGAGAGCCTTTTGTACAGATAATTAACCTAAATATTTACAGAGTGAGATGAAGATACAGTCGCCTTCATCCTCTCTTTTTCTTCAATTTTTTTTTTCAGATATATTTTATAGTTATAAATTAAATATAGAGATCAGCTGTCGGGTTTGTTGAAAACATTAATATTTTGCCAAGTTTTTTTTGTTGAGTGTGACAACCATGTTTTATGATATCTCCTGTCGAATGGCGACTTTTCCCATCATGGCGGATACAGAACTTAGTATCCAACTGCAGATTTATCTCTGAGAGTTTTAATTCATGTGGCTTTTGACACGTCAAACGAAATAGAAACGCTTATGCTGATGCATTGGCCAAGCTCGAGAGGCATCACTCATTCTCTTCTTACTCTATCTCTAATTGTATCTTCTTTCTAATAGATAAAGAGTAGTATTGCAATAGTTGTACTAGTTGAGCTAATTAGGCCCCATTTCCACTTAGTTTAATTTTTTTTTATTTAATTATCATGTTTATTCAAAAAAGGAGGAAAAAAAATATACTTACCTCTCTTGAGGTTATGGGTAATTACACAGATCCCCCCTAAGGTTTAAAAAATATACAGATCTTCCCTAACATTTAACATATTAACCGAAACCATATATACGGAGAGGATCAGTTTGATCATCTTATCCAGGTTACTTATTACTAATGGGTGGACTATCTCTAATCTGCACTATGCTGATGACTCTCTCCTGTTCACAGCGGCTTGTCCATTTCAGTTGGTCTCACTCAAGATCCTCCTCTACGGGTTGGAGCTGACTTCGGGCCTGAGGATAAATTTCCAGAAGAGCAGCCTCTACTACATCGGTTCGGGGGATGCAGGCAGCGGGCTAGCCAAGCTTTTGAATTGTAAGGTAGCGTCCCTGCCAATGAGGTATTTAGGGCTGCCTATCAGTGACAGAGCACTGAGGAGAGAGGTTTGGGAGCAGCTGATTCTTAAGATCGAGAGGAGATTGGAGGGCTGGAAAGGTAGATTTCTATCTTCGGGGGGAAGGCTAGTGCTGGTAAACTCGGTTCTCTCCTCTATTCCCTGTTACTATCTTTCCTTCTACTACCTGCCGTCTTGGGTGATTGACCGGATTGACAGAATTCGGCGATCCTTCCTTTGGCATGGGGTGGGTGCTAACACAGGCGGTTACAACCTGATGAGATGGGACCAGGTTTGCCTTCCGAAGAAGATAGGCGGTCTGGGAGTCCTTGACCTGCGTAGATTCAATATCTCCATGTTGGGGAAATGGTGGTGGAGACTACAGCAGGGGACTGGCGGGACGTCATCCTGGCTAAGTATTTTAGGAGATTCTCTCCTCTGCAAGCGCGGGGTAGAGTGTCCGGCCGGATATCTCATTTTTGGAGGGGCATTCTCAGGGTCAAGAATCTTTACAGGGAGGCTACTTCGCTTGTGTTAGGAGATGGGAGAGACATTAGATTCTGGAGGGATACTTGGCTAGGAAACAGACCTCTGGAGCAGCTCTTCCCAACAATTTTTTCTTTGGCCCGGAATAAGGAAGCTTCAGTCCGTTCCCATGCTAGCAGGAGGCAGGGGTCTATCGGGTGGCGCTTAAGGCTCGATACTCCTTTGAACCATGATGGTCAGCAGGAGTTGCAGGACATCCACGTGATTCTGTAGGCGGCTTCGTTCAGGCCAGTCCGGGATGAGGTCCGATGGAGAGGCACATCTTCAGGAGTATTCACTGTTAGATCTTTTTATGATCATCTTTTGCCTCGAGTTCAGCGGCACGGGCCGCCTAGGGCTATCTGGAAGACGAAGGCTCCCTCAAAGGTCCAAATCTTTTCTTTGCTGGCGTCGAGGAATAAAATTCTGACGAAGGCGAATCTGATGCGGCGTAATCACCCCCAGGCAACGGATGCTTCCTGCACTTTCTGCGCCTAGGAAGAGGAGACGTCCTCACATCTACTGCTCGGATGCCCTTTTGCCAGGCTCCTGTGGGATCACTTCAAGAGTAAGGCAGGGTTATCTTCGCACCCCAGGACTCTTAAGGGGCTTTGGACTTCTTGGAGAAGGAGGAGAATCCCGGTGGAGATCCGGAAGCCGTGGGACATTTTGGTCATGGCAATCGTGTGGGTTATCTGGCTTGAGCGGAATAGCAGGATCTTCAACGCTAAGTCTGCAGGGCAGGATAGGTTGAGGCACTCGGTGATTTCCTTTTTCAGCGCTTGGATTGTACCTTGGAGAGATAAGCTAGGGGCGGAGGCTATCAGTTTTTGTAACAATCTGCTGTCTTAGTTTTTAATGACTTCCGGTTGGGGTCCGCCAAACCCTCCCTCCTTTAGGAGGGGTTCTCAAAAAAAAAAAAAAAACTTATTACTAATTATGCTATTATCTTGATTTTTATCACAGTATTTCAGTGGTTGTCCCTCCTCCTGCTCCTCCTCCGTCAGCACCTCCTCCTCCATCGGCACCTCCACCACCTTCTCCTCCACCCCCGACATCTCCACCACCACCTCTTCATTCTCTTCAGAGGGAGGTTACTATAATAGGGGCAAAAATGATATTAAAGAATGTTTCATAGCATGACATCAGCAAATTTGTCAAGTTACCTGACGGTTAGCTAATGGAAGGGACGTTTTGGTTAATATGTCAAACATCAATGAAGGTCCGTGTATTTTTAAAAATTCATGAGGGGTTTTGTAAGTACCTCTAACCTCAAGGGAGGTAAGTGTATTTTTTCAAAAAAAAAACAATTCATTGGAAGTGTGGGGAAAATTTTCGAGCCGTCTTGATCAGAGACCTTACCCCACAATTCTTGATTGAATTGTATGGTTTGTAGAGTTAAAGAGATTGGAGAGTAGATAAAGAGAGGGAAGACACGAGGAGTTGCTGTTGAAATTCAGTCTTACGACCTACGTTTATGGGCGAGAAGTGACACCTGATTTTCACTATAATGAATATGAAGGGGGAGCGTTCTCTCGACAGACTGAGAGAAGCTTTGTACTATAGGGTTGCACGGAGCAACTAGAAGGGGTGCTAAAAGAAGAGAGTAGAGCTCTAGCTCTGGAATCCTCTCCTCCCCCGATTGAATGACCAACCCCCTTTATGTAAGCCATAGGGGTCCTTTTATAGTGAGGCTTGTGCTCGATATGACAGTGATGACGTGGTAGCGCTGAGGTGGCTCCTGGGCCTTCTCGATGGGCCCCTATTGGGCCGCCGTCTGGGCCCAATAAGAGAGGGCTTAATTTGTGGGCCCTATAGAGCAGGTTCATGGGCCTAGGCTGTCTACTTGGGCCGTTGCACGGGCCCATGCGAGTCTGGTCTGGTCATGTATAATTTTTGCACCCACAGGAAGAACTAATAATATATCTAAAAAGGTTCTCAGCTTGTTAGAGTTTAATCCCACATCGACTAATGGGCTGGGTAGTGCTATCTTCATATATCGTCTGTGGACTTTTCGTTAAGACCTAGGTTTTGAGATATGAGGGTATCTAACATGGTATCAGAGTAGGTTTGATAAATACCCATTAAATCGATTGGGTGCCTACCCACGTGACAAGGACCAGACAAAACTGGCCTACATGTGAAGGGGAGTGTTAGAATTTAGTCCCACATCGGCTAGAGGACTGGACGATGTTGTCCTTATATACCCTCTATGGACCTCCCCTTAAGATCCGGGTTTCGAGGTGTGAGAATATCTAACACAATGTTCATGACCTTCATGACTTTGGCTCTATGCTTTTAAATTGAGTGTGCTTGTGCCGGCGATCAGCCAAACACAATTTTTTCGAAAGCGAAATAAAGATATAGTAATTGGTATCTTCGCTTGGTGGATTGAATCGATTGATCGAATTCTGACTTCTAACTGAAAAAAAAAAAAAGGTTTGGTAGTGGAAATAAAATATAGGTATATATAAAGGTAGAGAGAGAAACTGAATAATTTAAAGAAAATGCTTGAAAATATATTCCATTGAACCATAATGGAGTTTATATGAGTTTGCTTTGATCGACCGTAAAAGGGTAAGACTACAACTACATGAGGAAAGATGAATGTGGCTGACAATTGCCGATTGCAGTTGTGTCCCACTGTTTATCTCTCGGGAGGTCATATGATCAAATCTTCAGTATGTCCTACACTGCTAGGGCTACAAATAGGACTGGCAATTTTGGATCCGACACAGCAAACCCGACACGAAGTTAGCGGGTCTGGGTCAGGGCTAAACGGGTTCGGGTCGTAAACGGGTCGACACGATAGACCCGTTTAATAAACGGGTCGGGTCCGGATTTAGGGTCTGGACACGGTAGACCCAAGAAGACCCGTTTAGTATTCAACGGGTCGGGTCGGGTCTACCCGCAATCCGATACTATAATATATAATACCAGCGGGTCTTTCAAGTCAGGTCGGGTCGAGTCAGATTGGGTCGGATCGGGTCAACTGAATAGTCCGGGTGATAAACGGGTCTTATCGGGTCTACCAGTTTTTTGGCTGGTCGGGTACGGGTTTAGGATCTAGACACGATTAGTTAAACGGGTCGGGTCTGGGTCTGGGGTTTTTGGACACGAACCCGACTAGACACGACACGAACACGACACGACCCGACCCATTTCCACCCCTAGTTACAAACGAGTCGAGCCAAGCTTTGATTAGTTCGAGCTTAGTTTATTTTTTAAACAAGCCTAAACTTCAGGTTTGGGCTTGGCTTGTTTAATAGAGCCGAGTTAAGCGGAGCTTTGGCATGCTTGAGCTTGGCTCGTTTATTCCTACCAAAAAAAAAGAGCTTGGCTTGTTTATTAAACGAGCCTAAAGGGGCAAGGCTTCGATCGCTCAATTAGTGATCGAATTAACTCAAACGATCTCTTATCGAGCTTGTTCCCAAATTCTCGGGAATTTATAAAATGACCGGTCTATATATATTAGGTCTATTCAAGCCTTTTTTAAAAGTAAATTCACGAGCCTACTCTTTTTTCTTTGGATACAAAGAGGGGGAGGGGGGGCACGAAAGTCTCCATTCCAATCGATGGAAAGGCCCGCCTAGTCCACCGAAGTCGCCACAGACCCCGACGATGCAATAGAATAACTCATTGAGGGAGAGAGGAAATCAATGAGTCTACTCACGATCCTTAAATAAGCATATTCGCAAACCCAATCGAGCCGAACTTTGGTGAGTTTGGCTTGTTTATTAAATGAGTCTAAACTCTAGACTTGAGCTTAACTCAACTAATAATCGAACCAACTCCAACGGCTTTTATCGAGTTTGTTTGCAAGCTGCTCACGGACAACTTGATTCAATTGCAGCCTTATAAACCGCTATGGCATATAGTAATGTGGTGCTCCTATGGGCAATCCAAGGTTATTTTACGCAGAAGTGTTTGCACTCATGTTGCCATTGTAGGTGTCGAACCACGGTCTTTCTTGCGTGTAGACACTAACATGTGCCGCTCGAACATGACAGGTATGTCCCAAACCAAAGGGGCGTGCAGTGGCATGCGCACACACACACACAACTCCACTCTAACATCCTCATAAATTTTAGGGCAAATTACAAAAACCACTCATGAACTATGCCCCTCATTCATATTGGTCCCTCAACGTCTTTTTTGAACAATTTGATCCCATAACTATGCTCTATCTGTATTTAGCCCCCTCCATGAACTATTATTTTAAAAATATCATTATCCTAGTAAGCATAAATTAAATAATTTTAAACAATTTTGAGTCTTATTGAAAATTGATGAGGATAATTTTCGAATGACTTAAAATAGTTGCCCCGAACCACGATATCACCGTGGTTCGGGGTCCAGCCATCGACATTTGTCCCCACCATTTGGTCACTCAACCCTTATGATGGGCGTCCCCTGGGGTTCACTTGGTGGCATATAGATCTCAACAATTCAGAACTGCCCTTAGTGGATAGAAATAACAAGTGTCGATGGCTGGATCCTGAACCATGGTGATAGCTTGGTTCGGATATTTTTGGAATAAAAGTTGACAGAGGAGGCTAAATGAAGACGGAGCATAGTTCATAGAAAGGTTTTTATAATTTGCCCTTATTGAAATGTTAGAATGGCAATGCTATTCCAACATCTGAGTCACATCACAAGGAACATCCTGATGTGGCAGAGGATCATGACCGTCTGTTGCTTGACGGACGACATGGAGCGATTAACTGGTGGAGGTGGGCGGCTGTGATTCAGTGCCACGTCAGGATGTTCCTGATCGACGCTTGAGTAGTATTTACCATTTGGGTAGCTCAAAGGACATAATGTGTGGGGCTCACTTAAATCTTTTCAGCCAACCTCTGGATAAAAAGATGCCGTTAGCTTTCAAATTCCTTTATTGTCATGTCTCCCACAAGAGCCACCCACTACTTACGCGGGGGGGGGGGGGGGGGGGGGAAGATTTATCCAACACGAGTCACACGACAAAGCCAGGAAAACGATCCAAGAGGGACACACTAAAAATTGAGTGTTCATTGGATAGGGGAAACATGTGCTGGGTCCCACTCTGATTTTTGCGGAGTGTAGCCCGCTTAGTGGCAGGTGCAGAGCGGGAGTACAACAGTCGTGAGTGCTGAAAATTTTTCCGATAAGAGGGACCATCACGGTTCGTAGATAACTCCAACATCATCTTGATGTGGGCATTGGATCACAACCACCCACCCCGACGGGCAGGCATCAAATGACTGTGATAGGGTGCCACAACAGGATGTTGCCAACATCGAGCATCATTTTGTTGTTCTTTTCTTCTTTTGAGAAATCCATCGTGTGTGGAGGAGAGGGGTTTGGCATGGATCCCTATCTGTTTATTGAGTAAATTGAAAGATTGCAAGCCGAAGACAAAACTTGCAAGAGAAGTCACAATGCTCGGAACTACCAATAGTTCAAAGGAAAAGCTCCACTGCTTCTCTCAGCTTGCTTGAAATGGCTAATGCCCATAGTCTTACTGTTTCTGTGGACACTCTTTGATTCCTCTAGCTCCCGTCAGGAGGTTCCAACAAATGGTAATCACGAAAATGTCCCACGTTTTCCTTAAGTCGCCATGAACCCTACTCAGAGCGGGAGTACACCTAATCACAAGGATCTTGAAGGACCCATCCTATTCAGGCATCCTAATCATAAGAATCTTGACGGCAATCGCGAGCAACGTCTTGATGTTGGAATAGCAAAATTGAACAGAATTCAAATGCTATTCAGCCATCCAGTTTTCCATTTGGACGGGGCCATCCTGACGTGGCACCTATAATCACAGCGAACCCTTTGTTTGCCAGTTGGGCTTATTGTGATTCACCTGTCGGAGCTGGGTGCAATGAACAACTCTGATCAGGTGCCATATCAGGATGGTCAGATCTGGATGAAAAGCAGGATGGCTGAATATTTTTATTTTTTTTTCCCTGAATCAATAGCACTGGCTGCAAATTCCAAAATATCCCTTTGGAACTTCCACAAGGGGTGACGCTACCAAGATTATACAGTTGAAGAGGACATCTCAACTGTGCTGTCCCTAGCCAGCTCAGCACCATGGATAATAAAAGCCAAAATGCTAGTTTTGCCAACTTTCCATTCGCCAATGTGACGAACCCATCACAGTCGTCCGTTGCACCCAGCCCTAACTGCTGAATCGCTCTCAGCCGCAGTTGGCGTGTAAAGGAACCGCTGTGATCGGGTGCCACCTGAGGTTGGGCAAAACGGGTGGGCAGAATAGCATTGCTTTGAACAAAAATAGTATTCAACCACCCTGATTCAGGATGTAGGAATCTTATATCATCCTAATATGGTTATGTCCCCTCACTTTCATGAAATATGGCAGTGCATTACGAGCCATGCTATTCCAACATCGAGACATCTTTAGTCCCATCACCACACACTCCTCTTCAGTCCCATCACCACACAAGATATTTGTTGGTTATAAATTGCTAAAACATAGACTTGGATGGCTTTTATGAATTGCAAATACCAAGTTTAGAGGGCACTGAAATAAGATAATATTAATTATGTTTGATAGGTATCAAAATCAGTAACAAGCACAATTCAATTTTATTCTATGGGTAATCCATTATACCAAGCAGTTGTAGAGATCACAAGTGCTAATTCTACAATCATTCAAAAAACTAGTTTAGCATGTATATGTATAGAGATCAAGGGAGAGGAAGTAGCCTGGGTCGAGGCGCAAGACGCTGTCCTAAGATTGGATTTGCCCTCCTCGGTGCGGAGCTTCCTGCTTCCGATCTTAGAGATACAACGACCCTTGAGTTCCCCCGTCGGCACGACTCCGAGGGAACAAAATGAACTCAGCTTCTACTCAAATCTGAAAAAAGAAAACGGAAACCGAATCTCCTCTTCAAATCAGGTGGGAAAATCACCCTGAGATTTGAAGAGGATGGAAATACTGCTCTCGGGTTTTTCTCACATAGCTCACAGGGTTCAGCAATGACAAAAAGAGAGAGGAGGAAGAAGGCTTTGGTTTTCTCTGTAGTTTGAAAGACTGAAGCACAGGGCATTTAATAGGCCTTGGGAATATATTTTACTGGCTGTTGACAGGGAGAGCGGAGTGGCTCGAGGTGGCGGCTGACATGGACAGGCAGCTGTGACATGACCGTTGGGGGGCTGCCCGCTGGCACAAATGATGACCATTTGGGTGGCTCCAAGTCGCGAAATGATGACAGCAAGCCCAGCCCAGTGACTTGAAGCCCAAAAAAATCTCACTCGAAGCCCATTCGCGTCCACGCGGCTCGCGAGCCGCGGACCACGGACCACGGACCACGGACCCGGGCCCGGCCCGGCCCGGCTTGGATTGCGCAAGCGCGTATGTGGTGTGTGAGGCCTTAGCCCTATGTGAGCTTTACCATCCTCTAGAGCGGGTTGTGCATTACGGCCGTGCGCAGGTATCTTTCATGTGTGTTTTAGGAGAACAGCCTTCTTCCCATAGTCGCGGCCCCACGACTCCACACGTATAGGAGATTCCTCCAAGGGTGTATGCAAGGAAACACCCTGCCTCGTAGGTCTTGGAATCATTAAGAGTTTAAAAGCACATCCTAATCCCTTTGCATATGTGAGCACTGTCACCCTAGGGATGGGAGGAAACTATCAATGCTCCTCGAGATACCCAATCGGCTTGTTTCTACCCATTGAACCTCTTTGAGGTTGGGTTGCCACTGTTGGTATCTTCTCTATGGGCTTAATCCCATCCCCCTTGACGCTTCTAGAACCACGGTTCTAGATAAACCTTTTATTAGCTGATCAGCAAGGTTTTTCTCAGATCTGATAAATGAAAATGTTACAACATTGTTGTGGGGGGTTCTGAATCGAACCGGGCGGTTCGGGTGGCGAGCACAATCTAACAAGCCAAATAAAACAGACCGAGAATTACGTGGAAAACCCCTTCGCAACGTCGAAGGGGAAAAAACCACGGGCGGGGCGAGAATGCACTAGAACTATCTTTCGGTTACAATCTCTCACCTAAACCCCAATTACATTCCCTGAGGACCGGTCTCCCAAACTACCGACCTCTGTAATTTCACTCTGTCTACAGACCGTTGCGGACAGCGTCTGTCTGCAGGTCGCTTGCAAACAGTGTCTGGCTGCTGACCGACCGACCTCCGCAGACAGACTCTGGGTGCAGACCGACCGACCTCCGCAGACAGCTTCTGGGGGCAGACCGACCGACCTCCGCAGACAGCTTCTGGGTGCAGACCGACCGACCTCCGCAGACAGCTTCTGGGTGCAGACCGACCGACCTCCGAAGCTCCGCGAATTCCGGGACGAAACGGGCAGCGTCTCCTCCAGAAATCTTCCTCCTCTTTGCTGAAGGGGTAGGTCCCCTTTTATAGTGGCGGGGTGACGGTTACACTCCGCGAAAATCGGGCGAGTGACGTGTCCCCGCAATGAGCTCAACCGCCGCGGTGACGTGGCGCGCGGTTGAGACCTGGTCACGTTGGGCCGGAAAATGCGGAGCATTGTCAGCACTACGGGCCGTGTCAGACTGCTGCTTCACTCCTCATTTCGTTACACATCCCGTCGAGAAGAGGGGCTGCTACCCTCTTTGTGGACCAACCGACCGACCCCCCCCCTTTTCTCTGTCTACATGCCGACCTCAAAAGGAGGGGGGGGGGGGTGTGCTTCCCTTTGGTGACCGGCCGACCCCCCCCCCCTCCCCTCTCTGGCTACATGCCGACCCAAGGGGGGGGTGTGTTGTTTCCCTTGGTGACCGGCCGACCCCCCCCCTCCCCTCTCTGGCTACATGCCGACCCAAGGGGGGGGGTGTGTTGTTTCCTTTGGTGACCGGCCGACCCCCCCCTCCCCTCTCTGGCTACATGCCGACCCAAGGGGGGGGGGTGTGTTGTTTCCTTTGGTGACCGGCCGACCCCCCCCTCCCCTCTCTGGCTACATGCCGACCAAAAAGGGGGGGGGGGTGTTGTTTCCTCTGGTGACCGGCCGACCCCCCCCTCCCCTCTCTGGCTACATGCCGACCCAGGGGGGGGGGTGTTGTTTCCTCTGGTGACCGGCCGACCCCCCCCCTCCCCTCTCTGGCTACATGCCGACCCAGGGGGGGGTGTTGTTTCCTCTGGTGACCGGCCGACCCCCTCCGAAAAAGGAGTTGTACGCACAATACCCCCTCCTGACTGGACGGTCTTCGGTCCCGCCCGGTCAGGATGATTAGCCTCGATTTGCGTGCCCGCCTCAGTTCGGGGCTGCTGCAACTCAAAAAAGCTGTCTAGAGTCTCTTCTGATTTTTCGCCACATGGCGTTGCCGGGCGCCGCCACCTCGCCTTTTCGAAATTCGAACCCATCCATCTCCAACTTCGTCTATAAATAGGAGTCAGATGGTTCGTTTCTCTTCTCTGCTTCAAATCTTTCTTCTGCGGCTGAAGGTTCATTTGGGAGGAGTTTCGCCTGAATACACGTCGACGACTTGCGTGTCGGCTCATTTGTATACACGTCGAGTGCCTGCACGTCAGCTCGTTTGTATACACGTCGAGTGCTTGCGCGTCAGCTCCTTGGATACACGTCGAAGACCTGCTGCGAAGATGTCTTTCACCTGGTTCACAGTGCCGAACAAGTTCCCACTGATGGAGGATGTCCGGGCAGCATACGGTATTCCAGATGAAATTACGCTTTCTTTCGCTACCGATCCTCTTGACTCGTCAGACGACGACCACACCGTCGTCACGCTCGGTCAGCTTCGCTGCGGCATGCGGCTTCCCCTGGCGAGTTTCTCTGGTCGTCTACTGGAGCGCATGAGCGTGTCTCCTGGCCAGCTAGCTGGCAACGGCTGGAGGATCCTCCGCTGCATGGAAGAGATAGAGGTGCGGGCGGGGCAGCAGCTTTGCGTCGCGTACCTGCTGAAGAAGTATTTCCTCAAAGACTACAAGGTGACGCCTGGCAGCATCTTCTCATACTTCAGCCTGCAGGCGCGTGTAGGCAGTCGCCCTCCTATTGGGGGTTTAGCTGATTCAGTAAGGACTTGGAAAGAATGCCCCATTGTGGTCGGGGGACCTTGGAGGGGTGGCTTCAACGTCCCCAGTCGTCTCTCCCAACTCGCCGCGACCATTGAGGAGTACTACCCCTCCATGCAGCTTCAGTGCCCCGGAGCTGTTGAAGAGGAGTTGGACCAACTCATCAAGGAGGTGACAAACAACGACGACGACTGGCGGCAGCTGTTTCCGAAGCTACCGGTCGTCAGGTCCTACAGCTCCACTTCGAAGAAGGGCAAACAGCGTGCGGCGTCCAGTAGGGGAGAAGAACCCATTTCTTACTCTTCTGAGCTTCCTGACAGGTACGTCAGCTCCGTCAGACGATTCAATCCAAACACCGCTACATCTAAACTCTGCGTGGTCTTCAGGCGACGCACGAAGGCGACTAAAGCTGCAGACGAGAGCAGCCGTCCGGCCATGCGCAACGTAGCTGCACCGACGGGGAAATCAAGAAGGCGAGTTTTGCTGGCTGAGTCTTCCAGCGATGAAGAGGCTGGACGCACTCTTCTTGCTCGCTCCATGCGACGGTCCGCTGCCGACAACCTGCGCTCCCTCCCCGACGACTGGGTAGAGGACGTGCCGTCGACAGGTAATCAGTATATGGAGGTAGAGGAGTCGGACAGCCCTGGTTATAGTCTCTCTCCCTCCCTCGGGCGAGACGAGCGAGCCATACCGTCTGGCTCGGCTGGGTCGCGTAGGCGAGCTTCCCCCCGCGGTCCCTCCGCTTCACCTACCGTTGCACCAACTGCTGCCCCTGCCGCTAGAAAGCTTGATCGTGCTGTGACGCGGGAGTTCCTGCCTTCACCTTGCTCCTCTGCATCTGGGGGCCCTGCCAGGCCATCCCCCCATTCTCCCCTCAGGGCCACTGAAGCTACGTCCCATCGCCGTTCTCCCGGAGCTACTGAAGATTGCGGGGAGGAAGATGACTGTGTGGGTAGTCCTGGCTGGGAGCGTCAGCTCGACGAGTTTCATGAGGTAAGTCTAAGTCGTTAACGAGTTGACTGCACGTCGACGACGTGCGTAACTGCACGCCGATGATATGCATAACTACACGCCAACGATATGTTTTGACCATGTTGCTTCCTTCTTTGTCAGGCGGGCTGTCGACTTGTTGAGGGAGGCATGCAAAGGATGACGCATCTCAAGGTCTCCCTTCGGGCTTCTCGGCAGGAGTCGAGAGGGCTACGCGCTCAGCTGGCGGAAGCTCGACGGGTTCACGCCGAAGAACTTGCTACAGTCCAGGCTCAGCTTGAAGTCGCGCTGGCGAACGTTTCTGATGCCTTCGAGCTCCAAGAAGCGTTGGATTCTGCTAAGGTAGAAAATTACGAGGTGTGGGCAAAGTTCGAGGCGCAGGCGGCTACGATCAGGGAGCAGCGTGCCGAGGCCCATGCCGTCCAAGCCGCTCATGAGTCCGAAATTGCCGCGTTGAAGGCTTCCCTTGATCAGGCTGAAGCAGCACACAAGGCCTCCTTTGACCAGACCGAAGCAGCGCACAAGGCTGCACTAGACAGGCAGCAGGCTGAATACACAGCGGATTGCAAGTCGCTCCTTGCGGAGCAGGCGGAGATATGGCGCAAGAAGGTCGCGAAGGTGCGCGGCAAGCTCCCGTCAGGATCGTAGAAAGCTGAGGACGGCGACTGACCACCCTTGCTTGCTGCCTTACTTTGTTTCGTGATGTAATAAAACAAAGCTCCTGTTTGTACTGGGATCTCTTAACATTTCATCTGCACTTCATGACTGTTGCTTTTTTCATCAACTCTGCCTCTCAAGTTTACGTCGATGATCTGTTTGTGCTTTTACTATTCATCGACGATGTGTGTATCTACACGTCGACGACAAGCTGAGCTACACGTCGATGCACGTAACTACACGCCGGCGACGCGCAACTACATGTCGACGCGCGTAACTACACGCCGACGACGCGCTACTACACGTCGACGACGCGCAGCTACCCGTCGACGCGCGTAACTACACGTCGACGACGCGCGACTACACATCGACGACGCGCAACTACACGTCGACGACGCGCGACCAAAATCCGGTCCTTGTATTAGCACGGCTGATATACCCCGGATTGTTTGCGTGAGTTGATCGGTTGTTCCCCCGCGGGTTTTGCCAACCGATTTTCCCAAGTGTTCACCGGCCTGTCTCGCCCTTCATAGGGTCCTGTCGTCAGGTCGGCCAAGTGGTAGAACTCGCTCGGAGTGTTGTATATCACTTGGTTTAGGTTGGTCAACCGGTCGTACCCCGACGGGGTCTGTCGATCGATCTTTCCAGTTGTTCACCGGCCGGTCTCGCCCTTCGCAGGGTCCTGTCGACCGGTCGGCCAAGTGGTAGAACTCGCTCGGAGTGTTATATACCACTTGGTTTAGGTTGGTCAACCGGTCGTACCCCGACGGGGTCTGTCGACCGATCTTTCCAGTTGTTCACCGGCCGGTCTCGCCCTTCGCAGGGTCCTGTCGACCGGTCGGCCAAGTGGTAGAACTCGCTCGGAGTGTTATGTACCACTTGGTTTAGGTTGCCTCAGTTAACCCTTATTCTCTTATATGAACGAAAACACTGAGCAAGTGCATTTTTATTGAATAGATTCGGAGTTACAAAACGGTTACATGCATCTTGCCCATTTAACTACCCTGATAGAACTTGCGCAAGTTGGCTGCATTCCATGGTCTTGCCAGCGCGTCGCCGTCTTGAGTCTTCAGGCGGTAGGCTCCGTTTTTCCCCATACCATCGATGATGTACGGTCCTTCCCAAGTAGCTCCCAGCTTGCCACTTCCCAGCTCCTTGGTGTTGTCGAAGACCTTCCGCATAACTAGGTCCCCTTGTTTGAATACCCGCCTTCTGACCTTGCGATCATATGCCCTCTTGATGGCTTGATGGTAGTTAGCTAGGCGCGCCCTCGCTCTCTCCCTCTTCTCTTCCAGCAGGTCCAGGCCATCAAGCAGGAGTTCGTCATTCAGCTTCGGGTCGGCAGCTACGACCGTTCTCTGTGTCGGGACCAGGGTCTCCGTTGGCAGGACTGCTTCAGAGCCGTAGGTAAGGCTGAACGGGGACTCTCCCGTCGGTCGCTTCGGTGTCGTCCGATATGCCCATAAAACTCCGGGTAGAGCTTCTTCCCACAATCCTTTCTTCTGCTCCAGCTTCTTCTTCAGTATGTCGAGAATGGCACGATTCGTCGACTCTGCCTGCCCGTTGCTCTGGGGGTACCGCGGTGTAGAGAAGAATAACTTGATGTTGTTACTGGTGCAGAACTTCTTGATTGACTCCGCGTCGAACTGTCGCCCGTTGTCCGCAACGAAAGCCCGCGGCAGTCCAAATCGGCAGATGATGCTGCTCCATAGGAACTTTCCTACTTGAACTTCTCCGATCTTCAGCAGCGGGATTGCCTCCACCCACTTGGTGAAGTAGTCGGTGGCGACGAGGAGGAACTTCCTCCGGTTGGGCGACGTCGGGAAAGGGCCCAAGATATCCAACCCCCACTGTTGGAAGGGCCAAGGGCTGGATACTGGGTGCAGCTCTTCTGCGGGTTGATGTATGGAGGGAGCATGCTTTTGACATTGCAAGCACCTTTTCGCATATCCCCCCGCATCTGCTTCCATGGTGGGCCAGTAGTAGCCCTGCAGCTTGATCTTCCGTGCCAGGGATCTTCCTCCGGAGTGGTTCCCGCACCCCCCTTCGTGTACCTCCTTCATGATTTCAGCCGCTTGTTCCTTCGTGAGGCACTTGAGGTACGGTCCACCAAACGAACGCTTGTACAGCTCGTCATCGATGAGGGTGTATCTTGGAGCGTGCGCCTTGGTTCTTCGGGCCTCCTCGACGTCCTCCGGTAGTATCCCATCAAGCAGGTACTGCTTCATGTTGCCTATCCAATCCGCTCCGACCGCAATAGTATGGAGTGTCTCAATAGCATGCGTCCTCCTCGTCAGACAACTATCTTCTGCGGGGCCGACTGTTCGTGGGTCAGCTTGCACTTCGATGAAGACCCGCTTCTCTTTGTTTTCTCCGAGTACCGATGCTAGATTAGCAAGGGCATCCGCCTGCTTGTTTTCCGCTCTGGGGAACTGGTGGAAGCTTATGTCTTCGAATTTGGCGATCAACTCCCGAGCAAGCTTCAGGTAGGCTTGCATCCTTGCGTCGCGGGCTTCATACCTACCGGTAATCTGATTGATTACCAGTTGGGAGTCGCCATAGACTTGCAGGCTGGTCACCCCCAGCGCTGTCGCCATCTCCAGTCCTGTCAGCATCGCCTCGTACTCCGCTTCATTATTCGTCGTCGGAAAAAGTAGCCGCACTGATTTTTCGAGCTTCGTGTGGTCGGGGGTTACTAGGACTACCCCCACACCACTCCCGACTGCGCACGACGAGCCATCCACAAACAATCTCCAGCCCTGTTCTTCGTCTTCCTGTCCTGCTGCCACACCGACTCCCACGGGTCGACCGACAGCTATCGACAGGTCTTCTAACGTCTCTGGTACCGGTGCAGTGTCTTCCGCCGGAAAATCGCTGAGGAAGTCCGCAAGTGCTTGGCCCTTGACTGCTTTCCGAGGCACATACCGAGGACCAAACTCTTGCAGCTCTGCAGCCCACTTGCTCAGCCGACCTGCCCGAGTAGAGTTATCCAGTACTTCCTTCAGGGGGTGCTCGGTGATGACCTCGATGGGGTGAGCGACGAAGTACGGGCGAAGCCTCCTTGACACGTACACTAATGCCAGGGCAACTTGTTCGATCCGCGCGTACCGAGTTTCAGCTGACGTCATGATGCGGCTGACGTAGTAGACAGGCTTCTCCACTCCTTCACTCTCGCATATCAGTACCGCGCTGATTGCTGCCTCCGATACCGAAAGATACACCCCCAGCGTTGCACCTGGCCGGGGGGCTGTCAAGATAGGGGGTCGGCCAAGATACGTCTTTAGCTCTTGAAACGCCTCTTCACAGCGTTGGTCCCAGTCGAAAGGTGCGAGCTTACTCAGCCTCTCGAACAGGGGCCGACACCGATCTGAGGACTTGGAAATGAAGCGATTGAGGGCGTTGATCCGTCCGGTAAGCTTCTGGACTTCCTTTCGTGACTTGGGCGACGGCATCTCCTCCAAAGCTCGGATCTGCTCTGGGTTGGCTTCGATTCCCCGTCGGGTGACCAAGTATCCCAGAAATTTTCCCGACGTCACGCCGAAGGCACACTTGGCCGGGTTCAACTTCATACTGTACCTACGCAGGGTTGCGAAGGTTTCCTCCAGGTCTTGCATGTGCGTATCCTCAGCCTGACTCTTCACCAGCAAGTCGTCGACGTAGACCTCCACGTTCCTTCCGATTTGGTCGACGAACATCTTGTTTACCAGCCTCTGGTACGTCGCTCCAGCGTTCTTCAGCCCGAAAGGCATCATCTTGTAGCAGAAAAGCCCTCGACCCGTGACAAAGGTCGTGTGCTCCTGGTCTTCCGGATTCATGGGGATCTGGTGATAGCCTGAGTAACCGTCCATGAACGAGAGCCTCTCGTGTCCCGCTGTGGAATCCACCAGGGTATCGATGCGTGGTAGCGGGTAGCTGTCCTTCGGGCACGCCTGGTTGAGATTCGTGAAGTCGATGCAGACACGAATGGCTCCTGACTTCTTGGGGACGGCCACCACGTTAGCGATCCACTTCGGGTACCGAGCCTCTCTGATGATGCCAGCTCGTAGCAGCTTCTCTACCTCCATGTTGACAGCTGCTGCTTTTTCCGGTGCTAGCGACCGGGGCTTCTGACGTACAGGCGCAGCTCCTTCTCGTATATTGAGGTGATGACAGGCTACCTCGGGGTTGATGCCTGGCATGTCCTCAACTGACCATGCGAACACGTCCAGGTTTGCCTTGAGAAATATCGTCATGGCTTCGGCATGATGCTTCGGCAGCTGCGACCCGAGAAAAGTTATCCTCGGATGACCCGCTTCTCCTAAGTCCACGGGCAGAATTGGCTCGACGGCAGGCGACTCCTCCCACTCCGCGTTCGGGCTCTCCAACTCGTCCGGCTCTTTAAATTCAACCGGTTGGTCGGTCTTTTGGGGGTGCGTCATCCTGCTCAGCTCTTTACCTTCAGCTGGTAGGTCGATCTCCATCGGGTCGCTCGGGCTAGTTAGCTCTTTAAGTTCAGCTAACTGACCGGTCTTCTTCAAGCTCCTTGACGCATTCAGTTCTTTACGTTCAACTGAATGGTCGGTCTTCTGTAGGTCCCCCGACACCGTCAGCTCTTTACGTTCAGCTGACAGGTCGGTCTTCAGCAGGTCTTCCGACACTATCAGCTCTTTACGTTCAGCCGACAGGTCGGTCTTCAGCAGGTCCCCCGACACTGTCAGTTCTTTAAGTTCAACTGACAGGTCGGTCTTCTCAGATGCTTGGTCTCCTCGCGCTCGTACGCTTGATAGGGCGTGGTGCTGGAGCGTGGGTGCTTCTCGACTTTGCCTCGCAGTCCAGAGGTTGAGGATGCCCAACTCATCGCCGCCTTCACCTGGCTCTCCCCCTTCGATTTGGCATGTCGTCTTCAGATGGATGGCACTGAGCTCGCACTTGGCTGCCGAGGACTGGTCACCTCGAATGCTCATCACACCCTTGTCGGTCCAAAACTTCACCACCTGATGGGCCGATGAGGGGACCGCATCCAAGTGGTGGAGCCACGGTCTTCCGAGGATAATGTTGTATGCCGAATGAGCTTCGATCACAATGAACCGGGTGAGGTTAGTGAGATGCCCTGTTGTGATCGGGAGGGTGATCTCACCAACCACCCTTGCAGCCTCCCCCGTGAAGCCCGTTATCGTCGATGACGATTCGGTCATTTGTCCGCGATCTAGCTGCATGGCGTCGAAGGCGCTGAGGAAGAGCACATCAACTGAACTTCCGGCGTCGACCAGAATTCTCTTCACTAGGCAATTGGCTATCTGCAGCCGTATGACCAGGGGATGGTTGTGAGGCCTCTCTATTCCGACCAAATCAGCAGCCGAAAATTGTACTGCAGCTTCCACTTTTGGCTCAGGACGGATGACAGGGTCAAGCACCACATGGTGGACTTGCCTTGTTTGTTCAATACGCCGCACCTGTCGGTCGACGGCATTTGCCGACGGTACAGGGCCAGGGTACCCGTAGACGGCGTCTACCTCTCGGAGCTGGCGTCTTTCTGGTGGAGGGCCCGGTAAGCGCTGCGCCGTCGCTCCTCGCTGGACTTCCCCTACTGCTTTAGTCTCTTTGCGTTGAGGGAGGTCAATGAAGCAGCCAATATGGCCGGCCTCAATGAGATCCTCAATATGATGTTTGAGCGCCCGACACTGCAGGGTAGTGTGGCCTTGGCCCTGGTGGTACTCGCAGTACCTTGACGCATCTCTGGCTCCTCTCTCTCCAAGTTCAAGCGGTTGCGCTCACTTGAAGTATGGTTCGCCCTTGATGGCTTCCAGAATCTGGTCAATGGGGGCGTTCAGTACTGTGAACTCCCTGTTCCACTGCGGCCTCGCTGGCCTGTCTTGCCTTTGCCGCTTCGCCTCGTGCCGTGTCGCATCCCCCTGCTGCTTGTTGACGTTCTTCACAGCAGCAGGCTTGGCGTAGCCCTGGTGCGGGACCCTGGTTTCCACCGCCTTCCTCTTGCGGTCCGCGTCTTCAATCTTGATGTACTTCTCAACGCGCCGCGACAGCTCGTCGATCGTCTCCGGAGTCCGCTTGATGAGCGACGCGTTGACGAGTTGGGCAGGCTGGATGGCGTTCTTGAAGGCCGCGATCACCATGCGATCCTGCCCGTCTGCGTCCGCCAAGCTCAGGTACTCGGACCTGAACCTATGGTAGAATTGTCGGAGCGTCTCCTTCTGGGTCATACTCATCCCGAAGAGTGACTCCAGAGTCTTCAGCTCCCGGCGATTACATCGGTACTGGTCGATGAACCGCGTGCTCAGCTCCGAGAAGGAGGAGATGGACGAGGGCCTAAGCTTGTGGAACCATTCGAGGGGGGTTCCCGACAAGCTGTTGGCGAAGGTCCGGCAGAGGATATGATCATCCTCATGCGGGACCAAGGCATCCCGGAAAGCCAGTACATGCTCTACCGGGTCTTTCGATCCGTCAAACTTGGGAAGGCGTGGAGGATTCCATCCTCGAGGGAACGGCTCCCGGAGTAGCCTCTCGACAAGCGGCGACCGTGCGGCTCCTCGGATGGCGACTTCCTCCAACCGGTCGGGAGCTCGGACCCCCGGTCGGTCTCGCTGGATCTCCTCTCGCTCCCCGAGTCGCTCCGACGCATGTACCCGAATGCGCTCGTGTACGCTCCTCCGATCAGTAGTATGAGCCGGCTGCCGACTAGCTGGCGTCATCCGAGTGTGGTGACTATCACTCGGTTGACGATGACATTCTTCATCTCGCTTCGGGCGACGCACTTGTGCCGAGTCCGTCTTCGAGTGATGCTTGGAGGCATGCGGCTGTCGGGGGTGTGCTCCGAGCCGGGACCAGACATCCGAGCGTGCCGACGCCGCTCGCGCATGTTTGGTTCTCTCCGCAGGCTCCGGGCTGCTCGAGTCTCGCCCATCGGGATTTGCACTCTGGACCTCCACCGAGCGATTACCCCTGACCTCCACCTGAGGCACTGGTTGCGGCTGCATTTGCACTGGTGGGGCAGCTTGAGTGGGGAGACTCTGTCCCGCTTGGGCCAACATGCCCTGGTTGAGCAGACCGCCCGCCGGCGTGGCCCGCACGAAGTCACGCAACTCCTCGTAGTTGCGCTGCATCGTTTGGAGCTGGGTGGTGAGAGCTTGCTGGGTCATCATCATTGTTGCCAGAAAAGCTTCCGATAGACCCCCTGTCAGAGGAGCCAGGGTTGCTACCGGAGCTTGACTGGACTCCCCGACCCCCAGTACAGGATTTGCCAACGGGACTACGCGCTCCGTGTCCGTTGGCTGTTGAACAAGACGCCCGACGTCATTCGCATCTCCGAGTGGTGCGGCTTCGGACAGGAGCTGCGACGTCGAGCGAGTACGATACGGTCCACCGGCCATCGTTCTTCAACCGTGTGGTCGTGGACTGCTGGTTGCAGGTAGCTTCGGACTGATCGACACCCACGGGTCTACAGTCGAAAGCTATTAGTAGGAAGTCTCGAAGACGATCCCACAGACGGCGCCAAGATTGTAGGGGGTTCTGAATCGAACCGGGCGGTTCGGGTGGCGAGCACAATCTAACAAGCCAAATAAAACAGACCGAGAATTACGTGGAAAACCCCTTCGCAACGTCGAAGGGGAAAAAACCACGGGCGGGGCGAGAATGCACTAGAACTATCTTTCGGTTACAATCTCTCACCTAAACCCCAATTACATTCCCTGAGGACCGGTCTCCCAAACTACCGACCTCTGTAATTTCACTCTGTCTACAGACCGCTGCGGACAGCGTCTGTCTGCAGGTCGCTTGCAAACAGTGTCTGGCTGCTGACCGACCGACCTCTGCAGACAGACTCTGGGTGCAGACCGACCGACCTCCGCAGACAGCTTCTGGGTGCAGACCGACCGACCTCCGCAGACAGCTTCTGGGTGCAGACCGACCGACCTCCGCAGACAGCTTCTGGGTGCAGACCGACCGACCTCCGAAGCTCCGCGAATTCCGGGACGAAACGGGCAGCGTCTCCTCCAGAAATCTTCCTCCTCTTTGCTGAAGGGGTAGGTCCCCTTTTATAGTGGCGGGGTGACGGTTACACTCCGCGAAAATCGGGCGAGTGACGTGTCCCCGCAATGAGCTCAACTGCCGCGGTGACGTGGCGCGCGGTTGAGACCTGGTCACGTTGGGCCGGAAAATGCGGAGCATTGTCAGCACTACGGGCCGTGTCAGACTGCTGCTTCACTCCTCATTTCGTTACACATCCCGTCGAGAAGAGGGGCTGCTACCCTCTTTGTGGACCAACCGACCGACCCCCCCCTTTTCTCTGTCTACATGCCGACCTCAAAAGGAGGGGGGGGGGGGGTGTGCTTCCCTTTGGTGACCGGCCGACCCCCCCCCTCCCCTCTCTGGCTACATGCCGACCCAAGGGGGGGGGGTGTGTTGTTTCCCTTGGTGACCGGCCGACCCCCCCCTCCCCTCTCTGGCTACATGCCGACCCAAGGGGGGGGGTGTGTTGTTTCCTTTGGTGACCGGCCGACCCCCCCCCTCCCCTCTCTGGCTACATGCCGACCCAAGGGGGGGGTGTGTTGTTTCCTTTGGTGACCGGCCGACCCCCCCTCCCCTCTCTGGCTACATGCCGACCAAAAAGGGGGGGGGGGTGTTGTTTCCTCTGGTGACCGGCCGACCCCCCCTCCCCTCTCTGGCTACATGCCGACCCAGGGGGGGGGGTGTTGTTTCCTCTGGTGACCGGCCGACCCCCCCCCTCCCCTCTCTGGCTACATGCCGACCCAGGGGGGGGGTGTTGTTTCCTCTGGTGACCGGCCGACCCCCTCCGAAAAAGGAGTTGTACGCACAATTGTGTTTTAGTTTATATCGCAGTGATGCGTGTCTTACCTTAAGGTGTCTGTTCATTTTTACATATGCATTCTCTTGACTGCATTTGTCTATTGCAGCCCTACAATCACAATAAATGGAGATTGCCGGCAATGGGTGATCTCCTAAGGAAACATCCATAATTAAGTCCCTAAGCCACTCGGCTTCAGTACACGTATTGTCTAGTGCTATCATCTCGGACTCCATGGTACTTCTAGCTATCACGGTTTGCTTAGAAGATTTCCATGCAACGGCTACACCGCCTAGAAGGAAAACAAATTCAGTGGTGGATTTGACATCTACTGAATCGCTAATCCAGTTAGTGTCACCATACCCCTCTAGCACACTAGGATACCCACTAAAGTTTAACCCATATGTTATGGTTCCTTTAAGGTAACGCATTACCCTTTCTAATGCATTCCAATGTTCTTGACTAGGGTTACTAGTGTATCTACTTAGCCTACTAGCTGTATATGCTATGTCGGGTCTAGTATAGTTTGCTAAGAATCCTAGTGAACCTATGACCTGAGCATACTCTTTTTGTAAAGCTGGATTTCCAATATTCTTTACTAAGTGAGTATGTGGGTCATAGGGGGTGGATACGGGATCACAATCAAAGTAGTAGAACGTCCTCAACACCTTCTCAACATAGTGAGCTTGAGACATCTTAATGCCTTTGCCCTCTCTGGTGATCTTGGTGTTAAGGATCATCTCTGCCTTTCCTAAATCCTTCATATCAAAGTTCTGGGATAGAAATTCCTTGACATCGTTAATGATGTCCATACAGGTACCGAATATGAGTATATCATCGACATACAAGCATAAGATAACTATGTTGCCATCAGAGGCTCCATAGTAAACACATTCGTCGGTTTTGTTTATAACAAAACCATACGAAAGTATTACCTGGTCAAACTTCTCGTGCCATTGTTTGGGAGCTTGCTTAAGCCCATAAAATGACCTAACGAGTTTACACACCATGTGCTCCTGACCAAGAACTACAAAACCCTCAGGTTGATCCATATATATCTCCTCTTCTAAATCTATATTTAGGAAAGCGGTTTTAACATCAATATGGTGGATGTACAATCCATGAACATAGGCTAAGGCAATAAGAATCATAATCGTGGTTATCCTTGTTACGGGAGCATATACGTCGAAGAAATCTATACCGGGTTTTTGAGTAAAATCCTTAGCAACTAAATGAGCCTTAAACTTCTCTACCGATCCATCGGGTCGCAGTTTCTTTTTGAAAACCCATTTAGACCCAATGGTTCTAGCGCCTGGGGGTAGATCGGTGAACTCCCAAGTCTGGTTCTGGATAATGGATTGTATCTCATTATTCACTGCTTCTTTTAAGAAGGGTGAATCCCAAGATTTCATTGCTTCTTCAAAGGAGGTTGGAGTGTCCTCTACGAGAAATATGTAGAAGGCATCTCCAAAATCCTTCTCCTTCCTAGTCCTAGTACTTCTCCTAGGCTGTGGTTCTGACTCGTTCTCTACAGGGTGTCATCCTCAAAAGGATTAGCCCCACTAGAACTAGCGCCTGCATCATAGTGCAGCTGACTCACGGGTGCATCTATCCTAGTCCTAAAGGGAAATACGTCCTCAAAGTAGGTTGCGTCCCCGGACTCGATAACGGTATTGGTCGATATCCCATCGATATCAGATCGAACGACTAGGAATCTATTGGCATTACTATTAGTGGCATAACCTAAGAAAACGACATCTACAGTCTTGGGTCCTATCTTCTTTCTTCTGAAGTTAGGTACCTTAACTTTAGCCAGGCACCCCCACACTCTAAGATGACTCAAGTTTGGCTTCCTATTCTTCCAAATTTCATAGGGTGTGAGGTTGCTAGACTTGAGGGGAATCCTATTAAGAATGTAGCAAGCTGTTACTAGCGCTTCTCCCCACAAGTTCTCTGCTGTGCCGGAGCTAATCAACATAGAGTTGGTCATATCGAACAAGGTTTTGTTTTTCCTTTCAGCGACCCCGTTTGATTGGGGACTGTAGGGAGCAGTCACTTGATGGATAATTCCATACTCTTCGCAACAATCGGTTAATTCATTTGAGGTGTACTCTCCACCTCGATCGGACCAAAGGATCTTAAAGGATCTTTGAAATTGGTTTTCTATCTCGGTTATGTAAATCCTAAACTTACTAATGACCTCATCCTTAGTTTTAATAAAGTAGACATAACAGTATTTTGAGAGATCGTCAATAAAGGTAACAAAATACTTGTTGCCGTCTCTAGTTAATCTACCCGAATCACATACATCGCTATGAATCAACTCAAGAAACTCAGAGTCTCTATCAACAGATCTAAATGGTTGCCTAGGTTGTTTCGCTTCTACGCACACCTCGCATTTACGGGAGGGAATGTTGCTTTTAGGGATTAGGTTTAGGTTCATTAGTCGCTTAATAGAATGAAAGGTTGCATGACCCAATCTCTGATGCCAAGTAGAGGAGGACTCAATATTCATTATAATAGAATCATTTGTGTAATGACCGGCACTCCAGGATGTTTCGCTCAGGGCAACCCAGTCCCATTTAAATATTATTTTAAGGCCACTTCTAGAATAATTGTTTGATTCATTGTTTGTGCTTGAAGGGGACCAGGCAGCGGGTCCCGGGTACGAGTCGCAGGGCTGTATCGGAGATGTAGTTACACGAGCTTGTGAGCATGTGAATCGAGGCAGGACACAAATATTTTATATATATATATATATATAAATATAATTTTAATAATCAAATACTGTAGTAGGTTTGTCGGACCCGGCAAGGTTTGTGCGCCAGTGCGTCTCGGCGCGACCCGAGTCAAGGGCGAGTCAGGCTCGACACGAGTCAAGCACGAGTCGAGCTCGATCGGTTTTAGAAAAATAAAAAAATTAAAAAAATTAAAAAAAATTAAAAATTAAAACCCTCTCACTTACCCTCATCCTCACTCTCACCCAACACCCAAACCCACCCAGCCAACCCAACTCTCTCTCTCTCTCTCTCTCTCTCTCTTAATCCCATCCAACCCATTCAACCAACCCACTTCATCCAAACCCTTCAAACCCCACCACACTGGTCAAAAGAAAGAAAAAGAAAAAAAAAAAAAAAAAAATCCAAAACCCACTTCCAAAACCCGAACCCAGCCCAAGTCAAACCCGACCCAACCCCTTTCTTCTCTCTCTCTTCGTCTCTTCTCTCCCATCTCTTAGATCTCTCTCTTCTCTCTCATTGGACCCCTCTCCCCTCATCCCGAGCCCGAGAATCCCGCCGTGAATCCTGCCGCCCTGGATCCCGCCCCGAATCCTGCCGTCGCCGCCGCCGCCGCCTCGGATTCCGCCTTGAATCCCGCCGTCGCCGTCGCCCCCTTCCCCCTTTAAAACCCCAGCACCTCCCCTCCTTCAAAACCCAATCCCTCACCCCTACTCCCTCAATCCGTGCCCTTGCCCAGACCCACCACTCTCCTCTCATTTCCCTCTCGATCACACCCTAGTATCTTTCTTTGTGTGCTGCCACAAGGTGGCCGACAAGAAGGGAGAGCGGCAGCAGTGAAGGCATGGTTCCTTCAACCCTTGCTGTGAGTGTGGCCGTGCGGAGGAGTGAAGCCCAAATTTCAGCCAGGTGGGTCATCCTCCCCCATTTCCCCATCTCTTTCTCCCCTCCATTCCTCTCTCTTTTCCCTCTTATTTTCTTCTCTATAATACCCATTTTCCTTTCTCTTTCTTGTTTTCATGCGGCAGCATGGAGTGGAGTGCGAGGAAAGAGTAGCAGCGGCACGAAGAAGGATCCCCCGCAACAACCACAGGTCGCCCCTCCCTCCTCGCTCTTTCCTTTGAATGAACCAATCCTGACCTTCGTTTGACCTCTGCTTTGGCCGCCGTAACAGCCGCCGGCTATGTGGCTGGCCATTGAGTGGCGACACCCGACCATTATGAGCACCCCACCATTAGACACTTTGACCCCTAACCCATGTGGTGTTTGATCGCAACCATCGACCCTCGATATTGCCTGGCATTTAGAACTCATGCCGTAACCCTTTAAACCATCTTGAATTGCCATTTCCGACCCACCGAGTGGTACGATTCAACGAAACCTTCTGATGGTTGATTTTTCGCCAATTCAATCATTGTTGTATTCGACCGAGTTTCAAGCCCTTACCTCGAGGTAGTGAGCCGATCTCTTCGGGGCGTGCTTACCTCGACGTTGGCACTACCCATGAACACCAAATGAATTGTTTTATGCGGGTGCGATTTTGATATTTTTAGGCGAAGGAGCCGAGCCATGTGAACAACCTCAGGGCATCGACAACTGTCGATATAACCTTTGGCCGTGAACTTAGTCTCTAACTTTGCCCTCCCTTGTTTCGTGTGCGAGTCCATCGTGTCGTTTCACACGGTGTCATAAGCCGCCATGTCGATCATCGATTCCCACGGTCATAGTGGCCATTAGCCCCTTCATGTCAACCCTACCTATTTCGGGACACGACCGGACGAGGCATGTTACTTAATCCTAATTGTATATGTTGATCAAGCCCATGAGCCACCCTCGAGTTTAGCGGGCCCGATCACATCGAATCACGCTCACTCAAAGTTGATGATACCGACGCGAGCCAAACCACCTCACATAGCCATTTGTGCACGAGACCGACCTTCAACACCTAAGCCCGACCGTGATCGGCTTTGCCGATTTTGCCATTGATCGGCGTGGTTACGACCGTTTTATCGAAATAGCGCTATTGAACCTAAAAAGGCTTCTAACATTGACAACGATGACTAATCGAGACGATGCCATTGGAACATCGTTTTGTGTGCCAGTAGATATGCGTCCGATGATGCTTACCTTTGGCGTATCGGTTTGCGTACCAATAGATCGGCATCCGATGACGCTACCTTTGGCGCATCGGTTTGCATGCCAGTAGATCGGCATCCGATGACGCTACCTTTGGCACATCGGTTTGCGTGTCAGTAGATCAACATTCGATGATGCTACCTTCGGTGCATCGGTTTGCGTGCTAGTAGATCGGTATCCGATGATGCTACCTTCGGTGCATCGGTTTACGTGCCAGTAGACCGGCGTCCAATGGCGCTACCTTTGGCGCATCGGTTTGTGTGTCAGTAGACCGACGTCCGATGGCGCCTAAAATTCTTGACCCGGCCAACTCGGGTCTAAACCCGTATTACCCGGTAGCAAGCAATGACCATATGCCCGTTGTGTGTGTTTGGCAGTTCGTGGACGTGTTGACCCCATCGGAGACGGAGCTGAGGTTGCTAGCAGAAGCTCATGTTCGATAATCAGGTGACATCTACTCCCCTTCCCGTGGTCTTTAATAGTGGGAAATGAGAACAACTAGGGTAGGTGTCCATGGTATTGCATGCGGGTCCCACCGGGCATCGTCGCATGTGGTCACGTGGATCCCTCCTTGCATGCAAAGTCGCGAGTCCAGCGACGCATGCTTTAAAATATTATTAAAATAAACATGCTTTAAAATATTAATAGAATAATTATAATTTTTGCATGGACACCATAATTAGGTATTCCCTTAAATTAAAATATAATTTAATAATGATTATCGAGACCCACCCTACTAAAAGGAGTGGCAATCCTAATATACTGGTTTTGGGGGAGTGTAGGTTGAATCGCTTTGAGAGCGATGTGACCTTTAGCTGTAGCACTATTATGGGTTGCGAGAGCAGTGCGGGACCAGAGTTAAAATGTTGCAGATTATTAATCACCGTATGCATTTTTTTTAATTGTCTAAGTATTTGTGTAAAAATAATTATTTACTGTTGGAGTATTTCATACTTTGTTAAAATGGGTGAAATTGAGAAGATTAGGACCCCGTGCGCGCAAGGGCCGTGAACCACCCTGCGCGCACAGCTGAAGATCAGTAGGCCAAGGGGTCACGGGCAAGGATTGTGGTAAAGCCAATAGGTGGTGCCCTCGAGTAGGGATTGGCCTAGCAATTCCTGTCCCAGGGTAGTTGGAGACCCTAAAGAAAGCAAGTTGGGCGGTAGAGCTCCACCGTGAAAGACGGGAAACCCCTTATGATCATATGGGTGACTTTGCGCATGGTGTTGGAGTATGCGCGGCGAGAGAGTTGGCCCTCTACATCGAAATAAAAGGCCCTATAGTAATGCCCGACCGGGGGCAAGATGAACAGAATATCCGGGGTTCACATTAGGATAGATATTTTATATGATTACTAATTAACAAGTATGGAATCCTAATGTTGGATTGTGGAAATTTTGGAGCATTGGCAATCTGGTAACATTCAGATGATCTTTTTGTTTAAATAGTTTACTGCAAAATATTGAGTGAACTTTATGATAGACAATCTAGTGACAGTAGGTATTGCATGAGAACATAGACTGCTGGTAGGATTAGATTATCCCTCTGTAAATATTAACGATCTATACTAGGACTGCTAAAAATAATTTAATTAGATCGGTTGTCTCATATTATTAAAGACTATTAGATGTCACTAGCCATTAATTTGGCTAATCTTCCAATTTTCCATTGGGGGCTACTCTTTCCCACGAGTAGACTCTCCTGCAGGTTCGGAGGTTCAGAAGTAGCAATGGGGAGGCTCGAGGCAGAGTTAGGGTTGCAGTAGTGTCATGTCTTTAGTTTGTCGTCTTGTAGTTTTTTCTTATTTTGGCAATGTAATCAATTGGATAAATATTAGAGCTATCCAGTTTTAGTGTTTTGAGATACTTAGTGGCAAAATCCAGCTGAATTATTTTGGGTAGGCCTCTCCTCAAGGCCCCAAGCCTAGGATAGATCACAATAGAAATATAAGAAAAATAATTAACTTAATTGACTAGCCCTGTAGATAGGACCTCTAAACCAGTACCCGAGTGCTAGAAAGCGGGTGAGGCTACTCGGCTTGCCATTAGAGGCTTGAGCCTCGTGCTCCCTTAAGAGGGACTTCTGTCAACATGTGGGGCACCGGCTGACCGCACATGCTGAGAGGATAACCCGGTTGAAGGTCGAGCGTGATCATTTCTCTGTCAACAAAAATTTTATCTCTCTTTTAAAATAAAAATGTTTTCATAAAAACCAAATTTTAAAATACCCCTTGTTTCTCCCTCCTTCTCCTTCATTTAGGAGAAAGCTGCAGTCCTGTGAGAAACCCTAATTGGTGTAGTTAGGCGACCAAACCCTAGATCCCTTGGTTTTTCTCAACTCACACCCCAGGGATCGGTTCCAGATTTCTGGGGCGTGACAGCTGGTATCAGAGCGTAGGGATATGTTCCTAGGGGTTTCATTAGGATGTTATCTTGTGATACGGAAGGTTTAGGCCATACTAGTGCTAGGGTGTTTTTTAGAGATAGTCAAGAGGTTGATTTGGTAGTATTTCTCAGAGTAGTCAGTGGTAGCTTAGTATGCGTATCTAAGGGTAAGAGTCTAGGGTTTATTGTACTTGGAGAATTGGTTAGGTTGGAGGAATTGATTGATAGCTAAGACGTCGTTCATACTTATGTATTTGATCGATAGGGACTTGAGATGTTAAGCATAATGTTTGTCTCTGAACCTTAATGTTTAGGTTCAGAGCTAGTCGTGATGACTCAGGTAGAAACTGTATAGAAGATCTTAACCAAGAATATGGTTTTGTGATTCCTTGGCAGGAGCATAGTGTATTTGTTTTGGGATGAATGCTTAATTGGATTTGTTAATGGTAGTGAATTGACCGAGAACTAGAGAACAAACTTTAGTTGGTAACATTGTTGATCGGTTTTGGGAAATGAATACATATCGATTATGTCTGTGAAGATGTATATGATGATTTGTCTAGCATGGGTCGTAAGGTTATTCTTTTTGTTGGTTTTTATTATTTTTTGTTGACCTTAGTATTAGAAACCTAGCCAGTATTTTAGGACTTCCTAATCTTCGTTGACCCTTAGCACTAGAGACCTAGTCGGTATCATAGGGTTCCCTGATTTCTCAAAAACTTTTAGAATTAGAGACTTAGTCGGTATTTTAGGATCATCCATTATCTCGTTCTAGGTATAATGATTGGTTTGATCTTCTTGATGGTTTTATCCTGTATATCATGGGTCGAAATAGAGCTTATATGTCATTCCTATAAGTAATGCTGATGACCCTTAGGGGTAGTGGTTTCAAGGAGTGCACTAGGAGATGAAAATATCTGGTGGTGGTTTGAATTTCCTTGGTTAGCAGATTTCGAAATACCTCGATAGAGATCCTCGCGATAGGGTACGTGTTGCTCCCCAGAAACTTGAGCAGTGGGTTGTGACTGTCCAGCAGATGACATAATAAGGCTACGCACTAACTCGATGATTAATTTAGTGCAGAATTCTAGCTCTTGGTGTCAGTATCATAGTTTTCGACTCCCTTCAAGCAATGAAATTATTCTAGTCTAGTGTTCTCTGATTTGTGCTTTAGAGTGTGTCATTCATAGACTTTCAGAGTTGCTTTAGTTTACGACTAGTCATCCAGTAGTATAGTGTGTGTCGTATCCTAGTTTTCGGCTCCATTTGGTCAGTAGGTTAGTTGTTCTCGTAGTTCAGTGTTTTCTACGCGAGTAGTAAGCTTCCTCGTATATCTGAATGATACATCATAGTGTATCCTTTAGAAGGTTTTCGAGTCATACCACAATAACATAGTTGAGTGTTGGTATCAGGTCTTTCTTTAAGTATCGGTGTTTTACGATTCATCATTGTTCCCTCCTTATTCTCGTTCGTTTGTGGCATAGTTGTGCTATCTTGGACTCAACTTTTTCTAGGTTAGCCAGTGTGTATGTTGGGATATCCAATTCGTATCATAGTAGTGTCTTCCTCGTAGGTTAGTAGTGGTTGTGTAGGTAATAGAGGTATTTCCTCCAGGGAGGAATCTCGTGGAATTTAAGTCTAGATGCACAAGTTTGAGTCGTCTAGTTGTCGTCTTCAGTTTGAATCTTTAGGTGTATGGGGGTAGTTCTATGTGTATATACAAATAAATTTTTTTTTAGTACCGTTAGATGAGAGTGTCCCGTGATCTTATTTCATGAGTCAAACTGTTACCTTACTTCTGGATAAGGGGGACGCTCTTTATCCAGAAGAGGGAGACAATCCGAACTCATGAAAGTCTATATTAGTCCTTAATGATTAGAATGGAAAATTAAAACCAAAGCTCGTATCCGCGGTGCGAGAATTTGGAGATTCATCTCTATCCTAATAATTATGAGACTCGATTCATATTACGTTAGTTGAGAGAGTAGAGTCGCGAGTAGTAGGGTATATGGCATATATTTTCCTTTTTGGTAAGTTTGGTGTAGTGACTTATTGTTCTTATTGCCAAGGTAAATAGTATTATTTATACCGATTATAGATCTGTCTTTCGTCGTTATGAGAGTATAGATGACAATTTTGTATTCTTAGTTTAGAGATTTAATTTTCGGGACGAAAATTCTATTAAGGTGGGTAGGATGTAATGACCGGCACTCCAGGATGTTTCGCTCAGGGCAACCCAGTCCCATTTAAATATTATTTTAAGGCCACTTCTAGAATAATTGTTTGATTCATTGTTTGTGCTTGAAGGGGACCAGGCAGCGGGTCCCGGGTACGAGTCGCAGGGCTGTATCGGAGATGTAGTTACACGAGCTTGTGAGCATGTGAATCGAGGCAGGACACGAATATTTTATATATATATATATATATATATAAATATAATTTTAATAATCAAATACTGTAGTAGGTTTGTCGGACCCGGCAAGGTTTGTGCGCCAGTGCGTCTCGGCGCGACCCGAGTCAAGGGCGAGTCAGGCTCGACACGAGTCAAGCACGAGTCGAGCTCGATCGGTTTTAGAAAAATAAAAAAATTAAAAAAATTAAAAAAATTAAAAATTAAAACCCTCTCACTTACCCTCATCCTCACTCTCACCCAACACCCAAACCCACCCAGCCAACCCAACTCTCTCTCTCTCTCTCTCTCTTAATCCCATCCAACCCATTCAACCAACCCACTTCATCCAAACCCTTCAAACCCCACCACACTGGTCAAAAGAAAGAAAAAGAAAAAAAAAAAAAAAAAATCCAAAACCCACTTCCAAAACCCGAACCCAGCCCAAGTCAAACCCGACCCAACCCCTTTCTTCTCTCTCTCTTCGTCTCTTCTCTCCCATCTCTTAGATCTCTCTCTTCTCTCTCATTGGACCCCTCTCCCCTCATCCCGAGCCCGAGAATCCCGCCGTGAATCCTGCCGCCCTGGATCCCGCCCCGAATCCTGCCGTCGCCGCCGCCGCCGCCTCGGATTCCGCCTTGAATCCCGCCGTCGCCGTCGCCCCCTTCCCCCTTTAAAACCCCAGCACCTCCCCTCCTTCAAAACCCAATCCCTCACCCCTACTCCCTCAATCCGTGCCCTTGCCCAGACCCACCTCTCTCCTCTCATTTCCCTCTCGATCACACCCTAGTATCTTTCTTTGTGTGCTGCCACAAGGTGGCCGACAAGAAGGGAGAGCGGCAGCAGTGAAGGCATGGTTCCTTCAACCCTTGCTGTGAGTGTGGCCGTGCGGAGGAGTGAAGCCCAAATTTCAGCCAGGTGGGTCATCCTCCCCCATTTCCCCATCTCTTTCTCCCCTCCATTCCTCTCTCTTTTCCCTCTTATTTTCTTCTCTATAATACCCATTTTCCTTTCTTTTTCTTGTTTTCCTGCGGCAGCATGGAGTGGAGTGCGAGGAAAGAGTAGCAGCGGCACGAAGAAGGATCCCCCGCAACAACCACAGGTCGCCCCTCCCTCCTCGCTCTTTCCTTTGAATGAACCAATCCTGACCTTCGTTTGACCTCTGCTTTGGCCGCCGTAACAGCCGCCGGCTATGTGGCTGGCCATTGAGTGGCGACACCCGACCATTATGAGCACCCCACCATTAGACACTTTGACCCCTAACCCATGTGGTGTTTGATCGCAACCATCGACCCTCGATATTGCCTGGCATTTAGAACTCATGCCGTAACCCTTTAAACCATCTTGAATTGCCATTTCCGACCCACCGAGTGGTACGATTCAACGAAACCTTCTGATGGTTGATTTTTCGCCAATTCAATCATTGTTGTATTCGACCGAGTTTCAAGCCCTTACCTCGAGGTAGTGAGCCGATCTCTTCGGGGCGTGCTTACCTCGACGTTGGCACTACCCATGAACACCAAATGAATTGTTTTATGCGGGTGCGATTTTGATATTTTTAGGCGAAGGAGCCGAGCCATGTGAACAACCTCAGGGCATCGACAACTGTCGATATAACCTTTGGCCGTGAACTTAGTCTCTAACTTTGCCCTCCCTTGTTTCGTGTGCGAGTCCATCGTGTCGTTTCACACGGTGTCATAAGCCGCCATGTCGATCATCGATTCCCACGGTCATAGTGGCCATTAGCCCCTTCATGTCAACCCTACCTATTTCGGGACACGACCGGACGAGGCATGTTACTTAATCCTAATTGTATATGTTGATCAAGCCCATGAGCCACCCTCGAGTTTAGCGGGCCCGATCACATCGAATCACGCTCACTCAAAGTTGATGATACCGACGCGAGCCAAACCACCTCACATAGCCATTTGTGCACGAGACCGACCTTCAACACCTAAGCCCGACCGTGATCGGCTTTGCCGATTTTGCCATTGACCGGCGTGGTTACGACCGTTTTATCGAAATAGCGCTATTGAACCTAAAAAGGCTTCTAACATTGACAACGATGACTAATCGAGACGATGCCATTGGAACATCGTTTTGTGTGCCAGTAGATATGCGTCCGATGATGCTTATCTTTGGCGCATCGGTTTGCGTACCAATAGATCGGCATCCGATGACGCTACCTTTGGCGCATCGGTTTGCATGCCAGTAGATCGGCATCCGATGACGCTACCATTGGCACATCGGTTTGCGTGCCAGTAGATCAACATTCGATGATGCTACCTTCGGTGCATCGGTTTGCGTGCTAGTAGATCGGTATCCGATGATGCTACCTTCGGTGCATCGGTTTACGTGCCAGTAGACCGGCGTCCAATGGCGCTACCTTTGGCGCATCGGTTTGTGTGTCAGTAGACCGACGTCCGATGGCGCCTAAAATTCTTGACCCGGCCAACTCGGGCCTAAACCCGTATTACCCGGTAGCAAGCAATGACCATATGCCCGTTGTGTGTGTTTGGCAGTTCGTGGACGTGTTGACCCCATCGGAGACGGAGCTGAGGTTGCTAGCAGAAGCTCATGTTCGATAATCAGGTGACATCTACTCCCCTTCCCGTGGTCTTTAATAGTGGGAAATGAGAACAACTAGGGTAGGTGTCCATGGTATTGCATGCGGGTCCCACCGGGCATCGTCGCATGTGGTCACGTGGATCCCTCCTTGCATGCAAAGTCGCGAGTCCAGCGACGCATGCTTTAAAATATTATTAAAATAAACATGCTTTAAAATATTAATAGAATAATTATAATTTTTGCATGGACACCATAATTAGGTATTCCCTTAAATTAAAATATAATTTAATAATGATTATCGAGACCCACCCTACTAAAAGGAGTGGCAATCCTAATATACTGGTTTTGGGGGAGTGTAGGTTGAATCGCTTTGAGAGCGATGTGACCTTTAGCTGTAGCACTATTATGGGTTGCGAGAGCAGTGCGGGACCAGAGTTAAAATGTTGCAGATTATTAATCACCGTATGCATTTTTTTTAATTGTCTAAGTATTTGTGTAAAAATAATTATTTACTGTTGGAGTATTTCATACTTTGTTAAAATGGGTGAAATTGAGAAGATTAGGACCCCGTGCGCGCAAGGGCCGTGAACCACCCTGCGCGCACAGCTGAAGATCAGTAGGCCAAGGGGTCACGGGCAAGGATTGTGGTAAAGCCAATAGGTGGTGCCCTCGAGTAGGGATTGGCCTAGCAATTCCTGTCCCAGGGTAGTTGGAGACCCTAAAGAAAGCAAGTTGGGCGGTAGAGCTCCACCGTGAAAGACGGGAAACCCCTTATGATCATATGGGTGACTTTGCGCATGGTGTTGGAGTATGCGCGGCGAGAGAGTTGGCCCTCTACATCGAAATAAAAGGCCCTATAGTAATGCCCGACCGGGGGCAGGATGAACAAAATATCCGGGGTTCACATTAGGATAGATATTTTATATGATTACTAATTAACAAGTATGGAATCCTAATGTTGGATTGTGGAAATTTTGGAGCATTGGCAATCTGGTAACATTCAGATGATCTTTTTGTTTAAATAGTTTACTGCAAAATATTGAGTGAACTTTATGATAGACAATCTAGTGACAGTAGGTATTGCATGAGAACATAGACTGCTGGTAGGATTAGATTATCCCTCTGTAAATATTAACGATCTATACTAGGACTGCTAAAAATAATTTAATTAGATCGGTTGTCTCATATTATTAAGGACTATTAGATGTCACTAGCCATTAATTTGGCTAATCTTTTAATTTCCCATTGGGGGCTACTCTTTCCCACGAGTAGACTCTCCTGCAGGTTCGGAGGTTCAGAAGTAGCAATGGGGAGGCTCGAGGCAGAGTTAGGGTTGCACTAGTGTCATGTCTTTAGTTTGTCGTCTTGTAGTTTTTTCTTATTTTGGCAATGTAATCAATTGGATAAATATTAGAGCTATCCAGTTTTAGTGTTTTGAGATACTTAGTGGCAAAATCCAGCTGAATTATTTTGGGTAGGCCTCTCCTCAAGGCCCCAAGCCTAGGATAGATCACAATAGAAATATAAGAAAAATAATTAACTTAATTGACTAGCCCTGTAGATAGGACCTCTAAACCAGTACCCGAGTGCTAGAAAGCGGGTGAGGCTACTCGGCTTGCCATTAGAGGCTTGAGCCTCGTGCTCCCATAAGAGGGACTTCTGTCAACATGTGGGGCACCGGCTGACCGCACATGCTGAGAGGATAACCCGGTTGAAGGTCGAGCGTGATCATTTCTCTGTCAACAAAAATTTTATCTCTCTTTTAAAATAAAAATGTTTTCATAAAAACCAAATTTTAAAATACCCCTTGTTTCTCCCTCCTTCTCCTTCATTTAGGAGAAAGCTGCAGTCCTGTGAGAAACCCTAATTGGTGTAGTTAGGCGACCAAACCCTAGATCCCTTGGTTTTTCTCAACTCACACCCCAGGGATCGGTTCCAGATTTCTGGGGCGTGACAGTTTGTACAAGAGGGAGTCATGACATTAAGCTGAAATAACCCATTACATAAATATCCTCTTCCTACAAAATGCACACCTCTAGTAATTTCAACTTTGCTGGCTTCAAAAATAAGCTTGTAGCCATGCAAAACTAAAAGGGAGCCACTAATGAGGTTGTGTCTAATATTAGGTACAAAATAAACATCGTGCAACGTGACGGTGTTTCCGGACGTCAGATGGAGATCCACACGACCGGTCCCAAGCACGTTTGCCGAAGAACTGTTCCCCATGATCACAGCTCCTCCACACGATTCCTAAAATGTAGAGAACCAGGAGCGGTCAGAACATACGTGAATGCTCGCTCCGGTGTCAATCCACCAATCACAGGATTTGTAGGCCATATTAACTTGAGGGAAGTTAACAGACCTGAATCCATCAGAAACCGTCCCACCTGTCATCATGTTGACCTGGGGACGAGGAGCAGAGGTGGGATGTTCAGTCTTTCTTTGATTTGGAGGACCGGTATGCTTGTGGTAGCAATCTCTCACCAAGTGTTTCGTGCGCCCACACACAAAGCATCGACGGACACCATCGTCCTCCTTCTTGTTGAAGTTACCTTGGAAATTCTTCTTCTTCTTAAACCTCTTGTTCTGATGGGGTTTTGGGTTATGGGGTTGGTTTCTCTTTTAGAACTTGAGCTTCTTGGGGTTCTCAACAAGGTTGATCTTAGGTTTGGGCTCACTAGTGGGCTTGTCCCTAAGGCGGTGTTGCTCTTCAATCCTAAGGGATGTGAGGACATGAGAGAGGGTAAGATCTCCTTGGGTGTGGCTAAGGATCCTACCAAACTCTACACAAGAGGAAGGGAGCTTCTTAATCAATGAGGCCACTAGGAATGACTCACTAAGATCGGTTCCATCGGTCTTAAGGTCGGCTACTAGATTTTCAAATTCATGGATTTGCCTATTCATGGGCTTTGTATCCATAAATTTGAATTTATGAAAATCTACGGTTTTGAATCTCTTCAAGCCCGCATTATCCGTACCGTACTTGCTTTCTAGGGTGACCCAAAGTTCAATGGTACTCTTGGCGGTGTAGTGGATGTCATATAGACGATCCGACAACACGCTAAGAATGCGGTGTAGGCAATGGAAGTCAATTTCTTGAGGGCTCCTAGAGGTGGTTGAAGTGGAAGTGGATGGTGCCTCGGCTTGGGTGGTTTGGACATTGCGGTTTCAAGCCCGACGTGGGTTGTTTCGAGGTGCTTCTTGAGTTGGGTGAGACCCATCACTTATTTCGGTGGTAGTACCACCAATGGCCGACACCAACCCTAGTGTAGTTAGCCAAAACCTCATTTGGTTTTGCCAACGTTTGAAGTTCTTGTCGTCGAATTTGTCGGGTTTAGCCGACATGGATTCGGTGTAGGTGGGATTCATGGCAAGAGGTCCGAGATGAAGTACAAATCTGAAAGTTGACAAGGCTAATGTCAAAACATAGTAGCAAGCATCTCTACAATTAGCCATAATAAGCAATTTTAACACCAACTAGCAAAATCCAATCTTAGAATGTTGGTTATAAATTGCTAAAACATATATTAGGATGGATTTTATGAATTGCAAATATCAAGTTTAGAGGGCACTGAAATAAGATGGTATTAATTATGTTTGATAGGTATCAAAATCAGCAACAAGCACAATTCAATTTTATTCTATTGGTAATCCATTATACCAAGTAGTTGTAGAGATCACAAGTGCTAATTCTACAATCATTCAAAAAACTAGTTTAACATGTATATGTATAGAGATCAAGGGAGAGGAAGTAGCCTGGGTCGAGGCGCAAGACGCTGTCCTAAGATTGGATTTGCCATCCTCGGTGCGGAGCTCCCGGCTTCCGATCTTAGAGATACAATGACCCTTGAGTTGCCCCGTCGGCACGACTCCGAGGGAACGAAATAAACTCAGCTTCTACTCGAATCCGAAAAAAGAAAACGGAAATCGAATCTTCTCTTCAAATCAGGTGGGAAAATCACCCTGAGATTTGAAGAGGATGGAAATACTGCTCTCGGGTTTTTCTCACAGAGCTCACAGGGTTCAGCAATGGCAGAAAGAGAGAGGAGGAAGAAGGCTCTGGTTTTCTCTGTAGTTTGAAAAACTGAAGCACAGGGCATTTAATAGGCCATGGGAATATATTTTAATGGCTATTGACAGGGGGAGCGGAGTGGCTCGAGGTGGCGGCTGACGTGGACAGGCAGCTCGACATGACCGTTGGGGGGTTGCCCGCTGGCACAAATGATGACCGTTTGGGTGGCTCCAGGTGGCGAAATGATGACAGCAAGCCTAGCCCAGTGACTTGAAGCCCAAAAAAATCTCACCCGAAGCCCATTCGCGTCCACGCGGCTCGTGAGCCACGGACCCGGGCCCGGCCCGGCTCGGCTCGGCGCGCGCGTGTGTGGTGTGTGAGGCCTTAGCCCCATGTGAGCTTTACCATCCTCTAGGATGGACCACCCTTATAAACAAGCTAGTGCCTCTTCCCCTTATCGATATGGGACTAAACTTAGGGAGAGATAGTAAAAGAATGGTTGAGGCCAAGTTTTGATCCCTTGACCTTTGCCAAAAAAGGAAGCCCCATAAAATCAACCTTATTAGCCACTTGGCCGACCGGTTTTATTTGTTAAGAGAAGTAGATAATTAAGTTATATATTATATCCAACAATATTTCCTTCTATGCGTTTTATCTCTCATCATCCAACTGGGATCCAATAGATGTTAGCCATGCACTGCATTACACATAGCTGTTGAGTAGTAACGTATAACCGTTACCCAGATCAGCCCACCTGTAATTCTCTCAACCGAGTTGAGTAATGGACAACTATTACCCATCTCACATTTACACGAGCCTCTCTCTCTCTCTCTCTCTCTCTCTCTCAGCTGTAATGTTTTTCATTTAATTGTAGCCTCAGGTAAGGCTCAGAGCGCCTCCTTTTCTTTACCCTTTCTCGTCAGGGTTAGGGTTTCAATTCTCCCCATCTTGGCCTCCTCGGTCGCCACTGGTTACTCCGGGGAGGCCGGGAGATCGACTTGATGATGACTTGGGAGTTGGAGCTGCCCCCCCTCCCCTCCCCATGTACATAGGGGTGTCCCTTTGGCTCAGAGTTTCTGTGTTCGTATGGATAGGAATCGCGAGGTCTCCTCCTCCTCAGATCGACGTTCTTCGACTACGGATCGAGGTCTTCCGGCCATTTTCACGGAGGATTGGTGGGTCTATGTGTGTTGTTTTTTTAAATTTCCTTGTGTTTTATTTTTGTCTTCAACCTTGTCGGAGCTGCGGGCAACGGATCTGATGGTACGTGATCCGTATTTTGGTGCCTTTTTGTGGGTCTATGTGTGTTGTTTTTTTACTTTCCTTGTGTTTTCTTTTTCCTTCCACTGCCGGAGGACGGCAAGGTGGATTTTGTGGTGGCTGGTGAGCCATTTCAATTGGTGTGTGGCATGTGGTGGTGTGTGCCCTTTGCTGCCGTGTCGCCGGAATGGCGGAGTGTTTTCTATCCCGCAGGATGGCAGTCTTCTCGCCAAACTGTGGTCCATTGTATCCCCCTGTCAGGGGCTATTCTCTATGCTGCACCGGCATGTGGTACCTCCGGGGAGGTCCGGTTGTGACCTCCTCCTCTTTGAATGAATTACCATGTAGCCTCGAGCAGGGCTTGTAAAACCCACCCAAGGCCTTTGAATACCAAATGGTTTGAAGCTTTCTTTCTCCTCTAAAAATTCTGTCAAAAATCTCTCGTTCTCTTCTCAAAGTTTTATTGATCGATTTTTTTTTATCTCTACTTGCTGGATTTCTAAAGGGGTGATTGGAATTCGCCAAAGCCTCCTTGAAGCCGTGCTGACGAGGAGGAGTGCACCTGCATGAGAGTCGTTGTATATCTAGAAGTTGGTGCCATGTATCTCACACGTGGAGAGGCAATTCCATTTTTAGGACAATGCTTGTGTTCCTCGACCTCATAGGCCACATCATATCTCCTTATTCTTTCTTTTCTAGTTTAATTCCGCATGTTTTATTAGCAAAAGAAATCAGTATAATATTTATAAAAATAACTTATTATATTTACTATGACAATATTGGAGTTAAATACTAAATATTAAAATTGCTTAATTAGGTTAGGTGACAAATTTCCAACAATCTAAAAATCGAATTGATGATATGTTCTAATTAGGCTCTCATCACATGCAAAATACATATTCAAATGAATATTTGCAAAATGCTTGATTTACATTAGAAAATTCGTATTCATCGTTATAGTAATTTTCTTTGAAATTAAAATAACTTGTCATTTTGATCCAAAATTTGAAAGTTTAAAATTTATAATTAGTTTAAAATTTGAATGTTCTTTAATACAAATTTTTTATACTAATGAATAATTTGTCATTAAAGCTTGATAGATGAGGAATTCGAATTCAATTGTCCTTTTTATCATAAAAGCTTAATGAAAAAAAAATATTTTGCTAAGCCATTAACTCTAAACAATTGGTTTAAAATAATTAGTTATTAAATAAATAAGTGAATTATTTCACTAAATAACTTTGCTAGAATTTAGACTATAAGTTTTTTATGAATTGTTCTATTAAGTGAAGATGTCTAGAAAAACTTATCAAAAAGGCATACGTGCCTAAGAGGAATTGATATTTAAGCGAGTCTAGTACTCTATCAATCATTTGGAGCTGATTTGGCTATCACTTTGAAATATTTAAATAAAATTCTAAAGTCTAACATACCTTAATGCGTAAGATAAAAAAAAAATTAATCAACTAATAAAGACTTTAGTAGGAAGAGCTCGGCACATACACTCGTGTATGTGTGTCCAGTCTGTAATCCCTACAATTTAGAGATTTTGATAAATAATTAAATCATTTGGTGAATTACAAATTGACAAATATTTTTTTTTCATATTTCACAGATTGCCTACACCAACCTTTGAAAATGAGTTCTCCTTTTCGTGAACACTTTAACATAAAACCCAAAAAGTTGATAGGGATAACTTTAGGAGGTGGCAAAACCAAATGAGATATTGGTTAACCACATTCGGGTTACGATCAGCCTCAAGTACTGGTGTAACCGAAGCTAGCCAAGGGTCCAACCCAAATACCAATCATCCTAACATGCATGGTTATGTCCCCTTACCCTCATAATGTGGCAGTGCATGCCATGCTATTCCAACATTGAGATGTTGATCGGGGGTGAGCGCACCATTTTAAATATTTAATTAAAATTTTAAAAAGTCAAAAAACTTCATTGCTAGTTGTTGCTTTGGTTTCTAAACTTTCATCTTCACTGGTCTTGATAATGAGACAGAGTACAACCGAGATGTGTCATTCTATACTCATTACCTCTCTGTCAATGCTGCTCAAGCCTTAGTCCCATCACCACATACTCCTTTTTAGTCCCATCACCACACAAGATGTTCCCTTCTATGCGTTTTATATCTCATCACGCAGCTGGGATCCAATAGATGTTAGCCATGCACTGCATCACACATAGCTGATGTATAGCCGTTACAAATATAATCTATGGAAGTGAGTAATGATATGATCATCCATTACCAAGACCAGCTCACCTTTAATTCTTAGTCGTTACAATCGTGATCAACGTTTGGCCAAGTCCCTCTCTCTCAGCTATAACGCTTTTCATTTAATTGTAGCCTCGGGCAGGGCCTATAAAACCCACCCAAGTCCTTTGATTTCCAAATGGTTTGAAGCTTTCTTTCCTCTCTAAAAATTCTATAAAAAATCTCTCGATCTCTTTTCAAAGTTTTATCAATCGATTTTCGTCTCAACTTGCTAGATTTCTGAAGGGGTGATTGGAGTTCACTAAAGCCTCCTTGAATCCACACCAATGAGGAGGAGTGCACCTGTACAAGGGTCATTGTATCTCTAGAAGCTGGCACCAGTTATCCGCACATGGAAAGACAATTTGACTTTTAGGTCAGCGCTTGCGCGCCACGACATCACAGGCCACATCATATTCCCTTATTCTTCATTTTCTAGTTTAATTCTGCATGTTTTATTAGCAAAAAAAATTAGTATAATATTTATAGAAATAACTTATTAAATTCACTTTGATATTGGAGTTAAATACTAAATATTATAATTGCTTAATTTGAACAGGTGACAAATTTCCAACAATCTAAAAGTCGAATAGATGATGTATGCTAATTAGGCTCTCATCAAATGCTAAATATATATTCAAATAAATATTTACAAAATACTTAATTCATATTAGAAAATCCGTAATCAATGTTATTATAATTTTGTTTGAAATTAAAATAACTTGTCACCTTGATCCAAAATTTAAAAGCTTAAAATTTATGATTAGTTTAAAATTTAAATACTTCTTTAATACAATTGTTTTATACTAATAAATTGTTTGTCATTAAAGCTTGATAGATGAGTAATCCGAATTCAATTGTCATTTTCATCATCAAATCTTAATGAAAATAAAAACTTTTGCTAAGTCATTAGTTCTAAACAATTGATTTAAAATAATTAGTTATTAAATAAATAAGTGAGTTATTTTACTAAATAGTTTTGTTAGAATTTAAACTATAAGTTTTTTATGAATTGTTCTAATGAGTGATGGTGTCTAAAAAAACTTGTCAAAAAGCATATTTGTCGAAGACGTGCTAGTATTTAAACAAGTATAGTACTCCACCATCCATCTGGAGTTAATCTGGCCATCACACTTTAGAACATTTAAACGAAATCCTAAAGTCTAATCTACCTTAATACTTAAGATAATTTTTTTTAATCAACTAATCAAGACTCTAGTAGGGAGAGCTCGGCACATACACTCGTGTATGTATGTACAGTTTGTAATTATCTCATTTTAGATATTTTGACAAATAGTTAAATCATATGGTGAATTATAAATTTTGACAAACAACTTTTTCGTATATTTCACAGATTGTCTACACCAACCTTTGAAAATGGTTTCTCCTTTTTTGTAAACACCTTAACATAAAACTCAAAAAGTTTAAAGGGGATAATTTTCGGAGGTGGCAAAACCAAATGAGATATTGGTTAACCACACTCGGGTTACTATTAGTCCTAAGTACTACTAGAACCAAAGATAGCCAAGGGTCTAACCCAAATACCAATCGTCGAACCATTCGATGAATCCAAACCAAAGGCACTTTATTATCCCAGAATGAGGCAGAACCCCCAAATGACTCAAACAGTACCACTATCTCAAACAGAACCCTACAAGAAATAGAAAGTCACTATCTTCATCGTATTCTATGTGCACTATCTGATAGACTGTATGATATCTATTACACCATCATCGATACAAAAGAGTTGTGGGATATCCTTGAATAAAAGTACGACATTGATGATGTCGAAATCAAATGCTTTAAAGTATCAGATTTCAACAAATTCAAGATGGTCTATTCCAAACCTATGAATGACCAAATCCATAAGTTTGAAACCCTTATCCACCATTATAAAGTCAATGGATCTAGCCTAAATGAGACCTACCAAGTTTGGAGTAAAACGAGTTGAGCTGGCTTTCATGAGTTGGACAACTTCTAATATTGCCCTTGCTACGTGGCTAAATTTCATGAGTTGTGGTTTGATTCCTCCTTTAGTTTGGAGTAAAACCCACTAAAGATTTATGGTTTTCAATGAATGAGGGGAAACCCAGATCCAAAATTCCATCTTTTCGTTGAACTAACCTTTCTGGATCAATTTTTCATAAAAATTCCATCCTCAAGAAAAATCCATTCCAAGGATCACCCTTTTAACATGTTTCTCGCCGTTTAGTCTTGTTTCTTCCACTTGGATTCACGTATTATAATAACAACCCCTTTATTAATTTTGCAGATCTTCGCATATGTTTCCTCCACTCCTTCTCGATGTTGCTCCTCTACTAGTTCTATGTGATTTTATGAATTAATCCCCACTGCTGGATCATTTCAATTTGAGAAAAGCCATAAATTTGATCCCAAAAGCTCGAAATCGAAAAATTTGAGCAAAGAAATGGTGCCTTTCGAGCTGGCCCACCAATCCTCGGGATCCAAGGGGTCGGATCCGCAGCCCACGATGGATGATAGGAAGCGGAAGTGAATGCTATCGAATAGGTAATTCATGATGAGGCCTCGGATGAGGAAGCAACAACGCCTTGATGAGCTGGTGAAGCAAGGGGCACAACTCAGGGACGAGAACAGGCCAGCTCGTCCATCTTCGCAAGCACGCAGCCGGTGATCTTGCCAAGGGAGTCCTCGAACACCAAGCTGAGCTACGGCCACATCATCCCTATCCTCAAAAATAAGTTCATCCCCAATCCCTAACCCCAAAATTAAGTTCATCCTCAATTTTTGGGAAGACAATCTCCATCGTTTAATTAAGCATGAAATGTCATTAAAATCCTAATGCAATGGATTATTCAGCTACACAAGCAAGGGCAATATCGAAAGTATTCTAACTCATGAAAGCCAACTCAGCTAGTCTAACGCCCATTGACTGCTCGTAGACGGAATGGAGATGTAAGTCAAATATTTAAACAAATGGGGATGTAACTCAAAAATCGGGGATAAACTTAGTGGTGAAAGTCAGAATTATATTTTTTAAAAAATAAAATATTCAATTCAAGTACCTTTATCATGAAGGCTGGAAAGGATAGAATAGAAAAGGTTGCAGGCCTTATCTGGATCAGCAGGGCACCCCACATGGGCCACATCTGGGAGAGAATAGATTAAAGGGGCCGTTACCCAATGGGGGAAGCACACGTATCACTTATCATCAGCCGGACCTTCTATGATCTTAACCTGAGGCCCAGAAGCCCACCAACTGCCAAATGATGACATGTTGATCAGTTAGGAGGCCATGCATGGCTGACACTAATGAAGACAACCAAATGGGGTCCATTGAATGAGGATTGTGGTCATGGGATGTGTAATCTGTGAGGGAAAAGTAAATGCCGGTAGGGATGGCAACGGTGTGGTTTAAAACTGTGAACCGCAAAAAATCGCACCGCATGGTACGGTTTTGATTTGCCAAACTATAAAACCGTCACGGTGCGGTGCAGTTTCGGTTTACGGTTTCGGTGTTGCGGTGCGGTTACGGTTTTATGCAAAACCGTAAAAAATCGCACCGTTTAGTCCATTATAATGTTAAACTGCGGTGCACCGCACCGCATGGTGCAGTTTTGGTTTTACATATGGTACACCGTTGCGGTGCGGTGCGGTTTCGGTGCGGCTTCGATTTTGCCCAAAACCACACCGTTGCCATCCCTAAATGCCGGTGCCTATCAGCACTAGAATGGCAGCCTTGGGTGCCGCCGGGTATGATTCACTCGCTAGAAACAAGAGAGAATACTAATTATTTTTTTTTAAAAAAAATATTAATTAATATCAAATGACCATTAAATACTGAATAGTTATTTATTATCTTTATATAATGTTTTTAATAAGATTTATACAAAATTCGTATTCACTTGAATTCTCTCTTTATCGTTCTTTCTTTTGATCTTAATCAACAGCTAGATCTACCTCCGGTGTCTTTTTGTCCTAGTCAACTTGTGAACAGTCGTAGCATATTATATACTAGTGCATGCCCGTGCCTGTCGGCACTGTAGCAGGCCACCTTCGGCGGCAACACACATGTCGGCACTGCAGCGGGCCGCCTTCGGCGGCAACACACCTGAATGCATTCGGCAACAAAACACTTTCGACGATAGCACCAGCATTCATAGTGACACCCATTTCCTCGCCCGTGCTGATTGGCATGAAACAGGCACCTTTGGTGCGACCAACTCCCCCTCCCCCTATAATCGATCAATCACAGTTGTCTCTATTCGAACGGATTCCTCGAGATCAACCCGATGGTTTGGGGCGGCCAAAATTTCAGCAGGCAAGTTTTATAGCCGTTGATGCGAACAACAATCATGGGATGAACTGTCAGGATTAGTGCAGTTTCAATGGGCCAGGATTTTAGGGGTTTAGTGCAGTTTAAATGGGTTGGGATTTGAAACCAAGAAGAGATCGTGCATTGATTTTTGAACGAATGATTAGATCTATTCGGTTCATTTTTGTCCAGTCAGCTTGTCTTAGTCAGTTTTTTTTGTTCTGTTTTGCCTAGTTAGCACAAAACTGATGTCCCTTGTTATATAGATAAAGAAAGATAATATTCTTTGGGTTTCCTCTCACAACCATGATGGAACAAATGGTAATGGTGTTAAATAGAGCAAGGTAGAGTTGTTTACAATAATTGAGTTTTCCTCATATGGGAAACTCTTCAACATAAAGGAAACAAATTGAAGGGGCATAAATGAGGAGAATACAAACATATTTAGAGAATAAAGAAGAATTAATATTCTCCATCAATTCTTCCAAATCCATTCACGTAGGATCTGTTGTGATCATGCTGAACTCCTTAAGTTTAGCTTTACAAATTTCCAAAGTACTGGAAGCAATGTGGATTTTTTCCTCCTTCAGTGAATCTGAACCATCCATCTTTATAGTAGGAATATTTTCTTTTATACTCCCCTTCAAACTGGACTGGGGGCTCGACCACAAGCCAAGTTTGTAGTCATGGGATGTGTAACTAGTGAGGGACAAGGAAATGCCGATGCCTGTCAACACTCGGACGACCGCCTTCAGTAGTGCGGCTGCCTTCGGGATATGATTCACTTGCTAGAGAGAGTGCTAATTAACCTTCCAAACAAAAATACTAATTAATAGCAAATGATCATTAAATACTATTGAATATGTATTTATCATCTTTGTATAGTATGTTTTTAATAAGATTTATAAAAAAAAATCATATTCACCTGATTTCTCTCTTTTTATTTTTCTTTCTTTAGATCTTGATCGACGGCTATATCTATCCATGGTGTCTTTTTGTCCTAGTCATCTTGTGAACAGCCGTAGCATATTATATAGACTAGTAATGTTTGTGCCTATTGGCACGCAAAAGATTTCAAGGACGAGGACACAATTTCGAAGAAAGTGATAATATTTTAAAAGTGAAAACAAAACATATCAAGAGTAGTGACAATATTTCTAGAGAGATCAATATTTCGAGGGTGATAAAAATATTTCATGAGTGGTGATAATATTTTGAGGAATGTGATAATATTTCAAGAGTGGTGATAATGTTCGTATCTGCCGGCACTCGAACATGGTGGCAAAATTGGATCGGTGGTGCCCACAATTAGTTGGGGCATCCAAATTCAGCTGGAGAGCCCATACTTGGTGAAAATAGCCTAATTTGTCGATGACGCTCACATTCGAAAAAAGTGCCCAAATTCAGTCGGGGCGCCCATATTCGTCGATGGCATGCCAGTGCTTGTCGGCACACGGATGACTGCCTTCAACTGCAACATCCCCTGCACGGAGAGTGAAGTTCGTGGATTAAGACTTGACACTGTCTCGAGGCACGAAGAGGGGGCAAAGCATCCGAAGCACATATAGCAAGGACACATCCTAGACTCTCTCTCTCTCTCTCTCTCTCTCTCTCTCTCTCTCTCTCTCTCTCTCTCTCTCCAACCTATTTGCAATTTTTATTCTTGTAATCTTGACTTGGCACCCGATCATAGATAAGTTGACACTCGAACAGTCGCCGAAAGTGGCACTATTCCCCTGCCGCCTTTGGTAGCATCGGCAATGCAGTGGCAAAACACATTGGGGCGGGAGGGGGGGGGGGGGGAGAATATATCGCCAACGCCAACATTCGTCCGTTGTGTTCATTTTTAGTGCGGCGGCAACATCCTGCGACGATCACCCCTACCCAAAATGGTCACAACATCCATTTTGGAATAAAAGATGTCGAAGGGGTTTAAATGTAAACGGAACATAGTTTGAAGAAACAATTAATGAATCCAATACCAGTGAGCCAAAGAAAGGTTGTGAGTCTTTTCATTGATTTTCACGAATGGGTTGCATCCCCCAACCCTTGCACAATTATTACTAAACAACTACAAATCGTACGAAGCCGATGTTTTCAAATGGTATGAAATCACCTTCATATGGACCAAAACCGACAACTCCAATTAATAATGAACAACTATTGGATATCAATCTCTATTTTGATTCCTAAATACCTTAATATTAAGAATAAAACTTTTCTTCCAAAAATTGTTTCATAGAAAATTATAGGGACAACCATAGCTTCACTTACTCCATACACATGTTGTCACTTGTGTGAAAGATACAAAAGACATGAAATTGGTAAAAGAAATAATAAAAATTTACATTAGCTGAAGTTTCATGTCCAAAATAAAAACAACTTCAGATATGTTACATGGAACGATGTCACATTTATTACAGACAATGCAAAACTATTAAAAAGTCTGTTAGAAATCCGATTAATAGCAAATCAGAGTGAAATGTCATAATAAGTAACACCAAGATTATAAAAAAGGATTACAAAAATAATTTCCCTAGCCTTTGCATTGGCCTTCTAATAAACCCCAACCTCTCGGGCTAATGTCGATTTCCTAGACCACAAATTGCTCAAGGACCTTGCAATTGGACATGTTTTTAAGATCCCATGACTTTGGATAATGGAGTTGATGTTGCCGGATTGGAACTGGAAAAGCAAACACCGCACTCACCAATCACTACAGTTTCAAAGGAGGGGTAAATAATAGGTCGATACATAATAGTTATTTTTAAAGAATAAAGCTAGCATGAACAACGATTTGATCCAAATACAGGTTAAGTAATGACACAAAACTTACATGATTTGGAATTCAAACCTCAATCATAATCTATAAACAAACATTAAACTCCATATTACAGCTTACTATATCAAAAAATATCAAAGCCCAAACCACATAATTATCAAATTGATTATAATGCGACTCGTACCTTAGTACGAAAGAAAATTTTGACAAGTAGAGCGAGATAGCATAACTATGACCGAGTTGATCTCGGCACCAACTACCATCTCTAACACCCCACTAATTGTTACTCAGCTAATCAAATCAACAAACACAATCAAATCTATGATATTTAATTATTGTGGGTGCAAAATCAATAGAACAATATATATTGGTTGTATATTTCATTATTGTGGGTGCAAAATCTCGCTAACGGCTGACAGTGGGACCTGCAGCCCTGCCTGGGGCCCATGAAGACAATAGTGGGACCGATAGCCCTGCCTGGGATCCACGAAGATAATTGTGGGACCCACAGTCCTGCCTGGGGCCCGCGCATACTGTCTGGGGTTTGGTGAATCCCCTCCCGGGTATTTACCAAAACCCCGGATATGCCTGGGAATATTCTAGAAATATTTTTAGAATATTCCCCACATACAAAACCCCTATAAATAGTCAACCATGTAAATAGTCCAGATTGAGAATTCCAGACCATACTCTCACGTTTTGTTTTCCAAAGCTCCCTGAGCCTTCTGTTCTTCAGACTCAAGCCTATTCCACCCTCTATCTACTTGTATAAGCACTCATCGGCCTGTCGACAGTAGCTCTACTTTTTATGCAGAGATAGTGGATTCAAATGTTGCATCTTACCGCATGGAGACGTAGGCTTCGGCCGAACTCCGTCATCACACCCTGTGTCAACTCTCTCTCTCTCTCTCTCTCTCTCTCTCTCTCTCTCTCTCTCTACTCTACAGTGTTAGCATGACAACTTAGCACTTGACAGCTCAACGCTTTGAAGCATGCCAAATCCTGAAGTGTCAAACCTTCAATTGACTATTGGAGGGGGATTACGTAATATGACCGAAATCTTTCCCCACAGCAGCTGCAAGTGTTTCTTACAAAGCAACAGCTGCAGATCTCTTCCTCTGCTCTGTCGCCTGAAGACTTGAAGCTTATGTTCAAAGATCCTAGCAACTTTGAGGGCAAGAAAGTTGTTTGCTCACAGGTTGAACTTGCTAAGACTAAGAATTTTTGGATCCATTCCCTTGTGGGATTTGTATTAGGGAAGAGGCTTTATTTTCCTCTTCTCAAGACTACGGTGGTAAGACTTATGGCAACCCACGAATGGCTTGGAATTGTTTTCCCGCGAGAATGAGATCTTTTTCTTCCGTTTTGATAATCCACAAGACTGCGATAGAATCCTGAAAGGGTGGCCATGGCTTTTTCAAGGAAGACTCATTATACTCAAGCAGTGGATTAACGATCAACAATATGGATGGGAGTTCTTGTCTAAAGTTTCTCTGTGGGTTAAATTTTCTAATCTTCCGGAGAAATTTTGGTCCTTTGATGCTCTAAGTCAAATGGGAAGTGTGTTGGGTACCCCGATTGGGATGGATGCCCCTACGGCCGCCGCGGTTGCACACAAGGAAGGAGGACGGATAAGCTATGCCCAGATTTGTGTGGAGATCACTATCGAGGATGCTCTTCGAAATGAAGTCGAAGCTCGGAATGAGGTAAGGACTCTTTTTTCTATGCAAATGGTCAAATATGATTGGAAGCCTCCTCGGTGCAGAGCCTGTCAATCGTTTACTCACAACGAAGATGCTTGAGCTGTCCATCCTAAGATCTCCAACAAATGAAAAAAATTTCCTTAGCCTAGGTCTAGGCCTAGCAGCCAACTGGAAATATCCTAAGTGGTAGTGGGGCAGACTGCTCCTATTGGGGGATTTCCACCCACTATGTATGAGCATTTGAAGTCCAAACCGTGGATTCAAGTAGCAAAAAAGAATAAGGGTAACGTCCCCTTGTCCCCCAGTGTTCCATGTTAAGGTTGTGGCTCTAGATTTGCTGTTTTAGCTAGGGGTGGCAATGGGTCGGGTCGGGTCGGGTCGGGTTCATGTTGTGTCTAGTTTCGGGTCGTGTCCAAAACCCCTAGACCCAGAAATCGTGTCTAGATCCTAAACCCGTACCCGACCCGTTTATAAACAGGTAGACCCGATAAGACCCGTTTACCACATGGGTTTATTCAGTTGACCCTATCCGAACCAATCCGACTCGACCCGACCTAACCCGACAGACACGACCACACGGGTTTATTACAGTATCGGATTGCGTGTAGACCCGACCCAACCGGACCCGACACAACCAGTTGAATTTTAAACGGGTCTTCCCGGGTCTACTGTGTCCAGACCCTAAACCCGGACCCGACCCATTTATTAAACGGGTCTATCGTGTCGACCCGTTTACGACCCGAACCCGTTTAGCCCTTACCCAGACCCGCTAACTTCGTGTCGGGTCTGCCATGTCGGGTCCGAAATTGCCAGCCCTAGTTTTAGCAGAAGGGGGGGACTGTGGATGCTGTGGTAACAGCTGACTCCAAGTTAAGGTCCTAATGTTCCAAATAGCAAACCCAATCAACCATTTTTCGGGACTATCATTATTTCCCACCTTCGATTCTTCTGGTATGAAAACATGTCTTTCTTTCCACTCTAATTGGTCACCACTGCAATGTGCCGTTTCTAAGCGAGCAAACCTCCCAGAGTTACATGAATGACTAGAGGAGACTGGACCGGCTGGTTCATGGAGCGAAACTTCTGGCTCAAGCCCACACTAGAGTGCACAAGATTATTATCATCGAAGCCTCACGCGCATTTGATAGAACATCTAAACCGTCCACGTGGCAGAAATACGAACAATTCACCAAGTATGACCTCGTGAATGATTCTCAACCGATAAACAAGACTGGCAAAGAATTGAAGCGCCTCATTGACGACAACCTTTGTACTCTAAAAAAAAAAGATAGAGCTGAATCTGTACGAATACATTTAGGTCGCAGTTGCAGCAAAAATAGAGTCGAATCGACTCCCTTATAGTAGCATACCTGTGTACGAGACCCGATAACCTATGCAACATACGTGTAACTCTGTAACTAGTGTTGTCCAAGAGAAAATTGTTGAGAAGGGATGCAGGTTATGTAAATCCAACCCTTCTGCGGTTTCACTGACTATCTACATCTAAGAATGCTCACATCTATTACCTTGCGCTACTGACGTCGGTCGCCTGCTTCCTTGTTTTTTTCTTCACGACCGCTAACCAAACCCTAGCACACTGCGTGCCAACTGCAGCAGAGGCTCCAAAGCACTTGGAGCAAACTTCCTAGCAAAGAGGAAACACTCAGAAGAAGTCTGGTTGTTGTATAAGCAAGTGTTGCCCTCGAGGATCCCCTTTAAGAACACTTCGGTGACATCGGCCTTCCCGAACGTTGCAGGGTGAGCACCGCCCCTCGACCAGTCGGTCCAGGTGATGCTCCGGTTCGCGATAAAGTGCGGCGTTTCAACAGTGAGCATGGTGGGGAAGTAGTGCTCGTCCACGTAGCACGACGGCCGGCAGAACTCTTTGAACTTGGGGTAGTATTTGGCGTCCGTGATTATACTGATCGCCAGCTTCCTATCCACCTCGAACCACTGAGACCCTTTGCGCCACTGGCTGATGTTGACCTCGGGTGCCATGCGCGGGTTGAATCGCCCCCTCCCGTGAGGGCTGGGGTCGTCGAACGCTCCAACGAAACTGTGCTGAGATCTCATCAAGTACTGGTAGACTGCGCTGAAGTTGTACAGAGGGATGCACGACTCAGACAGCAAGATAAACCGTTCGTTGGAGGGATCGAGCAGGGCGTTCCCAAGGAGCCGCCTCTCTGCATCGCACATGCTCATCTGGCCCCACTCAGATACCTGTATACAAAATCAGAAGCCAAGTTGAAATAAGGTATAAATCATGCAAGAAATGGCAGTTGATATTATTGTCTTTCATCCACATAATATCTCAAGTGTGATGCTTGAGGTATGAACAAGGTTTGAAATTTCGATTTCGTGTTGGGTTTCGGTCCAAAAGGCAAAACCGAAATTTCGTTCAAAATTGACCAAAATTAATTGAAGTTTGAAATTTATAATTCCAGTTCTGAAACCGAAATTTCAACCAAAATTGATCGAAATGGACTGAAATTGACAATAGCCATATAATTAATCAACGAACCAACCGATGGATCATTGAAGGCTGGCTATAGGGCTGGCTATAGGGCTCTACGATAATTTCCACTAATTGACAATAACCATTTAATTAATCAACGGTTATATTAAACAATAGTCCATTAAGGTAAATTGAAAAGTGAATAAGCTTTTAAGGCGGCAAAGCGACGACATATCAGCAACCAATTCAAGTTTATTCAGCATTGATAGCACTGTTTTGTAACGACAGGATACTTTAAATTT